>JAOPHQ010005414.1:0-202500 GCA_030340625.1 Merluccius polli
TATACTTTCTGAAGAGTCATATACAGTGTATTTGATCACATTGTTCTGGGTGAAGTGTTGAAGTGTTCTCACCTATGATTTCTCCAATCATGAACACCAGGCAGACAGCTGAGGCTATACAGAGCTTCTTCTGGGCCAGCAGTGTGTCCCCCCTCTCCTCAGATGCCAAGGCCTTGTTGCCATGGCAATGTGCACCCACTGGTCTCTTGAGCTCAACGGTGCCGGCCATCCCTCCATTCTCAAAGGGGAAGCTGGGATATTCCTCTTTAGAGTCTGGAAACGTGCTACAAGGGATGAGAGACGAGTCGATGATTTAGCGAGTAGCTGGCAGTCCATTAAAGACAGAATGTGGCAATGGTGGCACAGTGGATAGCATTGCTGCCTCATAGCACAAAGGTCCTGGGTTTAAACCTTGCTGGAACCTTTAACACAACCTACATCATTTGTTATTAGTTTTTCTTTTCATTAAAAAATAATCCAATATTATTGGTCATTATCCAATGCAACCATGTTGAATGATATGAACACTTAAGAAGAGAATATATAATAATAATAATAATAATAATAATAATAATAATAATAATAATAATAA
Organism: Merluccius polli; assembly: GCA_030340625.1. Lineage (NCBI taxonomy): Eukaryota > Metazoa > Chordata > Actinopteri > Gadiformes > Merlucciidae > Merluccius > Merluccius polli. The sequence continues at coordinate 593 of JAOPHQ010005414.1, forward strand.
TAATAATATATAGTAATGTATTGTTATAACTGAATGCTGCATATAGCTGTTTACGCCTGACGGCCCATCCCCACAAGCAGTGACCCTGCTCACATCTGATCAGAATGTAACCAACAGAGTGATAAAATTGCTGACCAGGACTTTTTCCCCATGTGCATGTGCACAGGTGTGTGCACGGTGTAAACACACAATAGTGCATGGTGTAGACACACAATAGACACAGTGTGCAGTGAGGAGGAGAGGTAGGGATCATGCAGTTAATGAGGTGAAAAAAGATCATTCAGCCCCACAGATAGCCACTGCTGAGCAAGGAGTATATCACACCCACACACACACACACACACACACACACACACACACACACACACACACACACACACACACACACACTCCTTTTATGTTCTGTTGGGGTTTGTATCACAGAAAGCACAATGAAGAAATCAGCCAAGGGGAAAAGAGAATCTGTTACATTACACCATAGACAGGACCCCCCCCCCCCCCCCCACATACACACACAGACACACACACACACAAACACGCGCGCGCACACACGCGCACACACATACATGCACACACGTATACACACACACATATAACACACCGTTATATACAGTGGAAGATATATTATTTATTGAGGATATATTTATGATACATTTATATTCATGTATTATGTAATGTAATTTTAACGATCCAATATGTAGGCCTATTACACAACAATACAGATTACTAGGCCTACTATGCCTAATTAATATAATAATATAATCATCTTTATAAATTATAATAATGTTCCCATGTAATACACAAAAAATACATGTTATATTTATATTTATTTTTCCTCCAAAAATGAGTTTCCATTGTCTCAGAAACTACGTCGGCAATTTAATTTGTAGCTTTTATTTGTATCTTAATGTTTTTAATCAGTCGTTTTTAAAAGGAACAGGCTAATAAATATCCCACAAGGGGATGGTAATGTTATGCGCGAGCCTGTGAAGTGTGAAATAGAGTCAGATCATTAAATGGATACGTCCTGGGGTACACATGATATACCTTCACTATCTCTAACGTCCTTCCCACGGTCTTATCAGACCAGGACACGCCTGCTGTGCGCATCTCTCTAGTGGTTAAGACTGAGAGTAAATAAAACAGGATGAGAGGCTATTTTAATGTCCCTCAAACGAGACAACAGGCCAAGCTGAGGATGTTTGATGGGATCTGGACGAGAGATGGGGGTGCGTGGTGTGTATAGACTATAGACTATAGACTATATAGACATATAGACTATATAGACTATATAGTATAGACTATAGCCTAATACTGATGCAGTATTACCACCAGGAGGAGGCGGGCCACAATGCCGCACCGGTTTGGCTTGTCATTCATCCGAGGAGAAGCAGCCTATAGCTGCTCATCAGGCTTTCTTTACATGGTATTCAAATGTATTGGATTGCAGGCTACAGCTTTTTATCTTCTGTAATTATACATTCTCATGTCAAACACAGTTGAGGCCTTAAGGAAGATTCTAAAAAGGAGAATAGGCCAATGTAGTCGAGCCGCATTATAAAATACAGAAGAAAGTTACTTGACGGACTACGAGGTGAAATATAATTATGTAGACAATTATTTACAAATAAGACACAGTAAACCGGTTGGCAGGTTAGACGTGTAATCTGCTCTACAACAGGAAAAAGCAGGTAAAAAAAACTGCGTGGCCATTGAGCTCCAGCATGAATGTAACACACATAGGCTACTGTAGCTCAACACGTTAGGAATGCGAGACATTAACAAATTGGAGACAGTAAACTAGGCCTGTATATAAAATAAGATATAATAGCCATAGGCCTGCTACTGTTCCAGATCACATAGGCCAACACACAGTAAATATATAGGCATATCCATAACCTACATCATTCTTGTTGTGTTTTTTTATAGGCCTATTGCCAGTATTTACCCCATTATACTAAACCAAGTTAGTCGTGTGGCCTCGAGGCCGTGTAGTAGAGATGGTAACCTAACCATACAATCCCCATCTGAACTGCTGCGGAACAGACTAGCTGTAGACCGATGCAAATGGTGCATGAAATCCCCGCCATTGCGCCAGATGCGCATGGCTTGGATACAGAGGGAGACACCGTGACGTGCTCTTTAGGTTACTTCTTATACGGATTTCTTGTACCGCCGACATTTTTGTGAGAATAAACCATGAGAAGCATTTTTGTGTTCAGCCTTTGATGTTTTTTCCTGCAAGATTTTAGTATGTTTCTGAAAACGTGTCCTGCTGGTCATTTGATAATGAACCACTGGTCTGTTAGGTTTCTAGCTCTTCAGATTTGTATGAATTGCATTATAACAAAGTAAGCAGGCTAAATAAAGTGTTGCTAAGGGTTGAATACATGATGAAATAGGTAAACCTATTTTGGGTTTATTTCCTCATGTATTCAACATCATGTAGGCTATTCAAAATCTGTTTATGTTTATTGGGTTACTTTTTTTTAAAACTTTTTTCTTTTTCTTTTTTTACCATAACAGATATCGTTTGTGAAAAACAAATAGGCGTAATTAGTCACAAATAGGCCTATGCTCTTGATTTTGATATTCGAATCATATTTAGGTAACCAGGACTAACTTAATATTTAGGCAATACAACGGACAGCGTGGCGTGGGTTAGACCTGTCCTTCTCTCTCTCGGAAAAGTACTAATAATAATAATAATAATAATAATAATAATAATAATAATTATTATTATTATTATTATTATTATTATGGCGTAAAAAAATAGGTAGGCTATAATTTTAAACAACCCAAGAAGCCTTTCTGATTGGCTATAACGCTAAAATGTTTCTCTTAAATACAGTGTGGTATTGTAGTGATGAATACTGAAGAAAACCCCTGGAATTATATTTCAACAAATAGGCCTATAAGTAATTCTCTGATCTTCCACAATATTGGTATATTTTTAAGAACATGTTTTGTTTGATATCTGGCATGTAGGCCTAGTTATCTAACGGATTGCAGTCTTGAAATATATGCTACTAGGCTACAGTCAGTCCTATTACAATATATTTTTGGTTATTTTTGGCCATCATTTTGGCCCTACTGCAAAATAAAGCCAATGTTTATAGCTCCATGTAAATATGTAGGCTATTATTGTAGACCTAGCAAATAATGCAATCTATAGGCCTATATTTAATCGCTTCTTGATATAGGTTGATAAAGGCAATACATACAAGATATAGACCTATGTTAATTATATAAGGCATTCCTCTGGGAGATAGCGCTAATGACAGATGATGAGGTTTTATCGCTGTCCCATGAAACCCCTCGGGGCCATTTGTCACACACTGTCCAGAAACCAGCAGAGCATGGAAATGAATTTGTTCATTCACACAAAACACCGGGCATGCGCAGCCGTGCCCGCTTAAAAGGCTTGATGGCAACACATGTAATGCACGGGAAATGCACGTATCGATGTAGGGAATAAACGTATGTTCACATGAAGCCCACGAACCTAACGTAAGCTGGAACCACAAACGTGTGTAGCATGTGTATTTATTTAAATATTGTCACAACATTTGTAATATGCCTACTTCCACTTCAAATTGTCCTCACATGCCCCTCTGAAATCAGAAGTATTTGGAGAGAACTATCCTACTCGTTTAAAATATTTTGCGCGTCCGCACGAACACAGAGAATTCAACATGTAACAAGACCGGCAATCTAGCTCTCATTCTGTTTAAAGCTATCATTGAGTCACTGAGTAGGCAAGTCCTGTGATAACATAGCCTACAGACTTTACTGCAATACCGAGAGGAATAAAGAATAAAGGCCTGTATACTTGCATGCAACACAGATTTTAGGTGTATCTTGATTTACAAAATTATGAAACATGCTTTCACTTTTCTCACCTCTTTTTCAATGAATAAATTTGAGCATTTTTGTCATGAATGAGTTGCGATTTTTCCGTATTTGTCACGTTATTATCCATTCTTTCAACAACAGGGAGTCCGGTCTTTTTTATGAATGAAGGATTTATACAATACGACTAGTCCGTTTAAGTACGTTAGATGACGCAGGGAGAAGTTATCCAGCAGCCTATGTTGTGACCGTGCTCACTAATCATTGCGGTATTCACCAGCCAGTCTTCATCAGGTGCAGGAGACGCAGTCAGACCGGGATGCTGTCTCCCACTGGTGCTGATGCTGAACTCTGATGGGCGGGCTGAGCCACGAGGCAGCGCACGCGCCACTAGGACCAAGTGGTACAAACATCCAAAATAAAGTGCTTCTTTCACAATTCCTCTTTCTTTTTGAGCTTTTCACATTTGCGTTGAACCTTCACATTTGTTTATGCCTAGATATCAGATGCTACATTTGTTTGTGTGTTATTTACGCCCAAACGGTGCGTATTATTATTTTTATTTTATATAAAATGTATAGGCTATGTTACTCCTGGCCGCCACTGTTCACCATGTTTGTTTGATCAGTTGGTTCTTTGAGTAGGTTTATGTTAGGGTGTCGTCATATGGGCCAGTTTGAGACTGTAACTGGGACAAATAATCGTCACGAATTTGTATATATGTATATATAATTATTGTAATAATATTATTATTATTTTATATAGTAGGCTACATAGTGTATAGACTACTACTCCCCAGGAGTTTTTTTTTCACTTGGTCGCCAAGTTAATCCAATATTTATTGCAGGGTATTTTATAGATAGGCTTAGTTTGGTTTGGTTAACATGGTATATGCCTAACTCATATCAATGAACACATGTCAAATGAGATCCCTCATTCTAGTCCTTAACCCACAGCTGTATCCAGCGACGGACTCAGGCTGTTTGAAGGGCAGGGGCGAAAAGAATAAAAGGGCACCTACTGTGCACGACATGGGGCCCCGTCAACACCCAAAAAGCATTGCTTAAAAATAGGGACAGTGCAGATCGAGAAACATCAAAATATTATCTAGATATTACTGTTAGCCCATCGGCCCCATGCAATGCAGAAAATATTTGCTAATGGCCATACAGTAGGCTATGTTTTGAATGTAAGCAGGGTTTGTCTATTTGGCGGCACCCCTAGACTGTCATCATGGCACCCTATGGGAAATCCTAAAAAAACAGCACCCCTTTCCATTGAAGGGCACCCATAGGGAAGATCAAGTTTAGACCATTGTAAAGACACCTTATCATGTTTTCAAGGGCATTCATTAAGACATGTTATAGAGTTCTTGCTCTAGAGGGCACATCATAATGTATTGCATGGGGGGACTGAGGGCACTGAATACTTGTTCCCCCGTTTTTTCCACCTCTCACTTGGAAGGGCATCTAAGAGGGTACTGCCACGGGGGGGTTCTCACTGCAAGGATTACTCGCACGATGTGGGTTTATTAGGTTTATTCCAATACAATTATAATACACGCTATTGTCGCGGGCCTAGCTCTGGCCCCGTCAACAACCCGTGTGCTCCAAGTCCAGTCCTCCCGGGTCCAGCACGCTACTGCGTTAAGAAGGGAGAGAGTGATTAGATTAGCTCAACAGTGTGCTGGTGTGCCAATCACTCTCACCTGGTGCTGCTCTCCCGAGCCCCCTCCACAGCTCCCTCCTGCGGCTGATGCACCACGCCCCCCCACAGAGTTTTCCTCAGAAACGCACCTGTAGGGAACTTCAAGTATATCCCATTGTAAGGGCACCTATTGTATGGCATCACATCACATTTTCTCCACTGGAAGGGCATCCATTAGGAAACCTTTCAACATTTTCATGCATGTAAGGATACTCTTTATACAGCATCCAATTTTCTCAACTGGAAAGGGCACCCTTTGGGACACTTATGGTGGCAGCATAGAGGGCACTTTATCACGGCACTGTTTACCTTTGTAAGGGCATCCATAGGGATTGTCAAGTTTAGACAATTGTAAGGGCACCAATAGGGCACTGCGTCACATTGTATCCATTAGAGCAGGCCTGGGGAATCTGTTCCGCAAAGGGCCGGTGTGGCTGCAGGTTTTTGTTCAAACCAAGCAGCAGCACACCAGACTTGACTCATTTAATCAACTGATCTCAGTCTTCAGAGAGCTGATTGGTCAAACTGTGTGCTCTTGGTTGGTTTGAACAAAAACCTGCAGCCACACCGGCCCTTTGTGGAACAGATTCCCCAGGCCTGCATTAGAGCATTCATTAAGACATGTTATTGTATTTTCTTGCTATGTTTCCTATGTGAAGGGCAGTCAATAGGGCACATACTCTCGTTTTCGCCACTCAAGAGGGCACTTAAGCGCAACGTTTTCAACCGGTGGGTCGCCAGGGGGAGGCGGTCGCCCCCCTTGCCCCCTCCCTGAGTCCGCCAGTGGATGTATCGGTCTGCACCAGCCGCTGGACGTTGCGTGCTCATTTGTACACAAGGCTGACGTCACCACGCCGTCCCTGTGTGTTTACGCGGCAGACATGGAAACAGCGCCGTTAAGCCCAGATGAAGACATGCAAAACAAGGATCAAAGTGTGGAAGAGGACAGGCCAGTGTCCAGACCTGACAGGTACCAAACTTAGGATGTGTCTTGTAAAGTACACACTTTATTATCTGTAGTACTATATTTAGCATCGGCTAATGTTAGCTGGCGGCTAACACCATTGTCTTAAAGCCATAACATATCTACCCAATTATCCTTAAATAACCAAAATAACACAATTTTGTAGACCAGCTATCATAGGAATATTATTTTTGAAATATTATTACATCGCTTCTGAACACGAAATAGATTTTAATGAGTTTAAATGCCTTGCTAACACAAGTTGTTCTATGCTTCCCGATGCTAGTGTGCTAATCAAACGTGTTATAAACGTGGCGTTGATGGGGTGTGAATGAATTGTGTATTATAACTAGATTAAGTTGTAACGAGCTAGGTACACGTGGAAAGATACACGTAGTTTCATGGTTATCAATATAGTCTAGATGGAAATAGGGGTCCACGCGCACCCCCCGGATTCTTTTATGCCACCTGTTTTTTTTTAATCCTTAAAGTGTCTATTTTCAGAATCTGCCAGGTACCAAGCTGAAATAATGTCCGAAAGGCTTCATTTTTAACCCTTTGCTGCACCCGACCGGAACCCGAGAAATCTAAAAATGATATAGACTGTGGCATAACATTTGAAGTAAACAACATACAGAGACAAATGAACACATTTTTCCATACAATTCTGACCCCAGGAATGTAATGGAATGGTTATTTTTGACATTTGACAACATATTGACCCTATTTTTAGACAAAAATAGCAAAAAATGGCCAAAGATGTGTAGAGGACCAACTATTTTTTCATTTTCTTAAGCACATAGGGTGCATTTCTTTTCACAACCTGTTATTTCTTTATCATTCAAGTGTCTATTTTAATATTATATTGGGTACCAAGCTGAAATAATGTCCAAAATGCTTTCATTTCAACCTTTTGCACCAAACCCGAAAAATCGAAATATGATATAAAGTGGCATAACTTTTGATGGAAACAACTTACAGAGACAAATGGACACATTTTTCGATATAATTCTGACCAGACATTTAATGGAATGGTTAGTGATGACATTAGACATAATGTCATAATGTCAACATAATGTCATAATATTATTGACTGTTTTTTAAATTATTTATGGCCAAAAAAACGAATATTATAATATATAAACAAACAATAGTTCATATAAATACTAAAATAATAAATAAATAATAAAAGTTGACCTATACTACTCATCTTCCTCATCATCACTGAAGAGATCTTCTAAATCTATTTCTTCCAACTCTTCATCCTCATCATTTTGTTCAAACTCTCCATCCTCTTCATTGTTGGAATGAGCTACCTTGTCAAGAGCTGCCTGCTCTTCTGACTCTGCTCTCTGAGCCAGCACCTCAACAAGAGAAGGCGGGAGGATGGGTCCAATTGTCCAGACAGGTTCCAACACCTCCTCCTCTCCTGTCTTCTCCCAGCCCATGCCTGGATGATATGGTTTGGGACTCTCTATTATTGCTTCGTCTGCTCTCTTGTAGCAGGCCACTCTGTAGTTGGCCCTTTGCACATGTGGGATGAGACAGACTTTTGGGGGGTGGCAGGCGTTCCAGGTCTACTTTTGATTTTGAGTCCAGGACTTTGTCAGCACCGACCATTTTCCTCAGCATCTTGGCTCGTACTGCGTCAACTGATGTCATCCTTGCTTGGCCATACATGATGCATGTGAAACTCTCCATCTCCCGTTGCAGCTCATCCGTGACCAGCCAGTCTGCACCAAGCTGCCTGAAAGCATTTTGGAGCTTAGGATGCTGTTGTAGCTTTTTCAGGGGATTCACCTTTCCTTTGCCTTTAAACGCGCTGGTACAGTCCTCCCCAGTAAAGACATAGAACCCCAGCAGGGTGCTAGAGTAGTCAGGGCCCAGTGATTCTGACAGTTCTGTCACATTTATGATCATGCGATGTTTTCCAGAGCCATGGTCAAGGTAGATTGAGAGGTTGATCTTGCTGGCATGGTAGAGGAGGATCATCAGAATGTCTGTGTCAGGTGTCCTCACCACACAGGACTTGTACCCCCATTTGACAGCCTGGTGGAGGTACAGGACAATGCGGCTGTCTGTCTCCTCCTGGTTGGATCGCAGTGCATAGATCTCAGAAGTCTGGACCTGTAACAAATAAAGAAACTTAATACTACTACATAATGTTACAATTAATACATAAGACAACAACTGCATGTCTTAAAATGTTTAAGAGCCCAAATATGGTCTGCAATTGTACATGTGTGAAGTCGAGAATATTTACAATTCCAGAGCCATCTGGTCTACCTATCATTGTAGAGCCTAAATATGTTTTTCAAAGCATTGTGTATAGGGTGACGGCTTAAGTCTTCTGTCAACTTACTTTTCCATTTGTTGATGTTAGGTCATAGGATTTCCCGTTAACACACACCACTGCTTTCATACTCTTTTCAATCCGGGATGCTGCCTCATTGCTCCCCCAGACCTTGAGAAGCAGGTCACATAATTGCATCTTGTTCAGCTCATTACCAAGGAATGACTTAAAGTCATAGGGCTTCCGGGTATTTGGACCATCAATTATGTATTTCTCAGTAAAGCCACGCCTGAGCCTCTCCTGGGCTTTGATGGAATCTGGCTGGTAGCAATCTGTGGAGAACACAAAATGGTGCTTGGCAACCATTAGGTCCAGGAGCTGCATGCAAATCTCTCCGCAGGTTGGTGGGAGGTTGGACATCATGTGGAAGAGGGCATTGCCATCCTGTATGTAGAGGGCATCCTTGGGGTAAGGTACTTCTTCACTCCTGTCCTTCAGCAGATGGTGAAGGATGGTGGCCTTATTTGTTTTGGCAAAATAGCCATCAGGAGAGCCAAGGGCATGAGGAACAGGCGAGAGGGGATACCGCATGAGTTCCTCAAGGTTGATGGGCATCTCCATAATCTGTGACTTTACGAGTAGCTGATAGGCGAGGTTACTCTGCTCCTGGTACACAAAGAGCTGTAATGGAAAATAAAGAAATGAGGAAGGCATAAATACAACAGACCTTAACAGCATGTATTTTGTGTAATGAAATGTGCAATTAGTATAATTGCAAGTTATGAAGTTAAATCAATATCCACCTTCCCCTGCGCAGATGTAAGTTTGACCCTCTTGCTGCAGTGATCCATCGTCTTGAGCTTAAGTTTCTTGATGCAGTCAAAGAACTCCTTCCCCTTGGAAACAAAGCGCTCTTGGATGAACTGCTCCTTGGCAGCCCTGCCTGCAGCCTCGGCCCGCAGCACGTCAACCTCAACCTCCGGATGAATTGGAGCCCCAGATGCTAGGGAGTACAGTCGGCTTTTGTCAGGGATTCTCCAGGGGTTTGTGAAGCCCTTGATGGCAATGATGACTCTCTGCACCGCCTCCTCGGACTTTTTGATCTGGGCAGGCTCCAGCTCCCGGTGCTTGCCTGCCTTTGGCATCTCAGGGTCGTCAATCATGCCGCACATCTCCAGAGTAAGCTCATAGAGCTGAGCTCGGGCAGAGGTTGTTCGGCACCACTTCTGGTATGCGCCGCAGTTGTTGAAGAGGCCGAGTAGACCACCTGCAATGTAGAGAGGGAGAAGTCTTAATTGTATCATCACAACTAACATGAGCCTGTAATTAAATATAGGTGATTATGTTTATGTTCACACATTGACATACCTGAAGACTTTGCAAACTTCATGAATGTCTCCTCCATGGTCTTGTCCACTGCTGCAAGAGCCCCTGGGATCAGAGATCTTGCGACCGATATGGCTCCGTGCTTGATGTAATCAAGAGCACCAGGATGGGAGAGGTCAATGTTTGTGAGAAAGGCCTCAAACCAGGTCAGGTACCTGTAGCAAATTAATAATATATTTTAAACTTCAAGTATGCTCCCACTTATTTGTATATTGTGTATTAAGGGAATGATTGCATAGATTACCTGGAGTAGTTGTGGCCATCATATGCAAAGAAGAGATCTGCCATGGCACCATTGCAGTGGTGGAAGAGCTCAAAGTTGTTGGTTTTCACTGCAAAATTCATCATGAAGACCAGCCTTGCATGATCCATCATGGACAGCCAAAACTGGGCAGTTTTGCCCAGATGGCCCTTGCGTACCTTGTCTTGGTATTGCTTGTACTGATTGATCAGGTTGAGGAGTGAGGGTTCCTTCAGAGTGGAGTCGAGGTTCTCGCAAGTGCAGCAGTGGATGAGGTTGATGAGGGTCTCATGTGGGATGTCTGGTTTCTCCTCCTCCAGGAAAACATTGATGAGTAACCGTTCAAGTGCCTCTGTGACCGCCCTCAGACTGAAGAGAGCCTTTGCGTATGATTTGCCGCTCAGAATGTTTTTCAGGCAACCACTGGTTGCGAGGCCAGCTTCTATGAGGATCTCCGCGTAGCCAGCTCCAAGACACTTGCGCCCAGTGAGCCTGCCCATGTAATTCATGGCTGTATGGAACTTGCCAACAAGGATTACATGCTTACTGAATTCCTCTTTGTACTTCCATACTATAGGACCAGCCTTCATGACCACTCCCAGGTCAAACGTGTTGATAATGTATGGCTGTCCAACCTCCTCCGTTGCTGCCTCAGACCTCTTGAGTATCTCATACACTACTGCATAGTCTGTAATGGGCTGATTAATGGGGGTGTAAAAGTCAATTGTAGATTTCCTAGGAGGCACATTCCCTGTGCTTGAAATGAAACCACCAAATCCAGGCACCTGCTGCTTGCACTGGCTGCTTAACCATCTGCAGAGGAGATGGGTGTTGTACTGCAACATTGAGGCATCATATGACTTTTGGTTTTCAGCAGGAGGGGTAAAGTGGGCATTGTTGGGGAATTTGGGGCCAGCTCTTTTGAATGCCAGCTCTGGAAGAGTTTCGGGAGGCGTGATCTTAAGGCTTCTCATCTTGGATGACCTGTCATAGAGAGGAAGGGTCCTCTTCTTTGTGCTCACATGGCTCTCCTTCACCTCTTGAATCATGATTCCCCCGGCGCTGTTTACAACATTTGAGCCATGAACGTTGGTTGTGATTCTGTTCAGGTTGTCCCACTCGCTGTGAAAAACAGTTTCCCTCGCCGGTGATGATTTGAGGGGTCAGGTGGGTGGAAATCTCATCAAAAGCCTTGGCCATTGCTGTCTCAAGTTCCATACTGAAGTCATATGTTTCTGAGTATCCTAGTCGTGAAAGGATGGTTGTGAGCTACAAAGACAGAAAATGGCTCTAGTAAATAGCAAAATCAAATACCTGTATCAAAAAAGTTGGTAACGCTTTATATTAAGGTCCTTGTAATAACCATTAATTAATAGGTAATAAGGCCCTTGTAAGTCCTTACAAGATGCTTATTAACATTACTGTGTGTTTATAAGCCTATATAAGTGTTAATAATGGCATTATAATACAGTTAATAGCAGGCTATAACACATTTATAAGCGCTTATAAGAAACTTTTTAACAGTTTGCAAATGCTTAAGAACATTAATAAAAGCCTCATGAGTATCTTATAATTGTTCATAATAGCATTACAAACACCCATAACCCACCCATTACATCTTTGCCATGCCTTTATTAATCTTCTTTTGTTTGCTTACTGATATTAAAATATACTTTATTGCTCATCTATTATTAGTTATCTATGCACTTGTGAACAGTTAACTATGCTTTTTGCAGCTACCGGATCTAAAGCGAGAACAATGCCTTAATAAGGCTAATAAATATTTCATTACAATGTGGTCAAGGCTGATATAGTGGGAAGAAAAAAAAACGGAAGCTTCAAAAAGCATAGTTAACTGTTAACAAGTGCATAGTTAACTGATAATAATGGCATAATAAAGTATATTTTATTTTAGTAAAGCAAACTAAAAAAGATTCTTAAAGGCATAATAATGCATAATAAATGATTTATTAGCTTTAATAAGGCATTGTTCACTTCTCGCTTTAGATCCGGTAGCTGCAAAAAGCATAGTTAACTGTTAACAAGTGCATAGATAACTTATAATAGATGAGCAATAAAATATATTTTAATATCAGTAAGCAAATAAAAGAAGATTAATAAAGGCATGGAGCTCAGACAATATAGGAGCTCATAAGCAGTAAATTAACTTATAACTCACCTGTTTGCTTCGATAGAGGTGTCGAAGTGTGGTACATAGGAGGATGTGCTTTGGGAGTTGCTGCTCGACACACATCTTGTGTAATCGAATAGACCAGCCTCTGTGTCTTCTCACACTTTTCGCCATCAAGTGTCCCAGTCACCACTGAGCTCAGAAATTGTACAAGATGCTCTGGAAGAAGCACGTCCATTTTCACAGCATCCAGCTCCTGTGCTGTCGGGGGCCATGGTAGCTCCTTTGACTCTTTGAATGCCTTTATAATGTGAGAATGGAGGGTGAGTGCTGCTTCCTGCAGTTGGTCTGCTGTTCCAAGTTTGTACGCACATGCAACTGCTTCATCTACAGTAATGTTAGAGCTGTAGATGAGGTTCAACTCAATACACCCACGCTGTTGCACCTTGGAGAATGTGAGTTCATGAGAGATGTCTTCATCTCCTTGTAACCGCCTTGCCAATTTCTCACTGCGGTATTCAGGATTAGGAAAACCTTGATGTTCTAATGTCTTCATGTACATGTTGCACATGGATCTTAGCTGGACAACCTCTTTGCATTCAATCACATTCCTAAGAATGTAATTCTTTACCACACAATATGACTTCTTATGTGCTGCTATCTTCTGGGCCTGCAGGCTGTCAATGTTGTCTGTTGCCTTTTCTGCCCTCTCCCTTCCACGCTCATGGTTTTGATACTCTGTGTTGAAGTTGTTTCTGCATGATGGATGATACTTGGCTTCCATTGCAAAGAGGTCCTTGCCCTGCACCTTGCGATAAAGAGCCTCTTTCTTTAATTCCTGTGCCCTAAGTTCAACAACTTTCCAGGCTGGTTCCTTGTGTTTCCAACTCTGAAACGTGGTAAGCTCTTCAGTCTTGCCCTTGAACTTTGATGTTGCTTTGTCACAGAAAATGCACTGATCGGGAAACAAGAAGGAACACCTTCTTGGAGCTCCTTCAGATTGAATTGATGGAGAATTGAGATGGCGCAGAGTGTCCTTTTTCATTGCTGATGATTCACCCGATGTAGAAGCCTTTGACACTTGTAAACAATCTATTTTCCCTGTAAAGCTTTTATAGCAATTTTGGTGATAGCCAATTGTATCCAAAGGGAAGTCCTCTAATGTTAATGGAATCTGTTCACAAATATCCGTCATGCGGTATGGTGAACTGGCTGCTTCACAGAGTCTCATATCTCGGATACTGTGTAGATATGATAGCTTCTCGCTTTGCCCCCCCTTGCATGTGTTGAGCGTGGTAAAATTACCATACTCAGAAAGAGTTGAAACATGTAAAATACATGTTAGGCAACGAATCCTCTTTGGAGGCACTTCAGCTGTGTTGCAATGTTTCACTTTCCCCATGGCAAGTATATATGAAGTAATGAGCCTGAAAATAAAACAAAAACTTTAGCTAGCCACCAACTAAGCTACCAACACTACTAGTCAAGAATACAGATTCGATTTACGAAAGCCTGTGATTACAGTAAAAACTACTGAAAAATTATGAGGTTATGACTACAAAGGTATATCTTAATTACAGTTATATATAGATAATTATAGTAAATACTTACTGAAATTGTTCCAAAAGAGAGAGCAGTGAGAGATGGTGATCTGCAGGTACCAACCGATGCCACCAACTGCCAACTACAGCCCCAACATTCCAAAACTGGCAGTTGATGCTCAGTCAATTTTTTTTTTTTTTTTTTTTTTTTAAGTTAATTTGTTTTGTTTACTTCAAAAGTAAAGCTATTTTCAATTTCTTCAGGTTCAAGATAGGTGCAGTAAAAGGCTAAAATAAACCCCATGGTACATTATTTCAGGCTGCTATTAGTATAATAAAAATGTTGTCAATCACATGAAGGCGTGGACCTGCTGCTCAACCAGAGAACCAGCATCACTGATCATTGATGGAGACGTGATCGATGAGATAAGATGACACAAAGGGAGTTTTCAAGGTCTTTTATTAACATACATCAGTTAGTCAAAACATCCTGTGCTTGTTTAAAAGAGAGAGTGGCAGCAGACAGACGACAGGAACGTAAGACATTAAAAAAGACTAGAATAGAAAAGAGTAAAATGCGTAAGAGAAAGAGATAAATAGAGAGATGGAAAGGTAGGGAGCTCTGTTGTACTAGTAGTAGTAGTAGTTAGTGGTAGTAGTAGTAGTTAGTGGTAGTAGTAGTAGTTATAGCGGTAGTAGTGGTAGGTGTACTGGTAAACCTCATCTATAGTCACTGTGTGTGAACTCACCATAGGGACTGCGAGGGTCATGATGACATCATCTTTAGTCCGAGTTCACGCATGGCGAATACAGAGGTTTTAGTGGTGGTAATGCAGGTGTGTGTGTGTGTGTGTGTGTGTGTGTGTGTGTGTGTGTGTGTGTGTGTGTGTGTGTGTGTGTGTGTGTGGTAATCTCCCATAGCAACCCGGTAGCCGTTGGTTACCGCTACGCTACTATTAGTATAATAAAAACGCTGTCAAATGAGCTTTTTTTGCTGTTTTTGACCATAGATGGTCAAGATGTTGTAAAATATAACAAATTACTATTTCCCTGCGTCAGAATTATATCGAAAAATGTGTCCATTTGTCTCTGTAAGTTGTTTACATCAAAAGTTATGCCACTTTGTATCATATTTCAATTTTTCGGGTTTGGTGCAAAAGGTTGAAATGAAAGCATTTTGGACATTATTTCAGCTTGGTACCCAATATAATATTAAAATAGACACTTGAATGATAAAGAAATAACAGGTTGTGAAAAGAAATGCACCCTATGTGCTTAAGAAAATGAAAAAATAGTTGGTCCTCTACACATCTTTGGCCATTTTTTGCTATTTTTGTCTAAAAATAGGGTCAATATGTTGTCAAATGTCAAAAATAACCATTCCATTACATTCCTGGGGTCAGAATTGTATGGAAAAATGTGTTCATTTGTCTCTGTATGTTGTTTACTTCAAATGTTATGCCACAGTCTATATCATTTTTAGATTTCTCGGGTTCCGGTCGGGTGCAGCAAAGGGTTAAAAATTAAGCCTTTCGGACATTATTTCAGCTTGGTACCTGGCAGATTCTGAAAATAGACACTTTAAGGATAAAAAAAAAACAGGTGGCATAAAAAAATCCGGGGGGTGCGCGTGGACCCCTATTTCCATCTAGACTAATAGTTATTTAGTGGATTCTGCAGATAGTGGAAAAGGAAGGTGTTGGTGATTTCGGTTCAATCTAGTTTGCTTAAAAACAATAGAAACCAAGCCTTTCGGTGTATCGACAGCAGTCACGGCCATGTGATGACAACCTTACTCATGCGAGGGCCTGTTCACCTCCAGGACACCTTGTGTGATTTCCTGGGGAAGCTGGCAAGATCTCCCACCTTCCCCCTCAGCCACACACACAATATCGCTGCAAGAGAGATCAGCTGAGACCGGATTTACAGTTGATTCATTCTCGTCTCTCTATGCAGTACAGTAATCATGTCATGATTCATGGCATGTTGAAATTCCTGAAACACAACTGTAGGGACAGGTCATGAGCTCATAAGGCAACTCTGATGGCAACTCATGCATTAACTCTCATTTATGGAGCATTGTTAAATGAGAAACTAAAGTACCGGTATGTAAAGTGTAAATAGTGTTCCTACCGATTATCTCCACAATTGCTGTCTTAGCAGGAGCAGTGAGGATTCTTTGGACAGCCTGCCGAGCCACCTTCAGCGATGTCCTCTGACCCCTTCGTTGTCCCCACGGAAACGGACAACCAGCCAAACCAAGACAGAGCCTCCATTGCTAAGAACCAATAAGAGGACCATCTACACAGCTGGGAGACCGCCATGGTACAATGTTACAGGGACCACCTTTACAGAGGCGTTTGTCATTGGTGAGAGAACAAATATGTTGTACTGCATTAGGACTTTTACATGAATGCTTTTCTAGTGATTGGGCTCCTCGCCCAATCACTAGAAAAGCATTCATGTAAAAGTTTTAACCTACAGAGTTGTGTCTTTGCAGCAAATATAGCATGGACTTATATTCAAAGCTGTCGTTTAAAGGTGCAGTAGGTAAGATTTGAGAGTTGTAAAGAGAGAGCAGAAAATAGCAGGAGAGTAAGATTTTGAAACTAAACGACCCAAGGAAACGTCCCCTCCCTCTCTACGTTTCTCCACCATTGAGAAGTGTTGCATTTCACACACCTGTGATTGACAGGCGAGATGGATTCCCAGAATCCCCCCAATCAGGGAAGAGATGCCCTGATTGGTCAGAAATGAACCAGAACTGATATTCCCACGGAGCATTTCACTCTCTAATAGCTGATGGATGGCTAGGCCATTTCTAACTAATTGCACTCAAATAGCTCTTAAGTCTTACCTATAGCCCCCTTTTAAAGGGACACTAAGTAGTTTTTTCCCCCATCTAGTGGTCAAATTGTATTTTGCATTCAAACAAATGTATACTCTCTAGCGCCTCGCGTTTTCGAACTACGGCAAGCGGTATTAGTCAAGATTCAAGAAGCTATGACAACATGATAACAACATGTCTTCAAACACCACTTCATCAAGTTTTGTTTCGGATGATGAGGTACGTTCAGTGCTCGAAGTGGAAAAAAATAAGTGCCGGTACGGTACTCCCTTATTCACATATTAAGCGACGGGGGGCTGGGGGGGGGTGCGCGATATTAACCCACCCCGGACCTACATCCGACGGGGGGGGGGGGATATTAACCCACCCCGGACCTACGACCGATGGGGGGCGCGATCGTAACCCACCGCGGACCTACGACCGCAGCCTGTGACAAGTGCCGGTACGCAAGAAAAAGTGCCAGTACGCTAAAGGGTAAAATGTAGAAGTGCCGGTACTGCGTACTACTACTACTACCGGTGCGTACCGGCCCACTTCGAGCACTGTGTACAGTGTTTCCCCTAGAAATTTTTCCAGCAGTGGTGCTGTTACGTAACGGAGGCAAGCCGCACGCGGCGGCGCACAGGGGTCTGGGGGCATTCACCTCCGGAAGATTTTTTTTTTTAATAACCCCTTAAACCATAACTTCTGGCAAGTTTTGTGGATAGAAATGGACATTTTGAGACAAATATGATATACCATCAACAGATTTAATATTGGAGCACGTACCTTGAACTGGTCAGAAACAGAAATCTTGATTTTATAATTTTAGACAGGATTACTCATGTTTTTCTTTTGTGTTAATTTTAAGCTTTTATTTACATTATTGGTAGAAATTGATTGGGGCAAAAAATATTGAAAATGTTGTCTTAAAGGGGAAATGAACCCAAAAACAACACTATGCTCCAACACTATATTTCATCACATGAATAAAGTTGATTGTGCTGCCATCAAATGTACTAACTCCATATAAAAAAGAAAAGAATTTAACGGCTACAGTAACGGTGATTTGACGCGTCATCAAATCACCGGAAGAAAAATGCAGGACTACAAGTTATGAACGTTCTGAATGTGAATCTTCAGGAGAGCAGCCCTCTCGGACACACACACACAGGGGTTGAAATAAGGCTGTTTTACTCGCCAAATGCGAGTAATTTTTGTATTTGTCGAGTAATTTATGAAGACCACTCGCCACTCTGGCGAGTAATCTAAGAATTCGCCGCGATTGCCGCGGACCCGCCAGCAACGGACCCGCTAGCCGCGGACCCGACCGCGCAGCACCCACCGCCGTCTACAATCGCTGTTAACAGCATGTTACAGCGGTAACAGCATGTGTGTGTCCGAGAGGGCTGCTCTATTCGGACACATTACTATGAAGCCCCGGTGACGGTGTGGGAGTGCGGATGATAATAAAACAGCGGTAACAGCGATTGTAGACGGCGGTGGGTGCTGCGCGGTCGGGTCCGCGGCTAGTGGGTCCGTTGCTGGCGGGTCCGTGGCAATCGCGGCGAATTCTTAGATTACTCGCCAGAGTGGCGAGTGGTCTTCATAAATTACTCGCATGTGGCGAGTAAAACAGCCTTATTTCAACCCCTGTGTGTGTGTGTGTGTGTCCGAGAGGGCTGCTCTCCTGAAGATTCACATTCAGAACGTTCATAACTTGTAGTCCTGCATTTTTCTTCCGGTGATTTGATGACGCGTCAAATCACCGTTACTGTAGCCGTTAAATTCTTTTCTTTTTTATATGGAGTTAGTACATTTGATGGCAGCACAATCAACTTTATTCATGTGATGAAATATAGTGTTGGAGCATAGTGTTGTTTTTGGGTTCATTTCCCCTTTAACGCTTGGCAATTTCAAGATGACGTTGTAGTTGTGCTAAATACCGATCATGTGAAGATTTTTGCAGTGGCGCTGATTTTCCAGCAGTGGCGCTGCGCCACTGCTGAATACATAGTAGGGGAAACACTGGTGTACGTTATTTCAAACAAACTTCAAACTGCATTGAATCATTAGTGTGAGCATGTATGAGTAGTTACTCCTCGAGCAAGATAGTGAATGTATGTTCTCATGTTTATATCGTTTTTTAAGTGACAAGCGCGTCTCGCTAAGCTCCTTCTCTGTTCCACAGTCACGCTGGCTCTGAGTGAAAACGCATTTAGCCTTACCTGTACCACGTAGTGCTTTTTGTCCCTCTCGGCAGTTCATAGACCGGAAGGACATGGAAGCCTCCATAGAGCTTGCCCGTCCTATGTAAATTCTGATAAGTGATTCTTCGCTCAGGAGGATAAGTGAGATTGTTGACAGAGATAATTGTATAATAGTGATAATAATCTGATAAGTGATTCTTCACTCAGGAGGATAAGTGAGATTGTTGACAGAGATAATTGTACACCAATGGGGACTTATTTAGCCTTACCTGTACCACGTAGTGCTTTTTGTCCCTCTCGGCAGTTCATAGACCGGAAGGACATGGAAGCCTCCATAGAGCTTGCCCGTCCTATGTAAATTCTGATAAGTGATTTTTCGCTCAGGAGGATAAGTGAGATTGTTGACAGAGATAATTGTATAATAGTGATAATAATCTGATAAGTGATTCTTCACTCAGGAGGATAAGTGAGTGTGGCGGGGTATCGTCCGGCCACACGCCACCTAAGTGGCTTTCTTTCGGGGCCCTCCGACACAGGACACGGGTAGATGTAGTTCAAGGTGTTTATTTGGAGTTTCAGGCAGAATGGTACACGCCGAGCTGATGGTACTTCAAGTCATGACCGTGCTCCTCCTCGAGTGTGTGTGTTGATGGCTGGTTTATCCTGGGTGCCATGATTGCTCATGCACCACAGGTGTGCAGCCCCACCCAGCCAGAGTCCAATTAGTCCGACTCAGGCCAGGTGAGGCTGTAAACCAGCCATCAACAACACACACTCCACATAAACCCTCCACATATCCCCAACACCAGATTGAGGCCGGGGAGAATCCCCGGCCTCGCCTACTCCCCCCCCCCCCCCCCATCCCCCATCCAAGCAAACAAAAAAAAAAAAAAAAAAACACATACCGGACTCTGAACAGGGTTACCATACCTACAAAAAACCTGGACTCTTTTCAGGGTTGCCATACCTAAACAAAAAATAAACACAGCCCCCCAAACCCCACTACCTCCACACCTCCCCAGGGTCACACGCCCACCCCACCCTCCCCCTCCGTCCCGGAGACCGGAGGCCTGGGGCTGCTGCTCCGGCTGGCGGAGGTGTCTCTGGGGTAGCTGGCTGCAGGGGCTGGCTGGATGGGCTCGGAGGAGGCCCGACAGCTGGGCCGCGGAGGTAGCTTCTCGGAGGGCCTGGAACAGTTCGTAGTCACCCCCCTCCACCAGGGCGACGAGGCATGATCCCCCTCCCATCTCCTCCTGGAGCATGGGGCCTTGGGCTCCTGGTCCCCTGGCAGAGGGGCGGCTGGCCTGGGCTGCTCCAGGCTGGATCCGGGGGAGGCTAGCTGCAGACGGTTGCCGGTGGCGGTCGCTGCGCTGCCTCCCCACTCCTCCGCTGGCCGTCGCTGCCGTTCAGGGGGAGCTGGTGCTGGGGTGGCTGTCCTCGCCGCGGCTGGTGGCTCCAGTGTAGCTTGGACAGCCCTTCCGTGTCCCGTCCTGGTCGGAGGAGCCCCACATTGGGCGCCAGTGTGGCGGGGTACGTCCGGCCACACGCCACCGAAGTGGCTTTCTTTCGGGGCCCTCCGACACAGGACACGGGTAGATGTAGTTCAAGGTGTTTATTTGGAGTTTCAGGCAGAATGGTACACGCCGAGCTGATGGTACTTCAAGTCATGACCGTGCTCCTCCTCGAGTGTGTGTGTTGATGGCTGGTTTATCCTGGGTGCCATGATTGCTCATGCACCACAGGTGTGCAGCCCCACCCAGCCAGAGTCCAATTAGTCCGACTCAGGCCAGGTGAGGCTGTAAACCAGCCATCAACAACACACACTCCACATAAACCCTCCACAGTGAGATTGTTGACAGAGATAACTGTACACCAATGGGGACTTATTTATGAATGAAGACGTTGATTTGAGGTAATAAATTACTAAAAAAACGACTTAGTGTCCCTTTAAGGTGGAATACTAATGTGCGTGTAAATATCCAGACCTACCTATGAATGTAGCCCAAGAGAGACCTAGTGTCACACTGGTTTATTGTGGGTGTTTGTTCTTTTTACCATTGCCCACTTGGTGGCCTGTGAATTGAATGCATCAGTGGTTTTAGAGTGAGGAGGAAGGTCTAGTTGGTTTTAGAGTTAGGAGGTTCTAGTTCAGGCCTATTCAACTAGTGGCCCGTGGGTCTGGCTTGCCAGGCTAGGCCCACGGGCCACTAGTTGAATATGAAGCGAATGTGAAGCATTGGGATGTGTTTTTTCATTATAGCCTTTCTATTGCCACAACAATATCCTCACAACCCAGGACTCATGTCTGTCCTGATTGAGTTAGACCTGGACACACGCACACTGATAGTTCCTCTCGCTGCTGTGTGTGTGTGTGTGTGTGTGTGTGTGTGTGTGTGTGTGTGTGTGTGTGTGTGTGTGTGTGTGTGTGTGTGTGTGTGTGTGTGTGTGTGTGTGTGTGTGTGTGTGTGTGTGTGTGTGTGCTTTAACCAAGACAAAACTTGTCTACACAGTGGACTGCTGTGTGCTGATCACTGATAAGTGTTGCACACTGAATGTCTGTTGGAAAACCATAGTTTGTCAGATCTTAAAGAATTTCTACCAGTACCAACCTACTATTGCTACTTCACTTCTTCTTCCACCAGGGAGCTGTGTATTGTCTAGTTGTGTATGATTAGAAGTATTGTCAAGACCTCTCTAGTTGTGTATGATTAGAAGTATGGTCAAGATCTCTCTAGTTGTGTATGATTAGAATTATTGTCAAGACCTTCCGCACTAGTTGTGTATGATTAACCCAGAAGCCTTGTCCCCCATAGGCCTCTGTGGAGGAAGTGCTTCAGGGAAAACCACAGTAGCCAATAAGATCATTGAGGCGCTGGATGTCCCCTGGGTGGTTCTGCTCTCCATGGATTCCTTCTACAAGGTACCTTGTCACCTAGCAACTACACCTAGCAACAACTCTTTACCTAGTGACTACACATAGCAACTACTCTTTACCTGGCAACTACACCTAGCAACAACTCATCACTTATCAACTACACTTTGCAACTACTCATCACCTAGCAACTACACCTAGCAACCACTCATAACCTAGCCACTACACCTAGCAACTACACTTAGCAACTACTTATCAACTAGCAACTATACTGAGCGACTACTCATCACATAGCAACTCCAACCTACAACCATCTTTAATCCCAGGAAGTGCAGTGTCGAGTGTGAGCAGTGTCGAGCAATACCGGAGGCCAAGCAATCGGCCCGTTCCCATTAAGCACGTTTTGAACGGGCGCTGCGCTAGTAAAATATCCACAGTGAGCTAAAATAATTAGGTCTATCAATCAAAAATCAGTTTTCTTGCGCTAGATGAACAGTGGCAGTTCTTTCCATTCTACTACTGTTGATTGATTTAGAACCTTTTGAAGGCAATGACTCACAAGGGGTCATGTGTTGTTCCTAAGAAAACACCAAATATGACGTGGAGCTCCACCACACATGACATGACACAAAATACACAACATACAATGCAGTTTAGCAACAACATCTGCAGTGTCAGGTTTTTTAAATTACATTTTAGATTTTCTAAACACCCCAACACCTAGTTAGGTGTCTAGACTCAAGTAAGTGTGTGTGTGTGTGTGTGTGTGTGTGTGTGTGTGTGTGTGTGTGTGTGTGTGTGTGTGTGTGTGTGTGTGTGTGTGTGTGTGTGTGTGTGTGTGTGTGTGTGTCCATTCCCAGGTATTGAATAAAGAAGAACAGGAGTTGGCAGGTAAGAACGAGTACAACTTCGACCACCCCGAGGCCTTCGACTTTGAGCTGCTGGTCACTGTGCTGAGGAAGCTGAAGAAAGGCAAAAGCATCAAAGTTCCTGTCTATGACTTCACCTCCCACAGCAGGAGCAAAGAATGGGTAAGAGGCTGAAACCGTGTGTTGCGGTTAAAACATGTCTCTCGCTCTCTCTCTCTCTGTGTCTCCGTCTCTGTCTCTGTCTCTCTCACTAGGCAATTCTTGGCTAGGTGTATCCTGACAGATGTGATATTCTCTCTGTAAAATGTTTCCTCAGTCAGATGTTTGTCTGCCTCCATGGGGCTCTATTAAATGTGATGGGAAACGGTTGCTGCAGTGTCTACAATGGAGCTTTATCGGAAATTATCTCCATTTAGCGTCTGCCATATTTCTCCAAACAGTAAAGGTATATCTAGAAAAGTCACCCTCTCTTTCTCTCTGCGAGCAGTGTCATTTCATGGCTGAGAGAAGCCCCGTCCACCCGAGGAAAGGGTTGTTCATCCATCACTTCACAGGCCTTTCTGTGTGTGGTCCTCCACATAATCAATAGCTACACCAGCACATGCTAACTGTAGCTATGTGTGTGGTCCTCCACGTAATCAATAGCTACACCAGCACATGCTAACTGTAGCTATGTGTGTGGTCCTCCATGTAATCAATAGCTACACCAGCACATGCTAACTGTATCTATGTGTGTGGTCCTCCATGTAATCAATAGCTACACCAGCACATGCTAACTGTAGCTATGTGTGTGGTCCTCCATGTAATCAATAGCTACACCAGCACATGCTAACTGTAGCTATGTGTGTGGTCCTCCACTGTAATCAATAGCTACACCAGCACATGCTAACTGTATCTATGTGTGTGGTCCTCCACATAATCAATAGGTACACCAGCACATGTTAACTGTAGCTATGTGTGTGGTCCTCCACGTAATCAATATCTACACCAGCACATGCTAACTGTAGCTATGTGTGTGGTCCTCCACATAATCAATAGCTACACCAGCACATGCTAACTGTAGCTATATGTGGTCCTAGCTACACCAGTCCATATAGTCCAATTGTAGCTATCTCTGTGGTCCTCCACGTAATCAGTAGCTACACTAGCACATGCTAACTGTGGCTATGTGTGTGGCCCTCAATAGCTACACCAGCCCATGCTAACTGTAGCTATGTGTGTGGTCCTCAATAGCTACACCAGCCCATGCTAACTGTAGCTATGTGTGTGGTCCTCAATAGCTACAGCAGCCCATGCTAACTGTAGCTATGTGTGTAGTCCTCATCTTGTCATGGTGTGTGTGTTGTGTGGGGGCAAGGATAAAGCAGGGTTCTATTGTTTCATTTTGAAATTGGTGGTGGAGGCTCATAACACTGCAACTCTGAGAGTCTTGCACTCGACAATCTCTAAATCACTGTCTAAATCCACTGATTCTAAAACCCTAGAGAACAGAAAGCGTTAGTTTCTCTGGTCTCTGTTCCCAGTTTTTAACACAGTGATGTCCACTAGTCCGTCAAGGAGGAACGTGAGGAGTTTGAAATCCCTGCACTGTTCTCGTCAGTGATTAAAACACACTCACTCACGTTTGTTCCTGATGGCAATGACACAACACAAGAAGCCACGGCTCATTGGCGTTAATAAGGGCCACTAAGTTGAATACAGTGTTTGCCAAATTGTTACCAGTGTTGTATCCTGTGGTGTCTAAACCTTGATGAATGAAATATCTGTTTGGGCAGTATTCTAAATGGGTGGTAGGGACTAGAGGGCTGCATTGGGATTGGGTCCCGCTGGGTCCCGCGGGACCCAACTCAAATCTCGTGGGAGCGGGCGGTGTGAACTTTGCTGCGGGCGGGAGCGGGCGGCGAAAAAAAACACTGCGGGATCGGGACCTAGCATAGCAACACGATGTCGATAAATGATGTGGAAAAAAAGCTCAAGCCCAGTGCGTCAAAAGACTTGCATGTCTTTTGACGCACTGGTCAGGCCTATTAATAGCCTATAAAATTACGTGTTTTCTCCTGCGGGACGGGAGAAGACACAAAATCAATGCATTTCTATTACTGTGCGGGCATAAATTCTCAAAGTTTTGCGGGTGCGGGCGGGAGTGGACATACACATTGCGGGAGTGGGCGGGAGTGTAACACACACGTTGCGGGTGCGGGCGGTAATGGTCAGAAATTCAGCGGGAGCGGGCAGGAGCGGGATGAAGAAAACAGTCCCGCGCAGGGCTCTAGTAGGGACCTTGAGTGGATGCTTCTTGCCCCATGTAACCCAGATTGGTTTCTACCACCTATTGATTACAACGCTACCTTTTGGCCAATGGACATTGGTAGCTGGTGCACAGGTGTGACAGTGTGTGATTACATTGGGATCATTATCCAATGGATTATAGATCCATCAAAAGAAAAAAAGTATAAATATTTTTTTATAGTGCTGCTAATCCGTGTTGTTTCCCGAGTAGGTGAGACTAAAGCCTAATTTATACTCCTGCGTAAAGTGCCATACGTCGGTTACGGAGAGCCCTCTACATCGCCGGAGAGCCTGAAGGAGAGCCTCTCCGTTGTCTCTGGCTGCATGAAATATTTTTTAAGTGACCGTCACTCCGTCAACGGACAACGGAGACGGCAAGGGCTGCGATTGGTCCTCTAAAAACACCATTTCCTGGTCCTCGAAAAACGAGGACCAGGATGACGCGATGCACGACATATACACTATGCTCTATGGATGCATAAAGCTCCAGAATGCCAACCCGACCTACTTGAACCTATAACTTAAATGAGACGGTGGCAAATTGCACTACATGGTTGTAAATCGTTTGTTTTTAGCAATTACGTTTTTTACTTTTAAAGCATTTCATTTTTTATTATAATGTATCCCCTTTTAACTATCCCTCTTAACTATTTATCCCTTTTGTACTTGTTTACTTGTGTGAAATGTTGTGTGAATCTTGTGTGAAATCTTGTTTACTTTGCACCTCGTTGGTTTTGCGGGCGGGAAATTGCATTGCGTGTCCGGCACCACGACGGAGAACTATGAGGGCTCGAGGGGTCTCCGTGGTTACGCAGTTGGATAGCACAATACGCAGTCGTAGAAGTATAACCAGCGCTTAAGACTGCTCAGCCAATAATGGTAACTTAAAATAGCGTTTCAGCAAATGCTTAAAACCCCGAATCATTACCACCTATTAGTGAAACTAATGGGTGGTAAAATATTCTAATGACTTTATTCTAATGACTGGGTTTATCTGACAGTGGTTTGTCTCCTTGTCACTATTGGTTAGGTTTTTCCCTTTGATGGCCATATTATCTGAAGATATTTGTGTTATTTACTCCTCATCTCAACAGAAAACTGTTTACGGGGCCAACGTTGTCATCTTCGAGGGCATTTTGGCCTTTGCCAACAAGGAGTTGCTAAAGGTAAGGTCAAAGTTCAAATTTGATATTATAATAAGTGTGTATTTGGAATGATTTAAATGCACAAAGATTATTACATACAATGTAGTTTAATAAGTAAGTATTATTTGAATATTATAGCGAGGTGTTTTAGAAATATTTTAATTAATAATTATTTGGCAGGAAGGTCCTGTGCTCTGCTTTGGGGGGTCTTCCTGCGTGATTTATTAGTGTGTGCCAGTACACGGGGACGGAAGGAAAGCACTGTCTGAACCTATTATCCAGTTTATCATTAATTACATCAGCTAGATGTGTGTGTCTGCCTGCACTCAACATGACGAGTTAGTGTAAGAAAAACAAAGCCCCATTTCCTCCTTTTGTGTGGAGGAAATGAAGACTGGGTTTATTAACGATGCTGACTCTTCTAACTTCCGTCTACCTGTTCAACCAGCGTGTGCTTACTGAAGTGTTCCAGTGGCTCTCCTCCTATCCCCTTCAGCATATTGATCTCTCTTCACGCCTGTTGTAATGGATCGTACGCTGGACTGAAGTGATAAGGCATTAAACACACTAACCCCCCCCCCCCCAGAGGTGATTACCCCCCCCCCCCCCCCCCCCCCCCCATTGTATCAAGAACACACCAGCCAAATGTCTGCAATCATTAATCACTTGATGCGGGAGCATCCATACAATCCCAGTCTATTGTAGCTAATCCATGGATGAGAAACCATCCTTTCCAGCCATAGACTGTCTGTACCATCACCCGGTGGTTTACACACCAACGTTTTGGGCTGTAGATTCGCCCTACAGTGCGCGCAATAGTAACACACCTACGACCAACCGGGGGGGCGCCGATGGGGGGGGGGGTGCGCAATAGTAACACACCGCGGACCTACGGCCGACGGGGGGGGGGGGGGGGGGGGGGGCGCATGCGATTGTAACACTCCGGCCGACGGCGGGGGGGGGGTGGTGTGGTGCGCGCAATAGTAGCACACCGCGGACCTACGACCGGCGGGGGGGGGGGGGGGGGCGCGGTGTGTTACCATTGCGCTCTCAAAAAGGAGGACAAATACGCGTCCGGCTTGATTCTCGCTGGACGCCGGACAGGGCTTTGAAAAACCGGCGCGTATTTGTCCTCCTTTTTGAACCCGCGCCCCCCCGGGAGAGAACCACTGATTTAGGTAATATAAGTCATTATTTAGGTAGCAAACACATATTATGGACACCTTCGACATCATTCAAAGGAGCCACTTTAATCTAGATTAACTTTTTATGAGATTGACCGATTAATTGCTTGTTCATGTCGACTGTTGATCAATAAAATATATTAACATTTGCAACTCCACTGTTCAAGGTGAAACTTGACTGGTATATAAATATTTACGATAAATAATTGTATGGATTGTTGGATAGAACAGAGATGTATTTATTCTATGAATGGGAGTAATGCATTGTTTTGTCCTTATTTTATTCTGTCATGTCTTCAAAATGAATTCCAGGTTCCATTCTGCTTGATTGAAGAATGTCACAGTGTAGCACTGTAGGAGCAAGTTAGGCTGAGCTACAGCTTTACAAACTTTTCTTGCCAACCTATTAGAAACATTCAGCTTTTCCCATAGGACTGCTCTGCTGACACGACTAAAAGGCCTTTTCCGGTTGGGCAGCCCACCATATTTATCGCAGCATGGTTTCACTAGCTTGTTGTGAATCTTGACTTATAGTCTGTTCTTTCATTTGTGCTCCTCACACCTAAATCAACTGTCTTGTCATTTAAAAGTCATCAATACTGGCCCTCTGTAGGCATGGCTGTACCTCTTTGCAACTCAGAGTAATTATGCCAATATGGCTGTACCTCTTTGTAACTCGCAGTAATGATGCCAGCATGGCTGTACCTCTTTCTAACTCACAGTAATGATGCCAGCATGGCTGTACCTCTTTGTAACTCGCAGTAATGATGTCAGCATGGCTGTACCTCTTTGTAACTCGCAGTAATGATGCCAGCATGGCTGTACCTTTTTCTAACTCACAGTAATGATGCCAGCATGGCTGTACCTTTTTGTAACTCGCAGTAATGATGCCAGCATGGCTGTACCTCTTTGTAACTAACATTAGTGATGCCAGCATGGCTGTACCTCTTTCTAACACACAGTAATGTCAGCATGGCTGTACCCCTTTATAACTTGCAGTAATGATGCCAGCATGGCTGTACCTCTTTGTAGCTTGCAGTAATGATACCAGCGTGGCTGTACCTCTTTGTAACTCACAGTAATGATGCCAGCATGGCTGTACCTCTTTGTAACTCACAGTAATGATGCCAGCATGGCTGTACCTCTTTGTAACTCGCAGTAATGATGCCAGCATGGCTGTACCTCTTTGTAGCTTGCAGTAATGATACCAGCGTGGCTGTACCTCTTTGTAACTCACAGTAATGATGCCAGCATGGCTGTACCTCTTTGTAACTCACAGTAATGATGCCAGCATGGCTGTACCTCTTTGTAACTCGCAGTAATGATGCCAGCATGGCTGTACCTCTTTGTAGCTTGCAGTAATGATACCAGCATGGCTGTACCTCTTTGTAACTCGCAGTAATGATACCAGCATAGCTGTACCTCTTTGTAACTCACAGTAATGATGCCAGCATGGCTGTACCTCTTTGTAACTCACAGTAATGATGCCAGCATGGCTGTACCTCTTTGTAACTCACAGTAATGATGCCAGCATGGCTGTACCTCTTTGTAACTCACAGTAATGATGCCTCGCTTAATCATAGATTGTGACTGATTTTGCTGAATAATGATTTTGTTGAAGCCAGCCTCTGAATGGATAGTATGATGGACAGTTAAGGGAGTGGGAAAGGACATTGATGCTTATCTGCCATTGACATTCTCTACATTTTATTTTTTGCGTTGTGCGGTCATAAATTCATAAATGTATGCACTTGGGTATATGCATGAAAACATTCACAGATGCCTGTATGCATACATGTATTCCTACATACTGCATGCCTACATATGTGCTTGCTTATATTCCGTGTGGATATGTTCTAGCTGCAGACCGTAATCATTTCCCTGGAGGTTAATAAAGACTCTGCCAACAGCTGTTGGACATGAAGGTTTTTGTGGACACAGACTCGGACATCCGTCTGGTGCGCCGGCTAAAGAGGGACATTACGGCGCGCGGACGGGACATCAACGGTGTCATCAAGCAGTACAACAAGTTTGTGAAGCCTGCGTTCGAGCAGTACATCGAACCCACAGTCCAGGTGGCCGACATTGTGGTGCCCAGAGGTGAGTCACGTTGCTGTACAGAACAGTGGGTCACAGCATGTTGGGACGTATCTTGCGTATTAAATAGGGATGTCCGATATTATTGGCCCACCGATATTATCGGACGATATTGGCATAAAAAATCAATATCGGAAAATATCGGTATCGGTTTTTAAAAAAGCTCAAAATGACTAAAGTGGCCTATGGCATGTTATACTTTGTTGGAAAGCTCTAATTGTGCTGAGTCGAATGCAAGCGACCATTTTCTGTTAGTACAAAGACAGTGTGAAATAAATAAACACTTTGTTTGAAATAATTTCAGACATCTGTTATGGTTCAAGTGAGGACGTGGTTTGATGACATCATCAAACGCGCCGCGCCGTCTCAATAACAAGCCTGGGCATGTGCGGCTGTGTAGTGAGACGCTAGTTGTAGCTGTAGTTATGTCGGTGGTTTGGAATTATTTCAAACTTTGGAATTATTTCAAAGTTTCCGCATATATCGGTATCGGTATCGGTATCGGTTGATATCGGTATCGGAAATTAAGAGTTGAACAATATCGGTTATCGATTATCGGTAAAAAAGCCAATATCGGACATCCCTAGTATTAAATGTAGGTGATGTCACCTTATACGCTGGTTTGCGTTTGTTTCTGAATATGCATGACTATGTATTGGTGGTTTGAGAGTTTTGGTTTTTAAGAGCACCTGGCAAAGTATATGGCAAATCCATTTTACAATTATTTTTATATTAATTTATCCATCCGTCATTTCAAGTCTTAAAAAAGTGCCAACCATTTTTACATTGATTGGCTTCATACTTTGCCCACATGGATTAACCGGGGATGCCAACCTGCAAGTTGCTCTGGTTGTCTGCTAGGTGTCCTCTGTGTCAGTCTGTCCTCTCCTTGCTTTCTCCCAGGGGGGGACAACTTTGTAGCGCTGGACCTGATTGTCCAGCATGTCCACAGCCAGTTGGAGAAGGTATGTGTATCTTCTTGTGTATATATCTGGGCATGGCCCTCCCCTCTAGGAGTTGGTTTTCAAAAAGAAAAACTAGGCCTTTTAAACAATAATGAATCATTACGATTTAGCTTCCTAATAAAGAAACCAGACTAGAGAAATTGGCTGTCCTATTTAATGAAATGCTTGTGGTTGTGTGCCGTGTGTAAACGTGACCCCTCATCTCCAACTGTTTCAGCGTGAGATCACAGTGAGGTATGACTGAAGCTCCTCCACTCCTCCTGTTTCTCCTACTCTTCCTTTCTTTTCATCTCCTTTTACACTGACGGCCACGACAAAACAAATGAACACAATAGGACATTTCTGAACCAGTGTATCGGCAACACATTCATTGTTATTCATGCAATGTGCACCTGAAGTGTTCCATTTTCTTTTGTCATTGTTGCCACCCTAGCACAAACGTGTGTGTGTGTGTGTGTGTGTGTGTGTGTGTGTGTGTGTGTGTGTGTGTGTGTGTGTGTGTGTGTGTGTGTGTGTGTGTGTGTGTGTGTGTGTGTGTGTGTGTGTGTGTGTTACTGTGGGCTCTGATGTAGCTGACATCCGTGGTCGTTTTTCCATGTGACTGGAATTGGATCATGCACTAAAAATGATTGATAATCACTTGAATTTCACTTGATAATCACTGGCTGTGCAAAACAATAGACCCTAATGAATAATAACATAACGGACAGTTCACAGAGGAGCCCCTGCAACACACACACCCCCCTGCCAAGGAGACATTCTCACACAGCCAGACAAACACTTAATGGACCCTTAATGTTGCAGTGTTTATATGGGTATGCAGGCCTAAACTAACGTCGTTATTGTTTTTTTGATCAACTGAAAAGCAAGTGCCTTTGAATCTAGCTCCGGTCCACATTGTGCACAAAGCAAAGCTAGAAAAAAAGGTTTTGTAATGCAAAGACTAGCTGTGAGAATGAATCTTAAAGGCACATTAAATCATCTCTCTCACACGGAGCTTGTGGTTATAGTTGAGCCTTTATCACCACAAGTTCCGTCAAGGATGTATTTGCACTTTCCGTCATAGGCTCTCTTGCTCTTGCTCTCTTTTCTGCTTTACTCAAGAAACAACTGGGCAGGAAAT
Organism: Merluccius polli; assembly: GCA_030340625.1. Lineage (NCBI taxonomy): Eukaryota > Metazoa > Chordata > Actinopteri > Gadiformes > Merlucciidae > Merluccius > Merluccius polli. The sequence continues at coordinate 32,289 of JAOPHQ010005414.1, forward strand.
AGAGTAACAAAATGGCACCGGCATTACAACAGAGATAATTAATACTGCGAGTAAGTCAACTCTAGCATAGTGTATTTTAAAGACTAACCAAGGAATGCACCAACTGCAGGTTATGCATTTGATTGAGTTTGGTTCAGATGTGAAACCAATGGGAGAGGTTCTTTGTAGAAGCCATGATGTGCTTTCTGTGGGTTGTTCTTAAGTGAGCCCACTCAGAGATGAGTTATAACCTATTGGAAGTTATTTTATGGGGGGGTTTCACTGTTTTCCACAATTTTCTCTTGCTTTCTTTTGCTCACCTTCACCTTTAGCCTCTCTTTCTATAAATGTTTTTATTTCTTGTCATGTTTTTTTTACCTGTACCCCATCGTCACCCTTTGCTCATCCAATCCTCGTCTGTCACCTTCTCCAGAGGAAACTCCACAGGGATATGTGAGAACCAAATTGTGCATTTTGCATCCATTGTTGTTTTAAAAATATATATAGATTTACATTAAGGCATTCAATTCCTTTATGCTGATGGTATTCCTGTATATGGATGTTATCCTCTTAACATTTAATATGCATTTATTATTATTATTATTATTATTATTATTATTATTATTTAAAAAAAGTAATGTGTTCTATAGTCCAAATGTTAACGAATGTGTTTTCTTTAATGATTATACGTTCTCTGGGGTTTGCCCAACATTTCAAGAGTTTTATGTAAGTGGTTGAATGTTTGTTTCCTGGTGTTTTGGAAGGCGACGGTTTCCCTGCTAATTTAGCTGCTTCTAAATTAGCAGGGAAACTGCTAGTAAATTTGCAGTTTCCCTGTTTATTTAGCTGCTATGAAATTAGCAGGGGAAACTGCTACTGAATTGGCAAGGAAAATGCTAGTAAATTAGCAGGGGAACTGATAATTTAACTGCTGCTACTTAGCAACCACAATTCTGAATTCTGCCTCTGTCTCTCTCGATCTCTCTGTTTCTCTTGATCTCTTTCTCTCTCTCTCTGTCTCTTTGTCTCTCTGTCTCTTTTCTCTCTCTCTGTCTCTGTCGGTCCCCCCCCGTCCATAATGCTGCTGTTCTAAAGGCATGAACAGCTTCTCCATCTTGGCCACACCCAATTCACATAATTAATCTATTACTAAGTAACAGACCACTACTATGAATGACAGACCATTGCGACGGATGCTATTTCCAACCATAGAATCTAACAGACTTTTTTTATTGTGGAAGCAATACAATCATTATTTAATCAATAAAATCATTTTTTGTTGTTACAAGTAGTCATCCTGCATCACACTGTCGGCGTTTATTTTATATTTAATATGTGGTCAGGATGGAAGGGCTGAAGACAGGTCTGCTCCCAACAGGCCATTGTTAGTTTGATCTGGTAGGACGTAAGCCACTTTTACAGTACAGAGCCAACATTTAACTTCTGAGGTTAAGGTTAGGTTTTCCCAGTTGACTCAAGTTGACGCTGAATACGTCCTGTCAGATCTATTGAGAATCCACTAAGAATGCCCTGGGGAAGACCTGGTTGTGCTCGACACTCTCTCTGCTCTCTGGATCTCACGCAGACTTATCCCTCACTGTGTGTGTGTGTGTGGGTGTGGGTGTCGGCGTGTGTGTGTGTCAGGTCAGCGTTGGCCTCTGCCCACCAGGGTCAGCCCCTCCCCGAGACCCTCAGTCTCATGGAGGACACGCCCCAGGTCCGGGGGATGCACACTATCATCAGGTACGCACACAAACACACACACACACGCAGACACACACGCACACACACACACACACACACACCTTGAACCAACAGTGTGTGTGTGTGTGTGTGTGTGTGTGTGTGTGTGTGTGTGTGTGTGTGTGTGTATAGGAACAAGGAAACAAATCGTGACGAGTTCATCTTCTACTCCAAGAGATTAATGAGACTGTTAATAGAACATGCCCTCTCATTCCTACCTCTTAAGGTGAGTGTTTTCTGTTATTATTCGTCTTCCGCTGATCTCATGGATAGAGATGCAATCTGTCATGTGTTAAGTTGTGATGTCATATCAATTCTTTGCCTAGAAAAGTGCACAAAAGCACTCCAGAAAATTCATAATTTGCAAATCACAGAAGAAAAGCTGTGATTGTACGTCATCCACAATAAATTCCACATAGAAAACCAAAAGGAAGGCTGTGGTTGTTCCACCAGAACAGAAGAAGAGAAAAAAGAGCATTATAATTCAATGTAAATTATATTATAGGAATTATATTAAAATCCGTAATAAACCATTGCAGAGCTTTAAACAATGTCATTCTGCATATTTGAATTATTCACCAAAAACACCCCCACCAAAATGGTCCATTCCCTCAGTGCCCAGGATCATGTATAGTGTTGGGTACTGGGTAGTACCCACGTGCTTCGCTCGGGTCGGTACCCTATGCACCACATATTAGTTTGTATTGACATTTTGACCATATCTCCATTAGTCTCCTCTGTATAGTGTTTACATCTGTGTCTCTAAACAAACATGGAGAATAACTTACCTTCAACACTTGTCAGCCATGAGTCAAACTATCTCTCCGTGTTGTTTTCCATGTATCTTCATCCAGAATGCTGGTACGGATAGAGATGTGTTCAACCATCCACCTTATCAATATATTACAATATATATGAATATTGAAATTACCTTCTAGTGGGAGGGGCCGTTTAGATGCTAAAGAGCATTTGATTGGACGGAAAATAAGTACCATTACCCCCACAAGCATGAGCTCTACTCGCCACTAATTATCATCCTTTTTCCAGGAAATGTATCAAAATCAAAGCCTTTTACTAAAATATTTTTCTACATTGCATTTTTCTTTTTTCCCAGCCAGTGTCGGTGGAGACACCCCAGGGAGCTGTATACGAGGGCAAGAGGCTCAGCGGCAGTAGAGTAAATCTACTCTTTATTTACGTTTATGAGGGCATGAGGCTCAGTTGCAGTAGTCAATTCTTTATTTACGTTAATGGCATGAGGGTCAACGTGTGTGTGTGTGTGTGTGTGTGTGTGTGTAGATCACAGGTGTCTCCATCCTGAGAGCGGGGGAAACCATGGAACAAGCTCTGATGGCCGTGTGCAAAGACATCCGACTGGGAAAGATCCTGATCCAGACCAACCACAACACCGGGGAACCAGAGGTAGGTATGTGTGTAGTGATGGCAAAACGAGGCTTCATGAACCAATGAGGCTTTCCAGCCCAAAGGTTCACCAAAAGGTTCATTACCCGAAGCCTCATTGAATCGTTCTCTCTGGTGACACCTGCTGTGCAATATGTATATGACAGACTAAATATGTATGACAGACTAAATTAATCCTGAGTCAAAGTATCCTGCAATGTCTATAAAATAAACAATTTTTGCCACTGCTACTCAATGAATATAAAGCGTTTGTATGGAAATATCATTTTTTTGAGTGCTGTGACGATCACTCAAAATAAATACATCAATGAATGCAATAGTGGTTATAAAACTGGGAGTGCAAAAGTGCTTATGGAACTGGGAGTGAGGAACAAACTGCAACAGAGCAGAATGGGCAAATAAAAGTTATTGGTTTTTATTCAAAAAAAGAAGCTTTTTCACAGTGTTGGGGTTTAGACGATTTCTTTTCTTTGAGACAATCTCCCCAGCTTTAGAAAACACGCAGACAGTTTGGAAGCGGGGATCAAGGGGATCGAACCGCCGGCCCTACGGTTAGTGGACGACCCCGCTCTGTCCACCCGCTCTACCTACTGAGCTACTGCCGCCCCAGTATAAGAGTGGATCCTCATGTCTTTCCAGATTAACTTCTCTCAAGTAGCGGTCTACTTCAATTGTTGCATCCGCTGTTGCACTTGAGCTCCAGAAAGAGGAGGACTTCTCCTGTCTGCTCTGTCCCAGGAGACAGAGCAGACAGGAGAAGTCCTCCTCTTTCTGGGTGGCTCCATGGTGACAGGCAGAAACCTACCTAGCCTACAGGTAGCCTACACTCTATAATAATAATAATAATAATATAGATAATAATATAGATAACAATATAGACAATAATATAGATAGCCTATAGCCTATAGGCCTAAGATTAGGCTATATAATACTAATACTATGCTAATAATATAATATTAATAGATAATGATATAGATTATATAGATATGTATAGCCTATAAGCCTATATAATAATAATAATATATATAATATGTAATACTAACCCTAAACTCAACTAGCCTGCTACTAACACTATTCTAGTATCTATCTATCTATTCTAACCTAATATAATATAGTCTAATGCAGTATAATACTAATAATAGCTGATATAATCTATGATACAATGACTGAACTTAACCACTAACTCTGACACTTATCCAACGCACACTCTATCTGTTCACCAATACCAAACGCCAACTCAAAACCCACAAAGTGCCGCGAGGTTCAAACCCTTTTATGCAGTAGCGACACTCAAAATGAATCAGTGACGTGTACACTGAATCCGAGGCCTCGTTTGTCATCAGTCACGTGATTTTTACGGAAACGATACAAGCCTCGAATCGAGGTTTCATCTGGAACGCCTCTTTTTGCTCGACACATGCTCCGACGCCTCACTTCAAACGTCACATCACTATATGTGTGTACACCATTGGGCTGCTGTAGTCAACCAAAGAAAATCTTGGTTGGCTGAAGTTCTACCTACTCTTCAACAAATTGAATGATAGGAAAAAACAAATGGACCAAGGCCTCTGATGTGATAAGCCTGCAGAGGGGATCAGCGTTCATTAGCAGAATGCTAGCGTGTTATGGGCAACAACAACTCGTCCTGTAAGAAATCGAAAGGACATAAGTACTCGTTCATTCAACTTTCGATCTATAACCCATGTTGAACTTGTAAAAACTACAATCAAATCTGAGATTTCTCAATGAGAATCAGGTGAAAGAGACAAATTTAGCCGTCTAACTCCATCTGCTCCCATTCATTCTGCACTCACGGGCGATCGCCCCCAGTGGAGCTCTGGTGGAACTGCAACCAAAATTCGGTACAATAGGGAGTGGACAGGCTCTCCGTAGACGGGCTCTGCTATTAGTTTAAGGATGTTTTCACCTGTTATTTATCAACATCCTCATATTTAATGAATAAACTAAAGAAACATTAGGTGTTGCATCAGCAACCACCGAGTTAGTTTTATATGTTCTTACAGAAACCTACCAAACTATATACAAAAATACAAGCACAATGACAGGCATCTTCGCTCTAGAAAAAAGACACACTAGACGTAAGGGTGCTCTGATAAGGAATTTTGGGGTCGATAACAGATTGGCAGATACCGATCACAGGGTCGGCTTGGTTATACAGGATATCAAGTTGCTAAAGTGGCTGCCATCACATTTGACATGTAACTATTAAGCGTTGGAAAACAGTAGATGTAGTTGTAATGGAGCCCACCATATGACATAAAAGTATATGCATGTCAAAATGTTCAATACACTTTTATTTGCCATAGTTTGTTGCCTGCCATATCACTGCATGTATAAAGAAAGCCTCCAGAGAAAAGAAAGTCCAATATGGCGTTGAAACTCTTGTGCTTAATCACAATATATCCATGGTCTGTAACAGTTGATAAGGGAGATTGTGCCAGGTCCCACTTCCACATCAGCCAGTGTCGTATCGTATGGACTAGTCTGTACCGTCTTCTGTAGCTGCCGCAGACATTGGAATCTTCGTCTTTACAGTATAATGCCAGACTGTAATCTTCTTGAGCCTGCTGTGGTTTGGTTTTGCTAATACTACATGAGTAAACTCTGAAAATGGGAGTTTATTAACGTCAATACTGCATAAATAGACATCGCCATAAAACTATTTGTCAAACGTCCACGCAGCGATATTACTTGAATGAGAGACGCTAAACGGCAGGTCTCTGAACAAGCTGTTGCACATTTGCCTGTTGCTGTCTCTGCTGTAAGATTTCCCTCCACTGTATTCTGGCTCAAATAAATACCTGTCATTCCTTCCACTCTATCTCTCATTGTGCTGTGTTTTATATTGTAATTTATTTTTACCTTTATTTATTTATTCATTTAATATGTTTGTGTATGTGAAGCGCTTTGTAACTGTGTTTTTAAAAAGTGCTATATAAATAAAGCTTTACTTACTTATATACTAATAATAACGTATATGTAGGGGTTCCCAGCCGACCACAAGAGACCGTGTGCGGGAAGCGTCTTTATTCTCTTCCACAAATTGTCCCAACGTAACACAACCCCCCTTGGGGTATAAAACACAACTTAAATGAAATGCCGATCCCTGCTCGTCCTCCGCTCCTCGATCGTGTTTCCTTTCTCCTCTCCTCGATCGTGTTTCCTTTCTCCTCTCTCTCACTGGAACACAAAGCAGACACATAAGTACACATTCCCCTGATTGGACCTGATCGCCGGCACCTGCCCGCAACCAGGTCCACTCCCCCAGCTGATCCGGTGTGCTCCCAACCGTCCTCTGCCTCCCCCTGCAGGTCAAACGTCGCACGTCCCCCCCCACATACCCCCACCGCCCGACACAGGCCGGGGCCACCTCCGGCCGCCAACTTACTCCCCCCCCCCGGGACGGGAGAGGAAGTCCGCCACGGCCATCTGCGACCCAGGCCTGTGTACGACCCGAAAGTTGAAGGGCTGCAACGCGAGATACCACCGGGTGATCCTCGCGTTGACGTCCTTCATGCGGTGGAGCCACTGGAGGGGGGCGTGGTCGGAGTAGAGGGTGAACGCGCGCCCCAGCAGGTAGTAGCGGAGGGCGCCGACCGCCCATCGGATGGCTAGGCACTCCTTCTCCACGGTGCTGTACCGACCCTCCCGGTCCGAGAGCTTCCTGCTCAGGTACAGCACCGGCCGGTCGACCCCCTCCACCTGCTGGGTCAGGACTGCACCCAACCCCCTATCCGACGCGTCTGTCTGCAGGGAAAACGGGAGATCAAAGTTAGGAGCACACAGGACCGACTTTCCACAGAGGGCTGTTTTAATAGCCTCAAACGACACCTGACATGGCTCCGACCACTGAACTGTATCTGGGGCCCTCTTCCGGGTGAGGTCGGTTAAGGGGCTGGCCAGGTCCGAGAAGTGTGGTACAAACTGTCTGTAGTAACCTGCCAGCCCCAAGAACCGTCTCACCTCCTTTTTTGTCCTGGGCCGAGGGGAGGCGTCGACCACTGCGGTCTTCGCGACCTGCGGTCGGACCTTCCCCTCCCCCAGGTGGAACCCCAGATACTGGATCTCCCGCCGCCCGATCACGCACTTCGCCGGGTTGGCCGTGAGCCCCGCCCGTCTCAGCGACTGAAGAACAGCCGCCACCTGCCGCATATGCTGCTCCCACGTTCTACTATAGACGACGATGTCGTCAATGTAGGCAGCAGCATACGCGGCGTGGGGCCGCAACACCCGGTCCATCAGCCGCTGAAACGTGGCCGGGGCCCCGAACAACCCGAACGGAAGCACCTTAAACTGATAAAGACCGAGCGGAGTGGAGAAGGCTGTTTTTTCCCGGGCTGCTGGCGATAGCGGAATCTGCCAGTAGCCCTTCGTGCAGTCCAGCGTTGTATAAAAGGTGGCCATGCCAAGCCGGTCCACAAGCTCGTCGATCCGAGGCATTGGGTAGGCGTCAAACTTGGAAACTGCATTCACCCTCCGGTAGTCTACACAGAACCGGACAGACCCGTCCGGCTTCCCCACCAGCACGACGGGGCTGCACCAGTCACTGTGTGACTCCTCAACCACGCCCAACTCCAACATGGTTCCTAATTCGCGCCGCACCACATCTTGTTTGTGGACGGGCAGCCTGTAGGGGCGGGTCCGCACCGTTAACCCGGGCTGCGTCTCGATGTTGTGAGTAATTAGCGAGGTGCGACCGGGCAGGGGCGAAAAGACATCGGCGAACCGGAGTTGAAGGTCGGCCACGTCCCGCGCCTGACCCCCTGACAGACCCTCGCCCTGACCGACCGGAGGGGTGGGGCCTGGGCTGGGGACGTCCGGCCTGAGCTCCTCTCTCTCCGGTACCGTCGATGCAAAGGCTACAGGGGCCACATCGTTCCACCTCTTTAGGAGGTTGATGTGGTAGACCTGTTTGCTTTCGCCCCTGTCCGAGCGCTCTACCTCGTAATCCACGTCCCCGACCCGCCGTGTGACCACAAAGGGCCCTTGCCACTTTGCGAGTAATTTGGTGCTAGAGGTGGGCAACAGCACAAGGACCTTATCCCCAGGGGTGAGATCGCGCAATCTAGTCCCTCTGTCATACAGGCGTCTCTGACTCTCCTGGGCTCGGTGCAAGTGCTCACGTGACAATACCCCTAGTGAGTGAAGCTTTGCACGCAAGTCCATGACGTACTGGATTTCGTTTTTGCTGTCACTAGACCCTTCCTCCCAGTTTTCTTTAATGAGGTCCAGGACGCCCCTGGGCTTCCGCCCATAGAGCAACTCGAATGGGGAAAACCCCGTGGAAGCCTGGGGCACTTCCCGCACTGCAAACAACAGAGGGTCTAGCCATTGATGCCAATTCTGAGCATCCTCGTGTACAAATTTACGGATCATGGACTTTAACGTCCGGTTAAACCTTTCACACAAGCCGTCCGTGGCTGGGTGATAGACGCTTGTGCGAATGGCCTTGACCTTCAACAATCTGTAAAGTTCCCTAATCGTGCGTGACATGAAATTGGTGCCCTGGTCAGTGAGAATCTCCTTTGGGATTCCCACCCGCGATATGACGTGAAACAACGCCTGCGCAACACTCTTCGCAGAGATGTTGCGCAACGGAATTGCTTCCGGGTATCGGGTTGCGTAGTCGATCAGGACTAACACAAATCGATACCCGTGTGCAGAACGTTCTAATGGCCCGATAATGTCCATGCCGACCCGATCAAAAGGGGCTTCCACCAGGGGAAGGGGCCGTAAGGGAGCCCTGGGGATGGCCGGGGGATTCACCAATTGGCACTCGGGGCAGGATGCACACCACCTGCGCACCTCCGCCCGAATCCCCGGCCAATAGAACCGGGCCATTATCCGGTTAAGTGTTTTCTCATATCCTAAATGGCCCGCCATTGGATTATAATGCGCCGCCTGGAAAACCATTTCCCGACGGCTCCTGGGTACCAGCAACTGGGTGATCACCTCTTCACTCTGGGTGTCACGACTCACCCGATAAAGTATGTCCCTAACCACTATAAAGTGTGGGTAAGTCAGTGCTGCATCTGGCCGGACCTTACTCCCATCAATAGCTATCACCTGGTCGTAGGCTGAGCTTAGGGTGGCGTCACGAGACTGTTCGAGGGGGAAATCCTCCACCGGTGGGAACGTTGGCGCTGGGACCTCGGGTTGAGGTTCCCCCGCCTCCCCCGATCCCTGAACAGCGTCGGTCGCCCCCGCCTCGGCGCAGAATACCGCACATGACTTACATGTCCCTACCGGTCGTGTCCGCACCCCCACAGTCCCCCTAACCGCCTGCGGAAACCCTCCCCAATCCAACCCAAGAATCAAGGGGTGCGCGAGGCTCGAACTAACTGAACGCCTTAACACTATGCTTTTTCCCCCCCCAACGAATTTCGATAGGGACCAAAGGATACTCGTGCACATCCCCGTGTATACATCTCACCAACACGCTTGACGCCTCCACCAATGCCTCGGATCGCACCAGACGCTGGTGGATCATGGTCTGCATGCAGCCCGAGTCCAACAGCGCCTGGTGCGTACCCCGCTGTATCCTCACCGGGATACAGTACGCCTCACCGGGACCGTGGGGAGGAGACGGGGCACCGGTGACGCGGACGACCTGGCCCACCTCCATCATGGGGCACTCCCGCCGGAAGTGGCCAGGCCGCCCGCACCGCCAGCAACCTTCCCCTGCCGTTTGAGTGCCCGTCTGTGGAGTGGGGGGGGGAAGTGCCTCATGTGCCCGCTCTGGACCGCTCCCCCCCCATCTCGCCCTTGGTGTCGGTGTCGGTCGGTCCCGCTGTGGGGCCGCCCCCCCCCGTCCGGGTGCCCGCCACTGGCGGTCGCTGATTTGATCCTGGTGGCGGCAGGTGGCTCTCCGCCAGGGTGACCGCAGTGGCAAGGCTCTCGGGCCGGTGGTAGCGGACCCAGGCGGATGTCCTCGCCGGCAGCCCCTCGATGAAGCGTTCGAGGACCACCTGGTCCACCACTTCCTCCGCCGTGTTCTGGTCTGGGACCAGCCATCTCCTGGCCTGGTCCCGTATCTGTTGGGCATAGACGAAGGGCCGGTCCCCCTCGCCGAATGCCAGCGCCCGGAACCGCCGCCGGTGTTCCTCCGGGTACAGGCCCAGGCGGTCCCGGATGGCTTTGGTGATGGCCTCATAGTCCCGCTGGGCCCCACCTGGCAGACTGTGGGCGGCCCGCTGCGCCTCTCCGGTCAGGAGAGGTAGGAGACGGTGTGCCCACTCCTGGCGAGGCCACCCCGAGACCTCGGCCACCCTCTGGAAGGTCTCCAGAAAGGCCTCGGCGTCGTCCGCCTCCCCCATCTTCGGGATGTGGATCTGGGGGTTGGCCGGTCGGGGTCCCTTGCCGCCTCCCCCGGGTTTGATGAGCTCCCGGAGCATGGTCCGGTCCTCGGCCAGAGACTGGGCCAGCTCTGAGAGCACCTCGTTCTGGGCGAGGTGCAGCTGGCTCTGCCTCTCCGACATCTGGGCCAGGTGTCCCAGTATATTCCCCAACGGGGATTGGTCCATGGTCGCCGCTCGCCCCATGTTGGGCGCCACTGTAGGGGTTCCCAGCCGACCACAAGAGACCGTGTGCGGGAAGCGTCTTTATTCTCTTCCACAAATTGTCCCAACGTAACACAACCCCCCTTGGGGTATAAAACACAACTTAAATGAAATGCCGATCCCGGTTAGGACTGCTCGTCCTCCGCTCCTCGATCGTGTTTCCTTTCTCCTCTCCTCGATCGTGTTTCCTTTCTCCTCTCTCTCACTGGAACACAAAGCAGACACATAAGTACACATTCCCCTGATTGGACCTGATCGCCGGCACCTGCCCGCAACCAGGTCCACTCCCCCAGCTGATCCGGTGTGCTCCCAACCGTCCTCTGCCTCCCCCTGCAGGTCAAACGTCGCACGTCCCCCCCCACAGTATATAATCTTTAACATAGTAATCTATGCCATTTTGCCACGTTACTAACATAACACCGTCATTTAGAGATAACGGGTGTAAAATCCTACATTTTTGCCAGTCTCCACTAACCAGTTAGTGAGCGTTCTACTCTGCTCTAGTTCCGTTCTTTTCGTGATGTCGAAGTGCCTCGAAGGTGTCCCTTCGAAGTCACGACGAGGGGACACCGGTGGCGAGTTGTGTGTGGATGCGTGGAGCTCCGCCTGGGCATCAGTTGATGTTAATGTCTGCGTCCGACTCAAGAGAAGGTTAAGCTTCTCGGACACTTATACTCGGACACAGTATAACGCTACGATGTGTGGCGCATTTCATATACAACATCGCTCATTATAATGCTCATAGGTACTAGCTTAAAAAGAAATAACACAAAGTTGGCATGGGTCGTAACCATGGGGATAACCATCTCCCTCCTTCCTAGAACTCTTAGCCCAAAACTAAAACTAAATTAAAATTAAGAGATGAGAAAGTATCATGAATTGACAACTGTTTATTTATTGGCAGGCAACATGTGCAACATATCCAACAGACTGTGAAACCATTTTAGCGGAGTGTAGAGAAATTGTCTTGTGTGTTTAGTGTTGGTTTTGTATTACGGTGACCATGTGTTAGGGTTAGGGTGACCATTTGTTAGGGTGACCATGTGTTGGAGTTAGGGTGACCATGTGTTAGGGTGACCATGTGGGTTAGGGTAGTCTGGCTTACCGGCTGTAGGTTGTTGGCATAACCCCGCCCAAGCGGCCATTGGGCGACTGTAGTAGTTGCCCAATGGCAGGCTCTGGGCGGGCTTATGCTTTATACTCCTCCCCCTTCCGCCATCTGCCACCGTTGCTGCATCCTGGGCATTTGGCGATTGTGATTGGTTAAAGAAATACAAACAGGACGGAGTGTTTTTTTTCCCCTATGCCAGAATGATGGTGAGTAGAGCCGGACCTTTATCCAGCACTATGCTAAAACGAAGTGTGGAGATGGGTCTGGATATGCGAGAATAGGGTTAGGGTGACCATGTGTTGGGGAGGGTGACCATGTGTTAGGGTTAGGGTCACCATGTGTTGTGTGTGCAGCTACACTACCTGCGTCTGCCCAAGGAGATCAGTGAGGACTACGTCATCCTGATGGACAGCACCGTGTCCACCGGTGCCGCCGCCCTCATGGCCATCCGAGTGCTTCTGGTAGGTCCCAACACATACACACACATATTTTCCTATTCTCTCTGAACACGGCAGTCAGATCCACCTCCACTCTGCACCCCCCCCGTTACGTATTTTGCATATTAATACGTTCCCCTCCCACTTTTTCTCCATCAAACTGCATGCAGACGAAGGGTTTTGCACCTCATATGTATGTATACACCACTTGAAGACTGATCAGAAAATGGTGGGATGAGTTGCTGTCCTCTGTGTGTCCTGCCAGGACCATGACGTGCAGGAGCAGAAGATCTTCCTGCTATCCCTCCTCATGGCAGAGATGGGCGTCCACTCAGTGGCCTACGCCTTCCCCGGGGTCCGTATCATCACCACAGCCGTGGACAAGGAGGTCAACGACCAGTTCCACATCATCCCCGGCATCGGTCAGACACAATGAAACAAGCTCATCACTACAACCTTTTGTTTTAATTACAATTTAATAGGGCTGCCCCTAATAGTCAACCAACCCTTAGTCGATCGTCAGAGGCTTAGTCGCATAAGTTTTCATTAGTCGCGCAAAAAGTAAAACATAAAAATAACACAAGCATCGCAACCGAATACATTCATGGTCGCAACAAGCCCTGATTTAACTCAACGCTGCAGAAATATTGACCAAACGATGGCTCTATAAAGAGGAGTGCTGCTGCCCAACCGTCTCCTCGGTGGGTTTACACCTGGGCAGGTATACACCTAGGTAGGTAGACACCGCTAGACACGCGGGACTAATACTGGTGATCGTGTCGTTCCCCGTGTCTGATCACTGTAAATCGGAGTGTGAATATCTGTTGAATATCTAATATCTTTCTAACTTTAAAAAACACTTTTGTATTGTTTAAGACAAGACGATAGTTGCACATCCCTTGTAACTATGCCCGCAATGGTTATTAACATCTGACCTTGAGTAGACGCTAGTAGACGCTTCACTCTTCGCTCTCCGCTCTTACTTTCTTACTTTTCTTTTTTTTCCCATTGTAATCCTGTCCTTTTGCTACAAAATGTATGGAAAGCGGGTCCTGGATACTTCTAAATCACTGGGAGCTTAATTTATGAAAGTATCTGAAGGCTATCACTATTATTTAAACCCTTTTTACTTTGTGAGTGTGGCCTATCAGCAGCATAAGCCTGCACTATACTGACTGGGTTTGTGGAGCTCAGCTAAGCTAAGCTAATTAGCAACAAGATGCCTCCCTTTTCCACGGATGACTACTAACTTCTCCAGAAGATAGCAGTACTGGAGACGAAAATTCTGCAACTCGAAGTCAACGTGGAGGTAAATGGTCAATATGGGAATGAAACCACTCTACCGATGACCCAAATCAGTGGAAAGGAGCAGGCTAACAGACAAATGCTTTGTGCAAAGCCAAAGCATAATTCATGGAAAGATAAATCGCCTCCCTCAGATATGGGAAGATGGTTAACAGGCAGAACCCAGCACCTGGAGACTTGTGATGATACTGAGTGGCCTGCACTGCCGTCACACAGGAGGGTCTCTTCAACCCCAGTACCAAGGAGAAAACAGCCGTGGAATGTGGCTAAAACAAAAAGTAAGAGCAAACCGACCAAAGAGACAGGGATTCTACTAGAGAACAGATTTGCTCCACTTTTCCTTGACCCTGACTCCCCAAAAGAAAGGTCATCTTCCAGCACCGGAGAAAGGTATGAGGCTAAATCATATACTAAAAGGCTGCAGAAAGAGCTAACCACTGGGCCTCAAATGCTGATAGTGGGTGACAGAGCTGTGAATAAGACAAAACACTTCTTCAGCAAAAACACCAAAGTACTTTGTTTTACCAATGATATGGTGTCCAATATCTCAGAGAAAATTCTGGAAATCACTGCTGAGCATCCGACAGTGAAATCTCTCGTCATTCACACAGGAGCACTTGATGTTGTCAAGCAACAATCAGAGGTATTGAAACGGGATTTTAATGATCTGCTGAACAAAGTTCGATGTCTGAATACTGAGGTGTTTATCAGTGGACCTCTACCGACAGTTCGGCGAGGAGACGAGAGATTCAGCAGGCTGTTGATGCTAAACAGATGGCTCAAAGATACGTGTGCTGCTCAATCAGTGAACTTTATTGACAATTTCAAAAATTTTTGGGAACGCAGACACCTCTTTGAGGCAGATGGATTTTGCCTTAACAAGTCAGGAGTACAGCTGTTAAGCTACAACATTTTTGATTTTTTGCGTCAGTCACCAGCAGCCCCTGCCAAGGACAAGAGGCGAGACAATCCAAAACAACATAAGATAAGACAGCCTTCTGGAGAAAAATTGCTACCGCCTGAGATAAGGATTGACCATGAAGGACAGCACATCGAGAGAGAGGCTTTAATGTCATCATCCTTACCCCAACACGAGGAGTTTCCCCCAGCCCCAACAACCCAACATGAGGAGTCTCCCCCAGCCCCAACAACCCAACAGGAGGAGTTTCCCCCAGCCCCAACAGCCCAACAAGTGGAGTCTCCCCCAGCCCCACCAGGAGACTCCCAACTTTCACCCACCGGGACCCCATCCAGCCTTTCATTCTCTCCACGCAGTCCGGATTCCCCATTCCCCCATTTTCTGGATTTCACCGACAGGATGAATGACCTTGTCAATGTTGGAATCCAACTCACACCACATCCAAATCCCATTTTTTCTCCCCTAAATCCCCCTCCTCGTCCAGCCCCTCCCATTCCACCACGCTGGAAAACACCATCACCCAAACGTCACAGAGCCCACCTCCTCTGACTCAGATAATCTGTGAGTCGGACTGATATGTGCCGGGTCCAGGCTGCAATACTGATACCAATAATGTTCTCCCCTAGGAAAGGTCAGGGCCCTATGGAGTTCAGATAGCCTTCTCAATCCCTGTGATGACAGGTAACAGAAGAATAGTTAAACTGGTGAGAAATAAAAAGGGTAAATCTGCCAATTTTTTTAAGTATTAGCATGTCAACCTCGAAATATACCAGTGTCTCCTGCTATCTCCACAAGATTAGCTCTACTCAATATCAGATCACTAGTTAACAAATCACTGTTAGTTAATGACGTCATTATGACCTATGATCTAGATTTTTTACTTCTTAGTGAAACATGGCTGACTGAATGTAGCTGTTGTGCTATTCTCAATGAGGCAGCACCAACAAATTTCAGTTTTATGAACAAGTGTCGAACTGGTAAGAAAGGCGGGGGAGTTGCTGCCATCTTTAAATCTGTATTTCAGTGCAAGGAAATTACGTTAGGTGATTTGAGCTCTTTTGAATATCTCTGTTTTTTACTAAAAGGTTATCCAAAAGTTATTTTTTTAATCATTTATAGACCTCCAAGATACTCAGGAAAATTCATTGATGAGTTTGCTGAACTGCTGTCAGTTATCTGCACTGATTACAACTTTTTTATCATAACAGGGGATTTTAACATTCACATAGACAATAACATGGACAGTAATGCCAAAGAACTCTCTGCTCTACTTGACAGTTTTGGCCTCTTCCAACATGTGAAAGGGCCCACACACACTCGAGGCCACACTCTGGATCTGGTTATCTCTAAAGGTGTTAACATTTCTTCTGTTGATGTTAAGGACTTGGCTCTTTCTGATCATTTCTGTGTGTTCTTTGACTTACAGATAATTCCAAATGTTCAGTTAACCTCTGTCTGTTAAGAGAAGGTACATAAATGAGAATACCAGTGCAAAGTTTATGGAGGCTATAGTTATGTCACCAACTGTGAGTGCAGAGTCAGTTGATGAACTCCTAGATAAATTTAACTGGAAAATCTCAAATGTCATGGATGCTGTTGCACCTATTAAAACTAAGACGACCTTGATCAGAAAGAAAACACCATGGAGGAACACTGTGATGGTAAAGGCTTTAAAAACAGAATGCCGGAAAGCAGAGTGTAAGTGGAGAAAAACTAAACTTCAAATTCACCATGACCTCTACAAAATAAGTCTTTGTAATTTTAACTATGAGTTAGTCAAGGCTAGACAGCGACACTTTTCTGAAATTATTAATAAGAACATCAACAACACTCGCACTCTATTTGCTATGGTTGATAAGCTGACAAACCCTCCTAAACAGATGCTGTGGAACTCCTTTCCACAGCAAAATGCAATGAATTTGCTTGCTTTTTCAGTGAAAAAATCCAGTCCATAAGGTTAAATATTAACACAAATCAACAAAACAATAAAATAACGCAATCCCTAAGACCTCCCAGGAATAACTCAACTGCGATGTCAGAATTTAATACAGTTGACCAAAAAACCATAGAGGAAACAGTTCAGCATCTAAAACCATCAACATGCTGTCTTGACACAATGCCATCAGACTTTTTAAAAACTATTGTGAACTCTGTCCAAATAGATTTGCGACAAATACTAAATAGCTCACTTCAATCGGGCACATTTCCTAAATCCCTAAAAGTAGCTGCCATTAAGCCACTCTTAAAAAAGAGAACGCTGGATGCTTCCATGTTAACCAACTACAGACCTATCTCAAATCTTCCTTTTATAGCCAAGATTGTTGAGAAAGTGGTTTTTAATCAACTCAGCAATTTCTTGAATTCCAGTGGCCTTTTTGACAAATTTCAATCAGGCTTCCGACCTCATCACAGTACAGAAACAGCTCTTATTAGAGTGTTAAATGATATTAGGTTAAACACTGACTCACGCAAGGTGTCAGTTCTGGTCCTGTTGGATCTCAGTGCTGCATTTGACACTGTGGATCACAGTATATTGTTGAACAGGTTGGAAACTTGGGCAGGACTCAGCGGAACAGTCCTAGAATGGTTCAGGTCCTACTTGGAAGAGCGGAGTTATTTTGTGACCATTGGAAGTTATGAATCCAATCGAATGGCTATGACATGTGGAGTTCCTCAGGGGTCAGTTCTTGGACTCCTTCTGTTCAGTCTATATATGCTGCCTTTGGATCAAGTTCTGCAGAACTCTAATGTAGACTATCACAGTTATGCAGATGACATGCAGATATACATAGCACTGTCCTCAGATGACTACAGTCCAATACAGTCATTGTGTCACTGTTTAGAGCAAGTAACAAATTGGATGAACCAAAATTTCCTTCAATTAAATCAGGACAAAACTGAGGTAATTGTTTTTGGCATTAAAGAGAAGAGGATTGCCGTCATTAAACATCTCGAGTCACTCTCTCTAAAAACTAGGGACCAAGTCAGAAACCTTGGCGTGCTGATAGACTCAGATTTGACCTTCAGCAGTCATATCAAATCCATCACCAAAACAGCCTTCTATCAGCTTAAGAACATATCCAGAGTGAAGGGTTTTATGTCTCAAACAGACCAGGAGAAGTTGAATCATGCTTTCATCTCCAGTAGACTCGACTACTGTAACGGTCTTCTGACTGGACTCCCACAAAAAAAGCATTAAACAGCTGCAGCTCATTCAGAATGCTGCAGCTCGAGTTTTAACCAGAACAAAGAGATCAGAGCACATTACTCCAGTTCTTAAGTCTTTACACTGGCTCCCAGTCAGCTATAGAATAGATTTTAAAGTTCTGCTACAGGAGCCGTATTCACAAAGGATCTTAGCGCTAAAAGTAGCTCCTAACTGGCGAATTTAGGAGAAACTCCTAAAAATAATGGGCGTGTCAGTCTTAAATTTAGGACTCCTCATTTTTTTCACTAAGAGCAATTCACAAAGTATTTTAGGCCTAAAAGTAACACCTAAGTCTAGGAGAGCCTAAAAGTCCTCGAGAGGACTCCTAACTCACTAAGACCTATTCACAAAGAATCGGAAAATTACTGCGAGACGAAATGTTTTGGAGACAATGGAAGACTGAATTGATCAAGAGATATAGGCTAAATCGTGAGGGTATAAAACTTGTTGTGCAATTAGTGCGGGATGCAATAACATCCCCGACTAACAGGAATAACTCGATTAGGAAATAAAATGTTTGGCAACACGATATTTAGCAACAGGGAAAATGCAACTTTGCAATGCCGACGATTTAGGAATATCACAACCATCAGTCAGCCATAAACCGAACCATCAACACGCTCTGTAGACCACATATCAATTCAATTAAATTCAAACTTTATTAAGGACACATCTCATGAAAGGTCCATAACACCAACACAACACAATAATAATAAAATAATAAAAATAGAATAAAAAATACATACAGACACACACACACACACACATATGTATATACACTCACCGGCCACTTTATTAGGTACACCTTGCTAGTACCGGGTTGGACCCCCTTTTGCCTTCAGAACTGCCTTAATCCTTCGTGGCACAGATTCAACAAGGTACTGGAAACATTCCTCAGAGAGTTTGGTCCATATTGACATGATAGCATCACGCAGTTGCTGCAGATTTGTCGGCTGCACATCCATGATGCGAATCTCCCGTTCCACCACATCCCAAAGGTGCTCTATTGGATTGAGATCTGGTGACTGTGGAGGCCATTTGAGTACAGTGAACTCATTGTCATGTTCAAGAAACCAGTCTGAGATGATTCGCGCTTTATGACATGGCGCGTTATCCTGCTGGAAGTAGCCATCAGAAGATGGGTACACTGTGGTCATAAAGGGATGGACATGGTCAGCAACAATACTCAGGTAGTCTGTGGCTTTGACACGATGCTCAATTGGTACTAATAAGCCCAAAGTGTGCCAGGAAAATATCCCCCACACCATTACACCACCACCACCAGCCTGAACCGTTGATACAAGGCAGGATGGATCCATGCTTTCATGTTGTTGACGCCAAATTCTGACCCTACCATCCGAATGTCGCAGCAGAAATCGAGACTCATCAGACGAGGCAACGTTTTTCCAATCTTCGATTGTCCAATTTTGGTGAGCCTGTGCGAATTGTAGCCTCAGTTTCCTGTTCTTAGCTGACAGGAGTGGCACCCGGTGTGGTCTTCTGCTGCTGTAGTCAAATGGCCTCCACAGTCACCAGATCTCAATCCAATAGAGCACCTTTGGGATGTGGTGGAACGGGAGATTCACATCATGGATGTGCAGCCGACAAATCTGCAGCAACTGCGTGATGCTATCATGTCAATATGGACCAAACTCTCTGAGGAATGTTTCCAGTACCTTGTTGAATCTGTGCCACGAAGGATTAAGGCAGTTCTGAAGGCAAAAGGGGGTCCAACCCGGTACTAGCAAGGTGTACCTAATAAAGTGGCCGGTGAGTGTATGTTAGGGCACACAAAAATACACGAAATCTTGTGGAGAGAGGATGTGATCACAGTGATCACTGTATGCGTCAATATCCACAACCGGTATGGGCTGTTATTTAAAGTGTTGAATAGTGGAGATATGCTCATTGGATAATAGTTTGCTGCTTTTAATTGCCTCCTAGAATTAATGCAATTTACGTATTTTTATTGTTTGCTTTTTTTCTCTCTTTAACGTGCATATAGGCTACAACGTCATTATCGTGGTCTGCACAAACTTGTCGTCATGCGTGTATTCTGCTAACTGCACTGTCCATAACTATTTGATAGGAATTTCTAGCCTAGGCTACTTCCTTGTTCTTCGGTGATTTAGTGGGCTCGTTTCCACAGAGACCGCCTGCTCTGAACAACCAATCACCGAAGTGACCACTTCCAAACTCGTGCACGAGAATTGACGTAATCCATAGCAACGGCGTGTCACTCTTAGTTCACTCTTAGTGATTTATCCTTAGTATGAGTAGGTCTCAGCGGCTTTGTCAATAACTTTTAAGAAAAAACTCCTACGTAAAATGTTTTAGCGCGAGTTAGGAGCACTCCTAGCGGTAAGATAAAATGCTTTGTGAATACGGCCCCCTGGTCTACAAATCACTGAATGGTTTAGGTCCAGAATACATGAATGACATCTTAGTAGAATACAAACCCAGTAGGGCTCTGAGATCTACTGACTCAGGTCAGATAGTGGAGCCCAGAGTTCAATCTAAACATGGTGAAGCAGCTTTTAGCTGTTATGCTGCACAAAACTGGAACAAACTACCAGCTGAACTGAAATCAGCCCCAACTGTGAACATTTTTAAATCCAGGTTAAAAACACTTCTCTTCTCCTGTGCTTATGATTGAGCTCATTCAAAGCACTTTAAATTGTAATCTTTCATTTGCACTATGTCCTTTTAAATCATTATTTTATGCTGCTCTATTATAGTATTTTATTTCTTTCTCTTTCTATTCTTCTGTAGTTGTTTTTATTTATTTATTTTATTTCAATTCTTACTGTTAAATGTTTGTTTTATGTAAAGCGCATTGAGTTGCCATTGTGTATGAAATGCGCTATATACTGTAAATAAAGCTGCCTTGCCTTGCCTTGCCTAACATGAACCGCTCCCCCGAAGGAGCGCCACACATCCACACGCACCGTACATGAAAATACGATCAAACATTTTTTCCATTTGGTTGCTTTTAAATAAAGTTGTGTGCAATTACACTGTGTAACTGCAGATTCTGCAGGTTGTTCCGACAACCTTAAGAACCGCTTTGTCCATGCCGTTAATAGGCGGCCCGCTTCGTGCATGTGCGTATAAAAATTATATTTGAAAGGCTGATTATTACGGTATTGTATTATCTGTAAAGTAGCACAAGGTTAACAGTGTTTCGTTTATAACACACTCACCCTGGAACTCAAACCATTTTCTGATGCCCCAAAAAATAAATTGAAATAATTACATTAAAAGTGCGACAGTTAGTCGACTATCGGCTTGAAATGGCGACTAAGAGTCGACTAAGAAAATCTTTAGTCGGGGGCAGCCCTACAATTGAATGATATTTGCTTGTTTTTCTTTAATACTATTCATTTAATTGATGTCTTGTGTTAGACTTTGATTGTGTATTATTGACTGGTAGAAGCAGAAATTGGCTTTACTTCCTCTGCCATATTTGGCAAACCAGCTGGTTCTCATAGCTCTTCATAACCCTGAACCCTCTCCTCTCTGCTCTCTCCTTCCTTCTCTCTGTTCTCTCCTCTGCTCTCTCCTCTCTCTGCTCTCTCCTCTCCTGTTTCCTCTCCTCTTTGCTCTCGCCTTTGTCCTCTCGCCTCTACTCTCTCCTCTATCCTCTCCTCTCTGTCCTCTTCTGTCCTCTCCTCTATCCTCTTCTCACTCATCTTTGCTCTCTCCTCTACTCTCTCCTCTTCATCTCTCCTCTCTTAACTCCTTTGTCCTCCAGGTAATTTCGGGGACCGCTATTTCGGGACGGACGCTCCTTCGGACTGGTGTGAAAGTGACGATGGTATGGACTACTGAGAAGAAGCAGCCTTTCTCAGGCTGGAATACATTCATAATCCCCCCCCCCCCCCTCCCCGCAGCTTCTTGCGCTGTGGCCTTGACCAGTCGTAGACCAATGTCCCCATCCCTGCTTCAACCATGGAAATCCACTGGAGTTAACACAATTATTCTGTGATGTCAGCGGCATTTCCATTCTAGTCAACTGGAATTAAAATAGACATTTGCATTCGAACCCAGTTAAAATGAGGAATCTGGCATCAAATCAGGCCATTGTACTGGTGGTATTTAATGTGCCAGAAGACGGCTTTTTTACGTGTTGTTGGGCAGGTTTGGACCATGCTTGCTGCCGTACAACCTCCCCTCTTCTATGTTTTAAAATGTCTTTCAGGTGCTTCGCGACAAGTGCTGCAGGCCGAGTAGATCTGAACAAATTCAAGGTGCTAGATGATGCTTAGGGGTCCAAGTTAAGTATCTGAATAACATGACTAAGACATGGGTCTGTTTGTGGGAACTTTGAAGTCACTCTAAAATTAATTTTGATATTGCTATTAAAACAGGATTTAATTGAACAGAAAGTTACATCAATATTTTGTAGATTTTGATGTGATGATCAACCAAAGAACAGGTCTTGTTTCGAGGGTTTGCTTCCTGATATTCACAATGGGCCGACTGCATAATCAATCCTGGCCAATACTGTTTCCAAATCTTAAGGTGTCTTTGAAGTTACAGGTTAGCAAATTACACATTAGCAAAAAATTAGCCATATCCCTTTTGGAAGTGTAATCCGCATGACACATGAGATGCGTAGGTCCAGATGTCAGGCCTTTTTACCAAAAGGGAGTTTAGGTCTTTAAGGTCCGTTTGACTAGTTTTGTTCATTTCCATGTTTCTTCCTTTTGCTCTTTTATAAGCGCAGGTTAGCACAAAATGCCCTATAGCCATCTTAATGTCTGCCGTCTTTATTTCCTTCCGTCCTTCCTTATTTCCTTAAGTATTTGAATTGTCATCGATCTAAACATTCGTACGTTGAAACTTAGTCTAGCGTTGCAATCTCTTAGCACAGCATTCTGTTGATGGCAGACATGTTTTTACACAAAGTACCTTGACTTGCAAGGATACATTGCTTGCATATGACCCATATTAATTTATATCGTCACAAGATATAACAAGCTTCTTTCTCACGGGGAAGTCTGTATTTGCTGCTTGCAGCTTGTGTTGCTCAAATATGAATACTTGAATTTTTGAATGTCAATGTCTTGTATGTTTTGTGTTTCAGTGTAAACTGCAGCCCTCCTTGTCTCAACAAAGGCATGGCATATTTATTGATGTGTTAAATACCTAGGGTCATAATTTACCTCCACAAATTGACATTAAATGTTATGATGCAGTTTTACCAAGTGAAGTTTGTCTTCAATAGCTGTTGTCATAGTTGTCATTATCATGGGTTTGATTAGAGTTAAAACACATTGCCTTTAGGCTGGTGATTCTGCTTCGTTGTTCAGTGATTGTATTTTTGATGATGCATTTTTGGACTAGTTGTGTTCATGTAGTTTTTGTTAATGTTTTATTTCATTTAAATGTATTATTTTGTCTTTGGGAGTAACTGATATGCATTAATCTATATAAATGATGCTGGATTCAAGGTGAAAGAATACAAATGTGTTTTTCAATGTACTTGAAATTACCCTTCTGTTGTAGGTGGTGTGTGTTTTAATTCAAGTAAGTGACTCATGGTTACGACAGTTATTTTGCTAATTCTAATATGGGTATTGTATCGTATGGTTGGTCGTCCTTGTTATTCAAGGCAGTGACTCGTAGCAAACGGCCGCTAGGTGGCAGTAGACGCATTTCCTAAACGTTTACAGTGGAAGTGACGTATCTTCAGTAATTCAGCCAAAAAGATCAGTGCCTGGGAAGTAGGAGGTATGTTGTCATTTTCATTCACAAGTTTACAATTATAGAGATAATTATACATGACAGAAATAGTTTGGGATTTTATACTGTAACTTGTCTGTCCCACTACTGTAATCCGGACGGAATGAGAGGGCTTTATAGAGAATATGGATTATGAAATTGTAAAGTACCGGAACTATTTGACAGCTCCATCAGGGATTACAAAAATACTATTGATATTTCCTAATTTATGCGATATTGCTGTTCATGTTAAACGATTTGTTGTAATTGTTGTTTATAAAGCGTTGGCGATATTTGTAATTGTATAAGACGCTGCTTGTGAAATTACAAGATTACACGTTCAAATAAAAAACAAAATTAACAAAATACTTAGCTTGCTATGGAAGGACAATTCATACATTTTTATGTACGCAAATATAGCATAGCCTTGCGTACTGCTTTGCTGGCCGTGGGGCGACACGTGTCTCATTAACAGACTTAATTTGAGTCACATTCTGTTACTCCCCCCCGCCCCCTTCCTACGCGCATGCGTCCTAGCATGGCAGGTTTGTGGCGGTCCTACCAGGCGTTGATGACCAGGCACCCATGGTCTGTCCAGATACTGACTGCAGGTACAAACACACACTGTTTGCAAATCCACAACCTATCAACAAGTTATACCAAGGTCTCGATTATTGCAATACACGCTCTCGTATCAAAAACTGAGACCCTTCCCTTTTACTATCCGAGAATATACGTCAAATATTACTACATCGATCAATCTGTCCTTTTAAGTCCAAAGGACAGATACCAATGTTTGTTTTCAAAGTCTACTCTCTCCCTGACTTTGACAACCGTATGGCCAATTACTTTTAATGGTTGATATCATAATCGATTTTTTCTTTTATTTAATAAGCATTTAGTCTCTAGGCTATACAATGTCATAAATTATGTCAAATGCCTGTGACAAGTTACCAGAACCCAACAGGATGTCTTAAATTAGCGTTTGTTTTTTCTGCCATGCTCCAAAGAAAAATTATTCATTTTGTAAACTGAAAAACAATAACCAAATATTAATATTTCTGAACAAAATTGTTTGTTTGTTGTATGAAAGCAGACTCTGTGAACAAAAAACAGTTATATCCTACCTTAAGTTCAAAGGACAGAGACCTTGATATAATATACTCAGTCCCTGACCGGCAGTAGTGTATTGATCAACCAGTAGTGTATTAGTAGTGTATTGATCAACCAACAGTAGGCTATGAGGTCAACCTATAGCACAGTAGACCATAGACCTACATATAATCACCCTAGAGCATATTGGGGATTCTCTTGTCAAGATCCTGCTCAGCATCTAAGCATCACTTAAAGTGAGACTATTTCATATATCACTCCCAACGACCTGTTGAACTCTACAGGGAATATTCAGATAATTGTTCTAATCTGCAACCTCATTGCTAGAGACCACTACATTTTACACATTGTGCCTTTAAGTTTCCTCTGCAAGGTCTTCCAAGGTGTGGACGCAGCGAAGCACTCATGTTGCGTGTGCAGTTTGCCAATCTAAACACTAGGTATAGTGTTTACACTCAGTAATCACCAGAGTGTAAAAACAGTAAGGCATTAAAATATGCTAAGCAAGAATTTCTTCATGAATGTCAATGTCAAGGTAAATATAATTAACATATAATTATAATATAATTAACATGCACTTGGCATTCAAACAGTCAAAGATTTCCAAGCAGTCCCATGGATGGCATGTCAATAAAAGCATAGGGGGGGGGGGGCAACACTGGTGGCCTGTTCGAGTGGACAAGTTGCCTATAATAGCACTGTTTGTATGTTTGAAAGATGCACACAGTGCGGTAATGTAATGAAGATGTCTGAAATTACCCTGATTGTTCAGGAGAGTAGAGCTAATGCTCAAGCTCAAGGAAGCGAAAGTATATTATGTGTATTAATACACCCATATTATGTGTGTTTGTGTTGCCTGAGCTGGAGAAATGGACTGGAAAGTTAAAGGTTTGGAGTACAAGGCTATATGTACTACCGTTTGACAAGTAACCCACCTGGTCCAGGCGTTTGAATAGCAACCCAACTGGTCCTGCCATTTGACTACAACCCACCTGGTCCAGGCGTTTGACTAGCAAACCACCTGGTCCAGGCATTTGACTATAACCCACCTGGGGCCTCATGTACGAAGGTTGTGTACGCACAAAAACGTGGCGTACGCAAAAAAAACGTGGCGTTCCACGCTCACGTTCAGATGTATGAAACGTGAAATGACCAAACTATCTGATCAGATAAAACAAGCAAGTGTGGCACAGAGGATATTTATATATTATTGCCACTTAAATGTGTTATTTTATATGTATGGACTTTATTTTGCATTTTTACAGACACCCCCCATTCAATTTTAAGCATTATTATTGTTATTATTATTATTATTATTAAGTAGGCTATTAAAGGCACGAGACCACCCGCGGCTATATAAACTGTGGGCTGCGCTGCGTTCTTCAGTTGGCAGTTAACTGGGACCAGTAAAGCCACTGAAGACCAGCCGACTCACTTGTCTTTTTGTTTAATTTATTCTTTCAGAATAACATCTTTTCTAAAATATGCCAACCCTTGAGTCAGCTTGCACTCTATGGGTGTAACACAAGCATGAACAAAGGAAAGAAAAGACATTTCACAGAGTCCGAGTTGGAGATTGTGGTTAATGACGTGAAGCCACGGAGGGAGATTCTCTCTGGTCCCCTGTCAGCAGGGATCAATATGAAGAGAAAAAGAAATGAGTGGGAGCGTGTGTGTGAGGCGGTACATGCCGTGGGGTCCGAGCAGCGCGCACACACACAGGTGAAGAAGAAGTGGTCGAATCTGAAGGTGGAGGTAAAGCGGAGGGTTTCTGCCCACCGCTTACTATGCGTCACTTTCATGCCGCACACTTGGAAGACCACTAGGTGGCGCTGTTTTTGAGCAAATTCCGTAACGCTAATAACTCCCGCATACTTTGTCGCACATTCGAAATCGGCTGATGAGCCAATTGTCATCGTTTGCAAGTAAATCCTTGCGTTCCCTAAATACTCGCTCACGTCGGATTACACCATTTGCAAGGTCCTCTAACAACGGTAACGCTGCCATCGGCAATACCATTTTCTTCATCACATTGCACATGTGTTTATATCCACCCGTATAATTGCAAACACGGTGGGTGTGTTAATTGTTCATAAGTGTGTCTCTGACGTGCACATCACACTGATGACTAATTAGTGTGAATGCTCGAGCATTCACACTCTAGAGCTGTGTCCCAATTCAGGGGTTGCATGCTTCGAAGTACGCAGCCTTCGCGGCCTTCGAAGGCTGCGTACTTCTGAGGGTCCTTCGAAGGCCGCATCAACCGTTGTTAAATGAGACGGTCTGGCCTTCGAAGCATTTCCTGGTTGCGTCACCAGCCGCGTCACCAGCCGTCAGTTGGTAGTAGAGCCCGACCGATATGGGAGTTTTAAGGCCGATACCGATACAAATATTTGATGATTTAAAAAGCCGATATTCCGATATATCGGCCGATATATATATTTTAAAAAGAAATTCCAGAAACACGTAACAAAACAAACAGATTTCCATAACATTAGTTATATGTAGTTATTTATGAGTCCTCGCTAAAATAATAAGATAATGCAGTGAACACACTTCACTGATGGGTCACACCGCGAGCGACATGAGCAGCAGGGGGCGCTGTGGCCGCTGGCTGCTGGCTGCCGTCGCCAGGGGGGCGGGGCTTCAAGCAGCACTGCAGACATCAAGTTCGGTTCCGCCCATTGCAATATCAAGTTTGTAGTAGAGCTATTCGGCAGGCCGGCGTGACAAGCATGTTCAAATAACAATTTACACGTTTCCCCTGTTTATTATTTAGTAATCAAAATAACAGAAATGGAGATAAAGCATTATAAAGTGCAAAACACACTGCCGCCACGGCGCAGCTATGACATAAGTGCCGCCCGTAGCACCCATAGGAATATAGTCGTCTCCAGAGCAGAAGGAAAACTAAAGAAAAGAAAAAAGCGCCTTTTCGGCGGCACTTGATGCGCGGCGACGCTGTGAAATAGGACAGTGGCGTGAAGTGTAGCGGGTTGCTGCTTCGCGCCGACGCCGCTCATTTGCATAAAGTTAAACTAATTTCAACTCTCCGCGTCGCGCTGGACGCTGGCGTCGCGCTGCTCGCTGCCGCCGTCGCGGCGCTCGCTGCCGCCGCCGCGGCACCGGCCGCTCCTCGTCGGCAGCGCTCATTGAAAATGAAGGACTGCCGGCCGCTTTTGCTGCTGATGTCGCTCGCGGTCGTGGGTAAACTCGTTCGCTCTGCCCGACTCTGGCTGGATCAGCCGGTTGTAGGGTTTGTGGCGTTATAACTGGTTGAAGGGGGTTTCGTCCGTTTTTTTAAATATTCATTTATCGGCCATTATAAATGCCGATACCGATAGTTTGGAAAATGCCTAATATCGGCCGATAATATCGGCCCGCCGATATATCGGTCTGGCTCTAGTTGGTAGTAACGTATCCGTTGCCTGTCAGTTTGTCGTCAGTTGAAAATCAGACGGAAGGGTTGTAATAAAGCAAAAAATGATCATAATAATGTTAATAATGAAGTATAACATATAATAGTGATAATCATAAACGTAGCTCTTTATTCAATCCAATCGTTTAACTAGAGTTTGCAGTTTTACAGTCTGGAAATAAAGCAGGGATAATAAAAGTAATACAATATAAGTAATGAGTAAAAGTATAACTCGTAGTAAGTAAAAGTAATTAAATATAAACCCAATACTTATTACATTTAAATATAAATTCATCGCCGCTTGGTGTCGCCATTATTCTTTTCCCGCCTCTGAACAGCGGCGCGCAAAGGATTTTGGGATATACGAGGCCGCGAAGGATAGTTGCGGTGCGTCCTCCAAAAGAGGGAAAAGAAGTGCGCATTTGAAGGAGCCTGCGAATTGGGACAGCCTTCGCGCCGCGTTGTGATGTAAGCGGCCTTCGAATGCGTACTTTGAAGCATGCAACCTCTGAATTGGGACACAGCTTAGATATCGAAATCTTTATTATTAGTGTGAATGCTGGAGCATTCACACTCTAGATATCGAAATCTTTATTATTAGTGTGAATGCTCGAGCATTCACACTCTAGATATCGAAATCTTTATTAGTGTGAATGCTGGAGCATTCACACTCTAGATATCGAAATCTTTATTATTTTTATTTTTATTCTTCTTCCGAACGTTTTTTGGCACTCTTCTCCTTCTTCATACTTTCAGCTACAGAAACCATTCGAATATCAAAATGTTCCGATTTATTACGACATTATGGCTATCTATTCAGATTTTTCATATTCATTCAACTTTTCAAATTATTCTACTTTTTCCACCTTTATTTTTCCAATACAAATCAATGGGCGGATGGCGAAGCCGTCCGCCCAGCCTCTTATTCTTCCAATTCTTTATGTCGTAACTAATTCAAATTTCAACCTTTTCCCATCGTTCAAACAATTAAACAAATCTAGAGATTTGTATCTATCTAGCCGTGTTCACGGAATTTCGATAGCTGTTATACTTTTTTCTGTATCGCAGTTTTAGTTTCAAATCGTCATATTCTACCGTTCGTCCCATTGTAACCGGCGGACCTTCCACTGTTTACTTCCGCTGCTTTACGTCGTAACTATTTCAAATTTCAACCGTTTCCCATCGTTCAAACAATTAAACAAATCTAGAGATTTGTATCTATCTAGCCGTGTTCACGAAATTTCGATAGCTGTTATACTTTTTTCTGTATCGCAGTTTTAGTTTCAAATTGTCATATTCTACCATTCGTCCCATTGTAACCAGCGGACCTTCCACTGTTTAACACGTCGTAACTAATTCATTCACATTTCAACCGCTAACCTTCATTCAAAAAATGTCACTAATCTACAGATTTGTATATTCAATAATAACGATATCCAAACAAAATTTCGATAGCATTTATATTTATTCAGAATCACAGTTTACACATCGATTACACATTGATCTCTGGCCTAACTAAATCAATTCTCAATCGTTTACCTTCGTTCAAAAAATGTACAGACTTGTATATCCCATAATATCCAATCAAAAGGGGTCCACCGATCAAAAGAATCAATGGGTTTCATTAAATTAATCCGAGTTGTGAATAATATCATGTGAAGTCCGTTGCTCACTGTCTGTATGCTGGCTGTCGTAAATCTTCCGCTGCCGTAAAACGACGTTCACGTTCGAGCGTCATGGCGTCACCGTGGACCTACGGGGGGGGGTGCCCGCAATAGTAACACAAACACACCGCGGACCTGCGGGGGGGGGGGCCCGCAATAGTAACACAAACACACCGCGGACCTGCGGGGGGGGGGGGTGCCCGCAATAGTAACACAAACACACCGCGGACCTGCGGGGGGGGGTGCGCGTAATAGTAACATACCGTGGGCCGGGGGGGGGGAATTTCGATAGCATTTATATTTATTAAGAGTTTCACAGTTTAACTGATTCCTTTTCAGTTTACTTCACGTTGACGCTCGAGCGAGGGGACGTTCAGCAGTGTTGCCAGATTGGGCTGCTTTTTGAGGACGTTCAGCAGTGTTGTTACTACTTCAGTTACTTCTACTTCAGCTATTAGTAGGCCTATTAGGCCTACTAATTCAGCTACTACTACAATTTCAACTACTTCTACTACTTTCATATTCTTCTACTATTTCAGCTTCTACTAGGCCTACTACTTTCAGCTTCTTCTACTATTTCAGCTTCTACTACTACTTTCAGCTTCTTCTACTATTTCAGCTTCTACTACTACTTTCAGCTTCTTCTACTATTTCAGCTTCTACTACTACTTTCAGCTTCTTCTACTATTTCAGCTTCTACTACTACTTTCAGCTTCTACTATTTCAGCTTCTACTACTACTTTCAGCTTCTTCTACTATTTCAGCTTCTACTACTACTTTCAGCTTCTTCTACTATTTCAGCTTCTTCTACTACTTTCAGCTTCTACTATTTCAGCTTCTACTACTACTTTCAGCTTCTTCTACTATTTCAGCTTCTACTACTACTTTCAGCTTCTTCTACTATTTCAGCTTCTACTACTACTCTCAGATTATTCTACTATTTCAGCTTCTACTACTACTTTCAGATTCTTCTATTTCAGCTTCTACTACTACTTTCAGATTCTTCTACTATTTCAGCTTCTACTACTACTTTCAGATTCTTCTACTATTTCAGCTTCTACTACTACTTTCAGCTACTTCTACTATTTTAGCTTCTACTACTACTTTCAGATTCTTCTACTATTTCAGCTTCTACTACTACTTTCAGCTACTTCTACTATTTTAGCTTCTACTACTACTTTCAGATTCTTCTACTATTTCAGCTTCTACTACTACTTTCAGATTCTTCTACTATTTCAGCTTCTACTACTACTTTCAGATTCTTCTACTATTTCAGCTTCTACTACTACTTTCAGATTCTTCAGATCAATTCATTTTATATTTCTGCTTTGAGCTTATCATTCAGCTTCCAGCATTCACATGCGTTTTCTGCAGGAAATGCATTTTCTAGTTTTTATTTTTATTCTTCTTCCGAACGTTTTTTGGCACTCTTCTCCTTCTTCATACTTTCAGTTACAGAAACCATTAAAATATCAAAATGTTCAGATTTGTTACGACATTATGGCTATCTATCTATCTATCTCAGATTTTTCATATTCATTCAACTTTTCAAATTATTCTACTTTTTCCACCTTTATTTTTCCAATATAAATCAATGGGCCTCTTATTCTTCCAATGCTTTACGTCGTAACTAATTCAAATTTCAACCGTTTCCCATCGTTCAAACAATTAAACGAATCTAGAGATTTGTATCTATCTAGCCGTGTTCACGAAATTTCGATAGCTGTTATACTTCTTTCTGTATCGCTGTTTTAGTTTCAAATCGTCATATTCTACCATTCGTCCCATTGTAACCGGCGGACCTTCCACTGTTTACTTCCACTGCTTTACGTCGTAACTAATTCAAATTTCAACCGTTTCCCATCGTTCAAACAATTAAACGAATCTAGAGATTTGTATCTATCTAGCCGTGTTCACGAAATTTCGATAGCTGTTATACTTTTTTCTGTATCGCAGTTTTAGTTTCGAATCGTCATATTCTACCATTCGTCCCATTGTAACCGGCGGACCTTCCACTGTTTAAGACGTCGTAACTAATTCATTCACTTTTCAACCGTTAACCTTCATTCAAAAAATGTCACTAATCTACAGATTTGTATATTCAATAATAACGATATCCAAACGAAATTTCGATAGCATTTATATTTATTCAGAATCACAGTTTAAGTTTCGGGTTCTCTTCAGTTGATCTCACAGTTACACATCGATTACTCATTGATCTCTGGCAGTTACACATCGTAGGCCTAACTAAATCAATTCTCAATCGTTTACCTTCGTTCAAAAAATGTCACAAATCTACAGACTTGTATATCCCATAATATCCAAACGAAATTTCGATAGCATTTATATTTATTAAGAGTTTCACAGTTTAACTGATTCCTTTTCAGTTGACTTCACGTTGACGCTCGAGCGAGGGGACGTTCAGCAGTGTTGCCAGATTGGGCTGCTTTTTGAGGATCAGACAGTGTTGCCAGTTTGGGCTACCTTTTGAGGACGTTCAGACAGTGTTGCCAGATAGGGCTACTTTTTGAGGACGTTCAGCAGTGTTGTTACTACTTCAGTTACTTCTACTTCAGCTATTAGTATTACTAATTCAGCTACTACTACTTTCAGCTACTTCTACTATTTCAGATTCTTCTACTATTTCAGCTTCTACTACTACTTTCAGGTTCTACTACTACTTTCAGCTTCTTCTACTACTTTCAGATTCTTCTACTATTTCAGCTTCTACTACTTTCAGCTTCTTCTACTATTTCAGCTTCTACTACTACTTTCAGATTCTTCAGATCAATTCATTTTATATTTCTGCTTTGCGCTTATCATTCAGCTTCCAGCATTCACACGCGTTTTCTGCAGGAAATGCATTTTCTAGTTGTTTTTGAAATTATTAACAGTTTCCCAGCATCACCTCTAAGTGTCGCCAAAGGAACAATAGCTGTAGAAACGTGCGTACGCCAGCCATGAAGTTGACGTGAGGCACCGCACATGTCCACGGTCATTTCACGTTTCATACATCTGAACATGAGCGTGGAATGGCACGTTTTTTTGCGTACACCACGTTTTTGTGCGTACGCAACCTTTGTACATGAGGCCCCTGGTCTTCTGTGGTCTCTGCTTTAAAGAAACCTTCTCTACATCTCAATTACTCTTTCCCTTTCTCTTTCTCCATCTCCCTCTCTCTCCCTCACTCCATGTCCCTCTCTCTCTTTCTCTCCCTTTCCATTTCTCTTTCTGATCCTACTTTTACAGCCATTTGGTCAATTTTCAACAAAATGACGTTGCCTCTTTAAGGTGTTGTGTGTTTGTGTGTTAGCTTTTATTATCTCCGTTTGACATTTCCTGGAAAGGTTAGCAGCCAGTAGTCCAGCTGGGACCATCAGCTACATTACGCTTGTTGTGGCTCCTCCAGACGCAAGCCGCGTGATCACCGTGGTGACCAACCGCAGGTCTGCACTTAACTAAGTCGCCAAACTAATCTCGCTAAACACATGAACGTCAGCAATAAATGTATCTTGGCAAGTTAGTAGGCTAATCATTTCCATTAGTGGGGTAATCGTTTATTTGAGCCAGACCATATAGTCAGACCCCAACTTCCAATCAACATGGCACCATACCAAGTGTTTAGTTGCTCCTTGCTATGAATTCTCAGACAGACTCTTTGCATATCCAGGGCTTTTACAAGACCCTTCAAACCTTTTCCATTGTTTTTTACTCATGAAATATGTATCATCAAATATCTATAGCTTATAAGTCAGCTTGAGCGAGATGAACAAAAGAAGCTCTTCTAGCCGTTCTGTCTGAATGGACTCTTGGTGGTGGTGGTGGTGGCATTTTGGTTTAATTGCACAAATAGTCTTTTGTCAGTTGCTGAGTTGTGAATTGTCATCATCCAGCGAGTGAGTCAAACAGCAGGCAGCAACTAGTCTCAATCTCAACAGTCAGCGCCAACTGCCTGAGATAGCAGTTAGTTCCAACTGACTGACATAGCAGTTAGCTTCAACTGACTGAAATAGCAGTTAGCTCCAATTGACTGAGTTGGCAGTTAGCTCCAACTAACTGAGATAGCAGTTAGCTCCAAATGACTGAGATAGCAGTTAGCTCCAACTGACTGAGATAGCAGGTGGCTCCAACTGACTGAGATAGCAGGTGGCTCCAACTGACTGAGATAGCAGTTAGCTCCAACTGACTGAGATAGCAGTTAGCTCCAACTGACTGAGATAGCAGTTAGCTCCAACTGACTGAGATAGCAGTTAGCTCCAACTGACTAGATAGCAGTTAGCTCCAACTGACTGAGATAGCAGTTAGCTCCAAATGACTGAGATAGCAGTTAGCTCCAACTGACTGAGATAGCACGTGGCTCCAACTGACTGAGATAGCAGTTAGCTCCAACTGACTGAGATAGCAGTTAGCTCCAACTGACTGAAATAGCAGTTGGCTCCAACTGACTGAGATAGCAGTTAGCTCCAACTGACTGAGATAGCAGTTAGCTCCAACTGACTGAGATAGCAGTTAGCTCCAACTGACTGAGATTGCAGTTAGCTCCAACTGACTGATATAACATTAGCTCCAACTGACTGAGATAGCAGTCTGTTGCTATCTCAGCACCATGCAGGGTAATGGCTTTGCAGGCAACGAGACAGCGATGCCAGCTGGCTCTCTAGGACTACCCTGCAGGGTGGTGGTGCAGGGTTTTGGTCTGGGGGGAAGAAGCTTCACAAAGCATTTCCTCCAAGGTTAGCAGCTTCAACTGAACTTATAAAGCATCAAAAAGTGCTCTGTAGTAAGGAATCGTAGAGCCAGAGAGCAGTCATTGTTTAGAGTGGTTGACCCACGCCATCATCTGGATGGATGCTAGCGGTGCATACTGTATATACATTTGTAACTTTTTCTTTGAAAAAGTGATAATAAAAAAAAGCTTTACTTGCACTTTCTCCATAAACCGTTTGCTGATCAACTTGTCATTATTGTCTCTCCCACTAACGTTTTGTTTCTCTCATTCACTGTGACTCTTCTTATTTGTATTTACATTTTTTCATTGAGCGGGTGATGCGTAGACATAAATACTTTTGTCATCTAAGACAAGAGGTGAGTTAACGTTTCAGAGACTTCAGGCTTGAAACTCTTGAGCTTGATCAACCGTAACTATTTGGGTTTTTTTGACCGGCAGTGAGATTCAGTGTTGCCATCTTTGTGGGACAAAAGCATACAGCAGAATATCCTTATGTTGTTATCTAGCATGTTTATAGTGAGCATCAAGATGCATCTTTCCACTCCTTTTTGCTACTGAAATAATTTGTACATAATGTAAACATGTAAATATGTCTGCAGTGAACGATAGAAATACAAGTCGTACATCTGAGTTAAAAGTACCTCCAACTTTTCTCACCAGGTCTTGTATCACTAAATCGTTGTACTCCAACTGCTCACACACAAATCTGTGCACTCTTGTTCACGTAGAATATCATCATTGCTGGCCCTCCCAGTAAGAACATTTTGACGAATATTGATTGATTGAATATTATTGAATATGATGGAATGTTGAATATTGAGAATTATGTCATAATGCCATGTGTATCCTCCCAGTGACTAGGTTGTGTGACTGAATTGGAACACTTTTTTATACAACACATTATACCACGGGCAGTGGAAATTCTTGTGGTGAGAGGTGTGCAATATGGTATAAACCAGGACGGGTTATTGGAAAATAATGTACAGGGCTGGTGATGCTGCCGAGGTGAAGCTGAGGTTGCTTACCACCGCCAAAGTATATAAATATATATAAATAACGGGACACCCCGGAGTGCTTTATTGTGTTTATATCAGTTACCAACCATGATTAGATACTAGTTACTTTGTTTTTTTATCGACTTAATGAGCTCAAATTAAAATATTCTAGCATGTTGACAGTTGTTGGATTTGTAGTGCATTGATTCAGAACTATTAAAAGGCAGAGATGACCTGTTTCTTGAAAAATAATGCACACCCTTGGAATGTTATTGACCAATCAGGGTCAAGTATTTAACAATGCTGTGGTATCATTTGCATTAACAGGACACCTCTGCCTTTTAACAGTTCCAAATCAATGCGCTACTAATCCAACATTAACAACAATGGTCAAATACAACTATCCAGATGTTTCCATGACAACACAAAAAACAATATGCTGAAAGCACCATGGAAGAATATTTAAATTTCAGCTGATTAAGTTGATAAAAACACAATATTATGGATTAGATAATTCATTGCATTTATATAGCGCTTTTCAAGACGCCCTGTGTGTTGGTGGGTGGGTGGGCGGGCGGGCAGAGGGGATATGACACCTCATCCACTACCAGTGTGTAGCACCCACCTGGGTGATGCACGGCAGCCAGTATGCGCCAGAATGCTCACCACACATTGGCTCTCACAGTGGAGAGGTGAGGAATGATGCAATCCAATTAGAGACCAGGGGTTAGCATCCCAACTATTACGAGTGCCATGGGATCTTTGGACCACAGGGAGTCAGGACCTCGGTTTAAACATCTCATCTTTCCGTCATTAACATCAAGATGTTAAAACCATTATACTGTCTCTGTCCTGGGGCAATGGGGATATTACAAAGGCCAGAGGGATTAGCACCCCCTACTGGCCCTTCAACACCTACCAGCACCATCTGGACCAGCCCTGCTTCCAGAGAAACAAGCAGTGCAAGGCAGGTCGCCATGGTGCTGGCTGAAAGTAACTAATATCTAATTACAGTTTGTAACTGTGGTCTAAGTGGAATAAACCACTCTGGGCTGTCCCGTTATTGGAAAATAATGTACTATGTCGTACATTATTGTCCAATAATGGGACAGTTTATTCCTTGCATGATATTTTATGAGTGCTGTATCTGTCCTGGCATGTAATGCTATTGTGTAAAGATTCCTTTGTTGAAAACACGTTATCTGTAATACAATTGTAAATAATTCATTATATAGGGATAATTGTGTCTTATATCACCAGATAATTGGTCAAAGCCAACTCCTCCATCTTAGGCATGTGACTATCTTCGCCAGGCTCATTGGTTGGTGCCGGTGATGTCATTTCCCAGCAGCTGATTGAGAGGAGAGGGCTGGCCAATCACAGCGGGCGGCGGACGGCCAGGATGATGGCAATTGGCTTCTGCTTTGTGGTGAGGTATAACACTATTATACTGTTACAGCAGCAAGTAACACTTTATTATGCTGTTACAGCAGCATGTAACACTTTATTATACTGTTATAGCAGCAAGTAACACTTAATTATACTGTTACAGCAACAAGTAACTTTATTGTACTGTTACAGAAGCAAGTAACACTTAATTATACTGTTACAGCAACAAGTAGAACTGTGTTCATCCTGTGAGGGACATTACAGAATAATGAAACGGAATGTGTCAGTAGGGGCCCCTGTTAAGAAAAAGTAGCCCATATAAAATATAGGCTATACAACACAAAGAAATGTTATATTTGTATGTGACTTGACTCAATTGTATCTGATTATTTGTTCAAAGCTAGAGAAGATGTCCCATGTATATCTTCAAACTGTGTATCTATTTCATCACTCACCATATGCATAAGACAAGCAGTGGATAAGGTCATTGCATTGTGTCCTTTTTCTGGAAGTGTGTTTGTTTTTCACTTGTTAGTTAAAAAGGGACTCATTCATTTTGATTATAAGGACCGAGCGGTGGACAGGGTGACTTGTTAATTTTGCGGTGGTCTCTAGTATTAATGAATGCCCTGTGAGCCGGTTTTGGTGAAAAAAATGCTCTGGTGCGCCTGTTTCAGGCTGTTCTAGTTTGGAGGAGGAGGTGGGGTAGCCTCGCGAGACCAGCCTGATCTCGCGAGCTCCATGATATTCCACTCACAGTTCAGTCTGGTATTGCACGACGGAGAAAATTTGGAGCCGATCAGAAAATGATCGTCCAATCAGCGTTGGTTTTGAGGTGTGACGCAATGAGGAGCAACTCTTCAGTCTAAACAACATGGCGGCTTCCGCGGATGTGATCGAGATGCGCGCAGCTATCGAGCAAGTTTTAGCACAATTAGAGTGTATTCCTTCTCTAAAATATGAGCAAAAAGCGGCACTGGAGGCTTTTCTCGGAGGAAAAGATGCTTTTGCCCTTCTCCCGACTTGTTTACTTGATGAGCTTGCCTCGACGCTCGATTCCAGATGGAAATGCTGAGCCAACACGAATCATTCCATCTGGCGGAGTCAGGTTAGAGGTGGGGGGGAAGAACGAGAGGTTTTCGGCTCTTACTCATGAATATTCATGACATTTAAATTACTTGCCTCTGATTGGCTAACAGCACTGTCCGTCACAATGATGTTAGCCAATCAGAGGCAAGTGATCCCTCTAGTGCGTTATCAACACGACAAATCACCATGACGTCACAACAACAATATACGTTCTTCCGGGTGGCAAAAGACGAAGCGTTCTCCGATGGCAGAACTAGTAAAAAAAAACCTCCATATCATTTGACAGGGCAGGGGCCCGTTTCCCGAAAGCATCGTTAGCCTAAGTGGTTCGTTAAGTTCGTCGTACGACCATCAAACAGTTTTTCACCCCGTTTCCCGAAAGCATCGTAGCTAACGAGAGCTCCAGGGGTACTCGTAGCGCGCTACGAGCGTCGTTAACATTGCACAAAACATCCAATACCATTGAATGTCCAGCTGGTGACTCCACTGAGGCTAAAGTTACGATAGGCTGTATAGCTTAGTCTATGTTATTGGTAATGGTGTGTCACGTCTGGGCCTATTGTGTGCTGTTAGGTTGTTATAGTTTGGTGATTGATAACGACGATGTTACAAATCGGCCTATTCTTAGAAACAATTGATTAGAAAAAAGTCTCAATCACTCTTCTACGTGTATCAAAACCAGCCACATAGTTTTGAGGGAGGTCTTCCTGAAACCCTTGTTCTTCCTCGTCGTCTTCATGGCCATCCTCCGACTCAGCTTACGCTACCCCGGCCATAGCTGCAATATGTAAGGGATAATGCCAGACGAGGTGTCCATTAACAGAAATGAATGGACGTGAACCGTTCTGTTAATGGACACCTCGAAGGGCATTATCCCGCTTATACCATGGTCACTTACGAAAGAAAGAAATATTTAATCAATTAATAATACTGTAATGTGTTTTAAAGTTAAAATCGTGAGGGTTTTTTTATTTTTACAAGTCGAGCGGACTATTTAATATCTCCCGTATGCAGGCGTTGCCAAGCAACGTGGCCATAGCGTCTTCATAGCGTCAACGTCTTTCGTAGGTGTAAATTAACACTTTTTAACCTACACCCTCTAGCCAATCAGAATCGAGTATTCACCCAGACCATGGTATAATATGTATTTCAGCACCGTGTCAGTAGACAGTTACAAGGCTACGATCGATCGTTAGATCTGTGCACGCGCATTCATGTTAAGAGGAGTTTCGGGAAACGCACGGAAAAAAATAACGATCGTTCGAAAGATGATTGGTAAGAAGGATCGTACGAGTGTGGATCCATCGTTATCGGGAATCTGGGCCCTGGTCAGTGGAAGCCGCTCTCTTCCTGCCACCCGGAAGTATCTTGACGCCTATTGTTTACAAACATTCTGAAATGCCGTATACTGTTTTCCTGAGGGCGGTCTCAAGCCAAGGTAGGCGAGGTCATGAATATTCATACACATTCATACGTCAGACTGTTGGGCTTTTTCTCACTTCCTCATTTCTTACTTCCTCGTCCGTCTATGTTCTTACATTGGCTAATGCATGCAATGGGGGTAGAAGAACGTTTTCCACGTGCAGCATGCATATGCAACTAGGAGTGACCTATCATATTCCAAAAGGAGCAAGTAAAAACGGTTTACCGGTGAAGTACACCTTTAAGATGTTATAGTTTGGTTATAAATATAAAGTACAAAAAAAGAGACAAATATATTTAGAAGCGGTGCAGTGTGTGTGTGTGTGTGTGTGTGTGTGTTTGGGTCTGTACTACACAGTGTGTGTGTGTGTGTGTGTGTGTGTGTGTGTGTGTGTGTGTGTGTGTGTGTGTGTGTGTGTGTGTGTGTGTGTGTGTGTGTGTGTGTGGTCTCTCTAGGGTCCAGTGATAGGTGGCTGGTACAAGGTGCTGGACAGGCTGGTGATCGGGGGAAGTAAAAGTGCCGCTATGAAGAAGATGCTGGTAGACCAGGTAAGAGATGAGTAGGAAGTGTGTCTTTTACGAAAATAAAAGTCATGCTCAGTATTATGAACCCAACATCTGGGCCAAAGAGTCCAAAAACCAAATGGTACAACCAATGAGTTCATTCAACTTGCTGAATGCAGGGGAGGAGTAAATACGTGTACCTGGAACGTTTCACCAAATACAAGCAACTGATCCTTTTTAATAATTCAAATGTTTTTATTAATTCAAAACACTCTTCAAGAAGTTGGACAGAATGAGGATGTTTTGGTGTCACGGAACCAACCAATACACCTTAATGACACATTCCTCCAAATCTGCCATCTTGGATACTCCCTCTTCGTTCATGTTATGTGTGTTATAGAAAGAGACATTCATAGAGATCTAGTGACTTGTCATTTAGAATAACCAAAGCCCCACCCCTCCTTGCAGGAAGGAAACCTTCCCAGAAACCAATTTCTAGCACTGTGTACGGCATGGTGAACACTTGTCGTACAAGCTGAGCAAACAAGCTCATTAAGAGCCTTCAACAAAATGTAAAGCCAATATTGCATTTATTATTATGATATTTCTGGAAAACTATTTTTCTAATAGTTTTCAAAGAGTTATGTTTTATTTAAATAGTTTCATTAGTGTGGAAATGCATTTCCAGATCAAACATTGTTGTGCTCAGATTTGGAAGACGTTGGCCCGAGGTCACGGCAGAACCCGGCTGCTTCTGTTTGTCCCACAAGCAGCAGTGTTTCTCACTCGTTTTATGAAATATTGAGCAGAGCTAAAGTATCTGCTTCTACGCCTGAGCAGATCGACTCCACGACAGCTACAACACACGGTGACTGAAGTGCCGTAAAAATAATCCAACCGCTGTGCACCTGCGTCATATGTGGGTCTGAGGTGGAGGTTGTACGGCACGTATTCCACCACGTTTATGTAACCCTTACGTGCAAGCTTGGTGTCAACAGACACAGCCACACCAACAAAGCTAAGCACTGCATGGCAGCAGTGTGTGCTGCCGTGCTATATCCTGAAGCCATACAGTTGGCACACGTGTGTCTGTATAACATCCTTCTAGATCAGTGGTTCTCAACCTTTTTTGAACAAATGCCCCCCTGACCATTCCATGATCCTCGTACCGCCCCCTCTTACAAAAAACCCCCCAAAAAACTACAGGGTGCTGGTGCTTTAAGTGTTTTTGTAGTAAACAGTGTGTTAAGACTGGAGGACTTCAACTGACATCGGGTTTTATGATGAGAGAAGCCATTGTTTTGCTTTAAAATGTTTTTATTGGATTGGAGCTGTATTTATGTATTTATGCCCCAACAACTTGACGTGCTGCTGAGCAAATCTGACCATTTTACAGGAAATTAAAGCATTGATTTTAAACATTGCCTCCAAAATGTATGTTTTTGAGACATATAATAGGTCATGTTTGTACATTACTTAACTGGAGAAACTGGTAAACAACATGGAAATGTTATTTTAGTTGTAATGTGATATAAAATATTAAATAGGATAGGTTATATAAGATATTAAATAGTCCACTCGACTTGTAAAAATAAAGAAACCCCTCACGATTTTAACTCTAAAACGCATTAAAGTATTATTAATTGATTAAATATTTCTTTCTTTCGTAAGTGACCATGGTATAAGCGGGATAATGCCCTTTGAGGTGTCCATTAAAAGAAATTAATGGACAACGCGGAGGCGTGAACCATCCGACGCAAAGCGGAGGACGGTTCACGCCGGTTCACGGTTGCCGGTTCACGGTTGCTTCCGCGAAGTCCATTCATTTCGTCGGGTATTATCCCTTACTTATACTATACTTTATACACTCACCGGCCACTTTATTAGGTACACCTTGCTAGTACCGGGTTGGACCCCCTTTTGCCTTCAGAACTGCCTTAATCCTTTGTGGCACAGATTCAACAAGGTACTGGAAACATTCCTCAGAGAGTTTGGTCCATATTGACATGATAGCATCACGCAGTTGCTGCAGATTTGTCGGCTGCACATCCATGATGCGAATCTCCCGTTCTACCACATCCCAAAGGTGCTCTATTGGATTGAGATCTGGTGACTGTGGAGGCCATTTG
Source organism: Merluccius polli (assembly GCA_030340625.1). Lineage (NCBI taxonomy): Eukaryota > Metazoa > Chordata > Actinopteri > Gadiformes > Merlucciidae > Merluccius > Merluccius polli. Next base: position 74,172 of record JAOPHQ010005414.1, read on the forward strand.
AGTACAGTGAACTCATTGTCATGTTCAAGAAACCAGTCTGAGATGATTCGCGCTTTATGACATGGCGCGTTATCCTGCTGGAAGTAGCCATCAGAAGATGGGTACACTGTGGTCATAAAGGGATGGACATGGTCAGCAACAATACTCAGGTAGTCTGTGGCTTTGACACGATGCTCAATTGGTACTAATAAGCCCAAAGTGTGCCAGGAAAATATCCCCCACACCATTACACCACCACCACCAGCCTGAACCGTTGATACAAGGCAGGATGGATCCATGCTTTCATGTTGTTGACGCCAAATTCTGACCCTACCATCCGAATGTCGCAGCAGAAATCGAGACTCATCAGACCAGGCAACGTTTTTCCAATCTTCGATTGTCCAATTTTGGTGAGCCTGTGCGAATTGTAGCCTCAGTTTCCTGTTCTTAGCTGACAGGAGTGGCACCCGGTGTGGTCTTCTGCTGCTGTAGCCCATCCGCCTCAAGGTTCGACGTGTTGTGCGTTCAGAGATGCTCTTCTGCATACCTCTGTTGTAACGAGTGGTTATTTGAGTTACAGTTGCCTTTCTATCAGCTCGAACCAGTCTGGCCATTCTCCTCTGACCTCTAGCATCATAATAATAATAATAATTGATTGGATTTATATAGCGCTTTATTGGAGGTCACTCAAAGCGCTTACATAGTGTGTGTGTGTGTGTGTGTGGGGGAGATATGACACCTCATCCGCTACCAGAGTGTAGCACCCACTTGGGTGATGCACGGCAGCCAGTATGCGCCAGAACGCTCACCACACACTGGCTAAGCGGAGAGGTGAGGAATGAAACTAACCAATTAGAGACCAGGGGATGATTAGGTGGCCATGTTGGTACAAGAGCCGGGTTGGGAATTTGGCCGGGACACCGGGGTTTGCACCCCTACTCTTGCGATGAGTGCCACGGGATCTTTAGTGACCACAGGGAGTCAGGACCTCGGTTTAACGTCTCATCCGAAAGACGGTGCTCTAGACGGGACGGAGTCCCCGTCTCTGTCCCGGGGCATTGGGGATCTTACAGAGGCCAGAGGGATGAGCACCCCCTACTGGCCCTCCAACACCACTGCCAGCACCAACTGGTCTCCCATCCAGAGATGGACCAGACCAGCCCCTGCTTAGCTTCCAAAGAAACCAGCAGTGCAAGGCAGGTAGCCATGGTGCTGACAGGTGCATCAACAAGGCATTTGCGCCCACAGAACTGCCGCTCACTGGATATTTTCTCTTTTTCGGACCATTCTCTGTAAACCCTAGAGATGGTTGTGCGTGAAAATCCCAGTAGATCAGCAGTCTCTGAAATACTCAGACCAGCCCGTCTGGCACCAACAACCATGCCACGTTCAAAGTCACTTAAATCACCTTTCTTCCCCATTCTGATGCTCGGTTTGAACTGCAGCAGATCGTCCTGACCATGTCTACATGCCTAAATGCATTGAGTTGCTGCCATGTGGCTGATTAGAAATTTGCGTTAACGAGCAGTTGGACAGGTGTACCTAATAAAGTGGCCGGTGAGTGTATTTCGGCTGCAAACTGCAATTCTTTTTTTGTTCTCCGTAACTTTGAAATATCTTCACACTGCCGACATCTGTGTTTATGTTTACCGCGTCACTGCACGTTCTTTCATTGCGTCAGTAAAACGTGCCGCGTCACTGCACGTTGTTTGCTTGCGTCATTAAAACGCGGCGCTAATATTTAATATATATATTCGGCCTTGTTTTTCACTCATTCCACCGAATACCGAATTTTTTTTTTTTTTTGCAATATTCGGCCGAATATATTCGGTTACCAAATATTCGGTGCATCCCTCTTTGATTGTAATGTTGTGTGTGATTAATTGTGGTTACATTATCGTGCTTGTGTACGTTTTCATTGGTTATTTAAGTTTTAGCCCACGAAGATGAGGTGACAGCTGTCAAAAGTAGCGTTTGTGTTTCCCGGGTTTCGCTGCTGCTGTGGTGGATTTGTTTGGGCGTTACTATGGAGACCGTTCCTGCTCGGCTTGTCCGATCGTGATCAGGGAGCAGAGGGGAGATCTCCAGGGGCGACGTCGGGGTTTACTCCCTTTTACCCAGCAGTGGAAGCAGCAGACTCGGGTTCTTGGTCTCAGACAGCAGCTTTATTTTTAGTTGGGAAACCATGAAAGTTTAAAATGTAGAGTTCAAATGAACTTTGTACAAGCCAAATTATGGCGCCCCCATTCGTGCCTGAGCGCCCCCATACCAGCCCTCACGCGTCCAGTGCCCCCCAAAATGTTTATAACGCCCCCCAGGGGGCGGTACCGCCCCCGTTGAGAAACCATGTTCTAGATGTACACACCATTATACCTTTACCCTACCAACACCCCTTATTTAAAATTAACAGTGTGTGTGTGTGTGTGTGTGTGTGTGTGTGTGTAGCTGGCTTTTGCCCCGTGTTTCCTGGGAGTGTTCCTGGGTCTCTCTGGGGCTCTGAATGGACTGACAATGGAGCAGAACGCTGCCAAGCTTAGACGGGTGAGACATCGATATCATATCATCTATATCATCTCTAGTTTGTTCAGCTATATCATATCATCTCTAGTTTGTTCATCTATCATATCAGCTATATCATATCAGTTATATCATCAATACATCTCTTCATCTATATCATCTATACATCTCTTAACCTATTTCATATATTCTATATCATATCTTCTATATCATGTCATCTATATCACCTATATTATAACATCTATATTATATCATCTATATTATATCAGCTATATTATCTATAACAGGGCTCCAGAGTCATGCGACCAAAAATCTGTCGAGTGCGACAAAACATTTTCATTGGTCGCACCGGTGCGCCTGACATTAAGCAGGTCCGTCTGTGTGGAGCGTTATTTTGTTTCCCCACCCGCGTTCTGTGAAGACGTGCCCCTACTCCAGGGCTCTACGCTGACATTTTTCCCAACGAGCACATGTGCTCCTAAATTAAAATATCTGGGAGCACAAAGATATATATGGGGGCACAAAATATTTATTTATCGATTTCTCGAACAATTAACAGTGTAAATAGGCAGCACAAACAACATTTTGATTTAATTATTTTTTTCATGTGTACTAAACACAAAGGATGTCAGTTGTCCAAGTGCTTTTGTATGTTGGCCGCCTTGGATGTTTAGAATTCAGCCAGCTTTCCACTGCAGGAGTAGGATCAAACTCCTCAATGGAGGGACCCTCCAGGCTGATCCTTATCAAGTCTTCTGTAGTGGAGACTCCGAGGGAAATTCTTGTGGAGTTTCTTATCCGGTTCTGGGCAGAGAACCCCCTTTCACACTGGGCAGCTGAGATGGGCAGCACCAGCATCATCTGCACCAACTCCAGGATGTTCTATGGAAAAACATCATCTTTCAATTTCATTTAAACTCTCACCACCAACATACTAAAACCAAACAGAGGATACTAAACATAATCACTTGGTGCTAATGGCCTACCTTGTAGTCATCCTTGTAGGGATCCTTTGTCAACATGGTCTCCCACAGGCCACTGTAGGTCTTATCCTTGAAATTGTGGCTGACCAGGATTTTCAGGCCCTGCCACTCATCTTCGATCGCAGCCATGTTGCATCCCGATCTGTAGGATTTAACAGAGAAAAATAGTTTCTAAGTAACATAACAGTTTCATGGGGCCATGCAGTGTGAAATAAATTTTTACCTCTCCAGAGACTCCTTGAAGTGCCTCACCAGTTGTTTCACATCATCATTACCAAAGGTGAGAAGGCTGGCCTGGTCTTCTGGCCACGTGTCAGCATTTAGCACTCTAAAAGAGTCCAGTGGGGTCTCAGTGCTTTCGTCCTTCAGCAAACCACCAAACCTGGCTTTCAGTTCTCTCACTCCAATGTTGATGGCTGCCTCCATGTGCTGCTTCAGCTGGGGATGGGTGAGGTCTGTGAAGCCCTGTAAATTCCCCTTCAGTGTTATTCCCTGTGAAAGAGAGAGAGCGAAAGAGCGAGGGAGAGAGAGAGAGGGAGAAATGTAATTTCTGGCCATTTGTTTCTCATAGTTTTTAGACTTATCTATACTGCATTTTCCTCCTTAACATCATTCTGTTGTTCAATACATCAGCAAATTTCATCCTAACAAAGCCTCATCCTAACACACCTGGAATTTCCTCTCATCACCCTGCTGCTGAGTAAACATGGTCTGAAACCTCTCCAGCATGCCTCCTGCCTTCGCCCTAAACTTTAGTGCCTCCAGTCACTGTCTTCCTCAACTCTGTTGTGGCTTGGGGGAGGATCAACTCATTCTTTTGCAAGTTGAGGCTAAGTGAGGATAGCTCCTCAAACATGTCGGAGAGAAAATGGCAAAATGCACAAAAGAGTGCATTCTCCATTTCCCGCTTCACCTGTTGAATTGTGAGTAAATAAATACACAATAGAAGTGTTATTTTTCTGTTTTACTCCTTTGTCTCTTGATCATGAAATTTAATTTCTGTCCCCTTTATAAACTTTTAAACACATTAAATTAACTGTTAAACTGACCATCTTTGCCCGCCCTTGAACTTCTGCTGTTGATGCCACAGCCAGGTGTTCCATGTGCTGCAGAACGACAGAGTACTGCCCGTCGTCAGTCACAAGATCCTTCTCTAGTCCATGCCGCAGCAGTACTTTGAGGGCTCTATGGACATGGGGAATCCAGCGAGTTCCCTTGACACTACTTGGTTTGCAGATATCAACACCAAGCTCTTGCCCAAGCGCATACAGCTCTCTTTTGGATTTCGGACTGTAGTGGTATGTCTTCCATATTAGATGGAGAAGATCATACACAACAGAGACTTTTGGCTCTTTCTTTTGAATGGTCAGGATTGCCAGCTCTAGTCTGTGCAAGAAACCGAAAACATTTCAATGGTAAGTATCTACCAAACAATTCACATCTCTCTTGTGCCAACATAATTTTGCGGCAAGTAAACACACACACACACACACAGTTGTGCTTAACATTCTCTATTAGCAAATAAAGGCAGAGAAAGAGTTTATAGTATTTACAAACCTGTGTGGCATGCAGTGAATAGGGATTATATGCCTCCCCGCCTCTCTCTGCAAATGGGCAATCACCCCCTCACGGTGGCCCATGTTCACAGAAGCACCATCTGCCCCGAAGGAGATGCACTTCTTCATCCATGACCCTCCATCCTCCTCAGGGCAAACAGCGCAAAATGCAGCCTTGGTAGCACCCAAAACACCTTAAATGACAACAAACACTATATGAAATTATGTCTACCAAACCAAATTCCATCCTTCAAATTGAATAATGATGAAAAATGATAACATTTTATCTAAGCAGTCATTTCGTTGTTTTGATGCTCTACATGTTGATTTTACATTTGTTTAGTTTAGGTGGTACCCAAAATGGCTTGGGTGCTGCACATAAACCTTAACCATAAACTCTGCGTGTCACTGACTACTACAACGTGACTGCGTAAATCAGTTGTTGTTGTTGTTTTTGATTGGTTGAAGATCGCTGAGGCTCATGGGTATTGTAGTAGGTGTCATGGAAACGAGAGAACACAAAACGTTTACGATAGCAGCAGCAAGAGAATAAACTATTCTATACTCTCACAACTATGACGCAACTTTACATTCTTTATAAAGAAGAATTATGAATTGCATAATAAAATATAAAATATAGAAAAAACTTACCAATGGCATGGGAGTGCTTCAGAGGCTGTTGTCCGACCAGGAGAGTGACTGGCTTCCCATTCTCCAACAGACGCACATAAACAATTTCACACTCGGTGTTGGATATGTCGGTGTCTCCATCAATCAGCACGGCCAAATAGTTTGCTGCCTTCAGCTTCAACGACAGGCTGTGTTTCATGAGGTCGGAGATCTCACCGTTCATTTCGGCGCATCTCACGTCGTTGTCATACGTCGGATTGATATCGACTCCGTTTTTTTTGTGGAGTCTGATCAGTGGTCCAAATTTCACAAAAGGCTCCTCTTCCTTCGCGATGAAGTAAGCAATGTTCATCTTTATCTTTAACTGTCTCCTTTTTTCCTCCTCTCCCAGAAAGACCTGCCTCCTCAAGGCTGCCGACACCGTCCCCGCTGGCTTCTCAGTATTTAACACAAAAATGTCTCTACACTGAATGTGCCGCGACGATTTGTTGTGTTTTGTGAGGCTGTCCTTCTTCATGTGCGGGTTTCCCGACACAAACAATGAGTTGCCCGCCAGCTTCTGGCCCCTGCAGTATTTGCAGAACATCACTTGGTTCTCGTATTGAAGCCACGGGAAAGTTTGGAGCCAGTTTATGTTGAATTTGTAAATTCTTCCTCCATCCGGTGGGGCAGCGGGGACAGGGTCCTCTGTAGCCGCCATGGCGTTAACATCGAGGCTAGCGCTAGCGCTAGTGCTAGCGCTAGTGCTAGCGCTAGCCTCCACAACTTCCACCGCATCACTTACTTTGAACTTTTTCGGTTCCTCCTCCTCACTGTGCTCCTCTCGCCTCTGTCTAAAAAAATATTCAATTGATTTCATCCTTTCGCACTCTTTCTTCTTCTATTTCTTCTTCCAGTTTCCAGTACTTCGCTCTCTTTTTTTCCCTCCGTTGACCTGTCACCTCTCGCGTGACACTGGTTACGTGATTACAGAAAACTACTGTGATTGGTGCGTTGCGGAGGATTGTAGTTTTTGAACGATCGCAGATAAAAATAGGTTGTGATGGTAACTTGTGACCTGCTCGCACACTGTGCGCCGAAATCATTTTCTCGGTTCGCACATACATTTTTTTAGGGGCAAATGCGAGTGAAATGCTCGCACTGTAGAGCCCTGCCCTACTCTGCCTCTGATTGGCTCTGACGTGCCCCTACTCTGCCTCTGATTGGCTCTGACGTGGCCTACTCTGCCTCTGATTGGCTCTGACCCTGATATTGTTTTTCAGTGAATGCGGTCCCGATCCGATCTCAAAGACTCGGACTCGGGCCGTTCACGGCATTTTTTTACTGATCGGTAACGGCTATGTTGAGCATGAACCTAAGCCTGATCCTTCGTTTTGTCAGCTGTCACACGTGTCGTAAACAGAGAGCACACTTTGCGGCAGGACGCGATGTCTGCAGTGTAACTAACTATAAGGCAGGACTCTCTGTGTGTCTGCCGTCTGCGATAATCTCGTCCATTATCTAGACGGCCGTTCGTCGCACTCTGCGGATATATCGGGACCCAGAAAAGTGCAGTGTTGAATTTGGACACACGACACGTTCAATATATTAAAAATACACTTTGAATAGAAAACTAGCGAACACCGGCAGTTGACGTCACACCGTGTGGACTGTGGGTAATGTAGTCTTCTACGTACGCAACAGCCAGCAGAGCAGGCATTTTTGGGTGCACCTAAATTATATGCTGGTGCACCTAAATGAAAAAGTTAGGCGCACCAGTGCAACCAATGTAATAAGTTAGTCTGGAGCCCTGTATAAGTCTCTTCACCTATATCATATCAACGATATCATCTATACATCTCTTCATCTTTATCATATCACCTATATTATATCAGCTATATCATCTATATTATATCAGCTATATCAGCTATATGTCTCTTCCACTATATCATATCATGTATATCATCTCTATGTTTCTTCCACTCATTCATCCAAACTAATGATTTCCATGGCAGCTGCAATTTCCATGGAATTTTCCATGGAAATCCATCCAACTTGTATGTCTGACACGTATGCGTGTGTGTGTGTGTGTGTGTGTGTGTGTGTGTGTTCTTAAACAGAATACATTGTGGAATCATCAAGAATGTTGACTATTGCTCAAAACATTATTTATTTGATAAATAAATGCTCAGTATACAAAAAATGCCTCCTGTCCTCCCAAAATTCGCAGTCACTAGCCAACACTGATGTGTAAGCAACGCAGTGTTCATCACTGCCTTGCTACACAAACAACATTCCACTGCTCACCGATTGGCCCATCAATTATTCATTTGAGGGCTCAGAGTGAAGCCTGGCTAATCAGCTAAATGTCAGAAAAGACAGAAAGCAGATGAAGAAAGGCCCTGGTGCACCATGCAGACTTAACAGCTGGATGCTCTGCACAGGAGAACAGCTGGGCTGGTGTTTGTTCTGATGTCAAACAGATGTTTAGAGAGCCAGTGGGACGACTCCCAGGACATGCAGTCTGGCTTGATGGGTCAAACTCTGAGGGAATGAGGACAGTCTTATCTAAAGCTTTATTGGCCCCATGCACAAATTATGGGCATTTAGGGCCGGGGGCACAGACTCATATTTTTGTTCAGGTGTCTTTTTTCTTCCTCGTCGGCAGTGGACCCGCACCAACTTTTTTATTTGCATTTTACTGTTTTTTGGTGGAAAATAAAGAGATGGAGGGAATTTGGTGAACCAAAGCCGCATCCGCACGTCGTTTATCCATTTTTCCAGAATTCACACTTAACCGATTTGATCTTTGACCAAATATTGAAGATATTTCAAAGATCGGCAATTGTATATTCATTTTATTTGAAATAATTAAATACATACAACATATTTGTATACATATGTAAGCTTGCAGACATATTTTCTTCACCAAGAATACAGACATACTAATAATACTAATCATAATACTAATGTGAACTAAAGTGTCAACCATGCAGCCAGCTCGAGGGGAACAGTTAGGGTTAGGTGATCGAACCAGCAACTTTCCAGTTGCCAGACAACCCACTCTACCTCCTGAGTCACTTCTGAGTGGAATCACCACAAATTCTGTGGCATCTTATTTGAATGACCTGTCATACAAAAGTATTTGAGAACACCCTCTCAACTAGTCTATCTTGGATCTGCTCTGTGATGTTTTAATATAGAGTTCTAATAGTAATATAATATAAAATAATAAAATCCACATTTTGCTAAGGCTTAGGGTTAGCTACGGTAGTCAGGGGAATTAACAGAAAATACCAAAACATTTCAATTGAACAACAGGGACATATCAACCACAGGTTACTGCAGTCATTCAAGATGATATTGATATTATTCTATAAGATCTAAAGGGCTGCTTTATTAATGGGGAGACTATGGCACAAGAGTGGAGAAACCACTATACCACACGAGTGGTATACTCGTCAGGCCGCATTGAAAAGGTCAATGAAAAGACAATGCCATCAGGCTGTGGTGATGTTTAGTTAGGCCCCACCTCCTCCACTACCACCTCCTCTTCTCCTTGTGAATGCCCAATTAACCTGTGTATTGATTGAAATGTATTGAATTGCTTGTATTAGACCAGGGGTGTCGAAATCATTTGAGGTTGGGGGCCAATGCTAAAAACAACAAGGCCAATAAAAATAAATTAATTCTACATTAATTTCATATGTAAGGGATAATCCACAACGAGGTGTGCATGTATCAAAAAATAATGCACGCCTCTGCAAAGTGCATTATTTTTTTCTCAGTCGATTATCCCGCGTATACCATGGCCACTTGCGAATCATTAAAAATATAAGGGTGTTGATTCATATTTTGGGGTAATTCTGTTTCAAAATGACAACTTTTAGCTTGCACTACTTTTGGTGTTCCTGGAAACAAACGGCAAAGGACCAGAGAAATATATGGGTCTGACTAATGCCTGGGTCTGACTAATGCCTGGAACGCAATCAGTTAACATGAGATTCATATGGAATGCAGACGTTACCTTATTACTCCAGGAAATAGAGACGACCTTAGTAACAACATGGCAACGTTACCTTATTACTCCAGTAAATGGAGACGACCTTAGTAACGACATGGCAACGTTACCTTATTACTCCAGTAAATAGAGACGACCTTAGTAACAACATGGCAACGTTACCTTATTACGCCAGTAAATAGAGACGATCTTAGTAACGACATGGCAACGTTACCTTATTACTCCAGTAAATAGAGACGACCTTAGTAACGACATGGCAACGTTACCTTATTACTCCAGTAAATAGAGACGACCATAGTAACGACATGGCAACGTTACCTTATTACGCCAGTAAATAGAGACGATCTTAGTAACAACATGGCAACGTTACCTTATGAATAAAGCTCCAGTAAATAGAGACGATCTTAGCAACGACATGGCAACGTTACCTTATTACTCCAGTAAATAGAGACGATCTTAGTGTGCATGTATCAAAAAATAATGCACGCCTCTGCAAAGTGCATTATTTTTTTCTCAGTCGATTATCCCGCTTATACCATGGCCACTTGCAAATCATTAAAAATATAAGTGTGTTGATTCATATTTTGGGGTAAATCTGTTTCAAAATGACAACTTTTAGCTTGCACTACTTTTGGTGTTCCTGGAAACAAACGGCAAAGGACCAGAGAAATATATGGGTCTGACTAATGCCCGAGTCTGACTAATGCCTGGAACGCAATCAGTTAACATGAGATTCATATGGAATGCAGACGTTACCTTATTACTCCAGTAAATAGAGACGACCTTAGTAACGACATGGCAACGTTACCTTATTACTCCAGTAAATAGAGACGACCTTAGTAACGACATGGCAACGTTACCTTATTACTCCAGTAAATAGAGACGATCTTAGTAACGACATGGCAACATTTAACTTATTACTCCAGTAAATAGAGACGACCTTAGTAACGACATGGCAACGTTACCTTATTACTCCAGTAAATAGAGACGACCTTAGTAACGACATGGCAACGTTACCTTATTACTCCAGTAAATAGAGACGACCTTAGTAACGACATGGCAACGTTACCTTATTACGCCAGTAAATAGAGACGACCTTAGTAACGACATGGCAACGTTACCTTATTACTCCAGTAAATAGAAACGACCTTAGTAACGACATGGCAACGTTACCTTATTACTCCAGTAAATAGAGACGATCTTAGTAACGACATGGCAACGTTACCTTATTACTCCAGTAAATAGAGACGACCTTAGTAACGACATGGCAACGTTACCCTATTACTCCAGTAAATAGAGACGACCTTAGTAACGACATGGCAACGTTACCTTATTACTCCAGTAAATAGAGACGACCTTAGTAACGACATGGCAACATTACCTTACTACTCCAGTAAATAGAGACGACCTTAGTAACGACATGGCAACGTTACCTTACTACTCCAGTAAATAGAGACGACCTTAGTAACGACATGGCAACGTTACCTTATTACGCCAGTAAATAGAGACGACCTTAGTAACGACATGGCAATGTTACCTTATTACTCCAGTAAATAGAGGCGACCTTAGTAACGACATGGCAACGTTACCTTATTACTCAAATAGAAACGATCTTAGTAACAACATGGCAACGTTACCTTATGAATAAAGCTCCAGTAAATAGAGACGATCTTAGCAACGACATGGCAACGTTACCTTATTACTCCAGTAAATAGAGACGATCTTAGTGTGCATGTATCAAAAAATAATGCACGCCTCTGCAAAGTGCATTATTTTTTTCTCAGTCGATTATCCCGCTTATACCATGGCCACTTGCAAATCATTAAAAATATAAGGGTGTTGATTCATATTTTGGGGTAAATCTGTTTCAAAATGACAACTTTTAGCTTGCACTACTTTTGGTGTTCCTGGAAACAAACGGCAAAGGACCAGAGAAATATATGGGTCTGACTAATGCCCGAGTCTGACTAATGCCTGGAACGCAATCAGTTAACATGAGATTCATATGGAATGCAGACGTTACCTTATTACTCCAGTAAATAGAGACGACCTTAGTAACGACATGGCAACGTTACCTTATTACTCCAGTAAATAGAGACGATCTTAGTAACGACATGGTAACGTTACCTTATTACTCCAGTAAATAGAGACAACCTTAGTAACGACATGGCAACGTTACCTTATTACTCCAGTAAATAGAGACGACCTTAGTAACGACATGGCAACGTTACCTTATTACTCCAGTAAATAGAGACGATCTTAGTAACGACATGGCAACGTTACCTTATTACTCCAGTAAATAGAGACGACCTTAGTAACGACATGGCAACGTTACCTTATTACTCCAGTAAATAGAGACGACCTTAGTAACGACATGGCAACGTTACCTTATTACTCCAGTAAATAGAGACGACCTTAGTAACGACATGGCAACGTTACCTTATTACGCCAGTAAATAGAGACGACCTTAGTAACGACATGGCAACGTTACCTTATTACTCCAGTAAATAGAAACGACCTTAGTAACGACATGGGCAACGTTACCTTATTACTCCAGTAAATAGAGACGACCTTAGTAACGACATGGCAACGTTACCTTATTACTCCAGTAAATAGAGACGATCTTAGTAACGACATGGCAACTTACTTATTACTCCAGTAAATAGAGACGATCTTAGTAACGACATGGCAACGTTACCTTATTACTCCAGTAAATAGAGACGATCTTAGTAACGACATGGCAACGTTACCTTATTACTCCAGTAAATAGAGACAACCTTAGTAACGACATGGTAACGTTACCTTATTACTCCAGTGAATGAGACGATCTTAGTAACGACATTGTAACGTTACCTTATTACTCCAGTAAATAGAGACGATCTTAGTAACGACATGGCAACGTTACCTTAATACTCCAGTAAATAGAGACGATCTTAGTAACAACATGGTAACGTTCCCTTATTACTCCAGTAAATAGAGACGATCTTAGTAACGACATGGCAACAGGGAAGCTTTTTAAACGTAGTCCCATCCAAGTCCAGTACAAGTTGACAGTTATTAACATTTTGTTTAGCGCATTAATTTAGACCGGTGATAAGACTGCTTATGTTACGATCATGTCATAGCCGTGCAGTTATCGAAAGTTAATCAATGCCCATCTTGCCAAGGCATGTTGGGTTTCCTTTGACTTCAGTGAATACATATTTATTCTTTCCAAACTTTTGAAAAGTTATTTGTTTATCAACTTTTCTTCTGTTTGACTGGGCCAAAAAATGAAATAATATTTTTATTGTTTATATTTTATGATGCTGCCCCCAGGGCCTGATTGAACCACCCCGGCCCGCCAGTTTGAGACCATTAATTTATTCATTTAAGCCCCTGAAGTTAAGTAGTTAAAATGTATTGGAGTGAGAGAGCAGCTGTTTACTGTGTAGTTAAATAGTTCAAATGTATTGGAGTGAGAGAGCAGCTGTTTACTGTGTAGTTAAATAGTTCAAATGTATTGGAGTGAGAGAGCAGCTGCCCAGTGATATCCAGGGCTGGAAACCCCTCCTCCATTTAAACAGAATGGGGGGGGCTTTTTAATTTTTTAAAGGCATACATTGTAAGAAGCCACTAAGATTCCAAGATGAACCTGAGATGTTTTAAGGTTTTACATGTGTTTGTTCCTCTTCTTAGACAAACTCACAGAAGTAGTGTCATGGTAGTTTTTCTTTAATCTGAAATTGTAAAACTTTGATAGTGAGAGAGCCACCAGGTGGCTGTCTTGCCCTCTTGCCCGCCTTGTTTGCTCTTAATTAATGATCATCAAAGAATAGTGGGGATGATGATCATGGAGTGATGATGATTATGATGGTGGTGGTGATGATGAAGGTAATAATGATGATCTACTGGTGATGATGTATTGGTGATGATGATGTATTGGTGGTGGTGGTGATGATGATGATGAGCAGTGGAAGAGGACGTTGGTGATTTACTGTAGAGGGAATAATGTGTTAACATCTTCTTATTTCTTTAATTTCAGGATTATCCTGATGCATTGATCTCAAATTATTATGTAAGTTACTGATAAATGATTAAATATTTTCATGTTAATTAGTACTTGATGATGATGATGTATGATAAAATAATTGTTCTTGTTAAAGCTGTGGCCACCAGTCCAGATTGCCAACTTTTATTTTGTCCCTCTGCATCACAGGTAAGAGTCTCTCGGTAGATTGAGCTCAGTAAACTACTTTTACGTACGCTTATCAATTTGTTTTTTAAAATATTTTCCTACTATTTTTTTGTCGTAGCTCCAAATTGACGATTGGTCTTCCACTCTGTATTTGCCATTTTATCTACCCATCATTGTTTTTTGCAGATTGGCTGTTGTCCAGATTGTTGCTCTCACTTGGAATTCCTACCTGTCCTGGAAAGCCAATCAAATGTGAAGATATGTCATCATTACTAGTGATGTCTACTTGTGTGATGTGTGCTGTGATGTGTCATATTGTTTACTTGCTCCATTACTATTCCAATCTTGAAACACTTTAAATGTTGTGATTGAGTCATTTTGTAAAGGTCGGGCGGGAGGGAGGGAGTGTTCAGCCAAAAGTGACAAATTCACACTTGAAAGTCAACCTTGCGTTGCACTGAAAGTTTGTTCTTTATGCAAATAAGATGTGCCACCACTCTGGAAACACTGGGAAACATACAGAACACATAGCAAACCTATCAATTATTATATGCTATCATAGGGCCTTGGTTACAAAATAATTGGATTAAGGATTTAGTTTTCACTTCGGTGTGACTGCAAGAGACTCTACCTAACTTAATGATCAACACAATTTAATAATACAAGTCCTAAAATATTGAGGCTGTGAAATTATTTGGCTTGCGTAGTCTTTCTTCTACCCAAGCTGGTGGTTCTGATGACGAGTGGAGTCAGAGGAAGAGGGGGAAAATGTCATACCATGCATGGCTGCCAACCAAATTAACTATTTTATAAAAAACTTGTTTCGCACACAAACAAACCAGAGCTTTATAAGGCAACTGTGACTGACAAGCCCATTGAAGATGTGCCAGATTAGCCTGGCTCCTCTGGGATATTTGTCTCTCTGTGGAAGTTGGAAGCAGACACCAGCATAATGTGCAGTAGATTCACTTAATGGTGCTCCAAGATGAATGTCTTTTGGCAAAGTATAGGCTTGAATAGATGCTCAACATAATCTTTGGGTGAAGTAAATTTAAATTCAATAATACACATGTGGCCACCATTAACACATACCTATATTATATATCCTGCAATATTACCGGAATTTACATGACTTAGTTTGGTTACGACTGGATAAACACATTACATATACTGCCAGTAAGGTATTTACATGGCATCTAAAGCACCCACCCGATTTTTGATTATGAAGTAATTATAATAGAAAAAGTCATAATAGACCTTTCCTCGTCAAACCGTGTAACGTGATCTCTGACCTTTTTGGTCCATGCGCAGAATAAATACACCGACCAAAATGCAGCGAGGTTTGGAAACGTGATCCAGTACAGTAGTCTTGACGGCATCCTGGAGTTCACCAACTCACTTCACCAACCTACGGTGTTTACATGTCCACACGTCGACCGGTTGCCTTAACCAGATTAAGATAAGTTTATTAGTGTGTAAAAGTAGGCTACTGGTTTGTTTTACGCTAAATTCAAAATCACAAAGAACTTTCCTTCTCTTCGCTTAAAGCGAGCAGCGGCAGGATCAGGACCATGGACATTGGCCGCATCTGGACCCTAAGGTTGAGCCGCCAGGCAAAATGTTCAATTCAAGCTCATGCAGGAGTAGGCCTACAAGCTTTCAGGATAACTAGCGAGAATTTAACTGGTTAAATAACAGTCATCAGTCATTACCTGAAAGTGTATCGCTCGAACACAACCAGATTATTTAATAGGTTATTATAGGTAAACGTAACTAAATCAACATTGCAAAGGCGTTGTCTTCAGCCGTCCCTGAAAACCAGGTGTCCTTTCAGACGGGTCTGGTCTGTCCGCGGCACCATATGCACTTCATTGACGTCAACAGACCAGTCCTGGATGTATATAACGGTCCTCCCATCGTCTCTCAGGGACTTTGGTCTAGGCTCGCCACAGAAGAGGGGATTGTAAGCATACTGTGCAAATAAGGTACGCTTTTAACTAAGCCTTGTTTTTAACTTTGTCGTTTTGCTAAGTTGTTATTTGAACAGTGAACGTTCTTTTAATTATGTATTTTCCTTTTACAGAATAGCAGGTGACCTGTTAGTCATGATCAGGTGGACCTTGAGATTCACCTCATGCTTAACTTTACGCGCGTAAAAAACAAAATAAAACATAAGAGACTATGGTCGGCGTGATTCAGTTCCACGAGTAAATGGTTTTTAAACGCGTAAATCAAGTAAGACCATGACATTGTCTGCGCTTTATGGCGCGTAAGTAGCAATCACATTGTGTCTCCAGCTTTAAATGTGCATACCTAAGCTAACCTCCACCGGTGCGTGTTGTGAACGAGCGGTTTAAAGTGGCGGAACGGCTGTGTTGCAGGACGCCCGGTCACCATGAAGCCCGTCCCGCTGGTCCTGCTCCTCGCCTCGGTCCTGCTGGCCGCACACGTCCGCCCCTACGCCGGCCGGCCGCGGACCCCCCCCGCCGCCGGGCTCGACGCCAGCGGGCGCTACAAGAGCCGCCTGGATGAGGTGCTGGCCGCAGCCCCGGCGGACGGCGCCGTCTCGTACCTCCTGGGCGACAAGTTGCTGCACGTTTTACAGAGGACACGTCCGCACGGCGCGCTCCTCTGGTTCCCCATAGCGGAGGAGCCGGCGGCGGACGGGGAAGCCCTGCTGTCGCACCTGGCGCGCGGGCTGGCGTCCTTGGAGACGGAGCTGCGCGCGCCGGCGGCGGCGGAGGGGAACAGTTTGGACGAGCTGGTGGGGCTGTCCAAGAGGAACGACGACCCTCCGATCTCCATCGACCTCACTTTCCACCTGCTGCGAAACATGATCGAAATGGCGAAGATCGAGAGTCAGAAAGAGCAAGCGGAGCTCAACCGCAAGTTTTTAGATGAAGTCGGGAAGTGACGGAAGCGCAACACCTTGGTGAAATAGGGGTCATTGAGACAAAACATGCCAGATTCATTATTTGCCCTCAAGCCATACTATAATGTTACTTACGTTTATTTTAAATTATTTCGTCAACGTTGAGTATGATATCTGCCTTCCTGCCTACACTTTTACACATAAGCACTGGTTTACGCCTAACAGTGCGTAAAACAAAAACATCTAACCATAATTTGAAAAAAAAGTTGTGGAAAATGTTTTTTGATGAATGGAAACGAACAGCGCAACCTCAACTATGACCTTGCTTCAGCTGTAGGACTTAAAGTGAACTGAAGCAGTGTTAACGTGTCTGAAGTGTCCTCCTCACGCTGTAGGCTAATTGATGGAACTCACTTGGCTTTAATCCAAGTGTAACGGATAGTTCTTGAAGATATGTTTAGATTTGAGGATGAAGTGTCAAGATTTAAAAGTTATTTGAACCTCATTGAAGAATATTTCAATCAGAACAGCTTCTACACTTCAATATTAAAATATTTATAGATTTAAATAGCCTAAATTAATTTGCTCTAGATATAGGTCTACTTTTAATAAATGTAGGCCTAACTACCTTTTTAGAGAGCTCATGTACTGTACTGTACTGGCCATCTATTTTCAGCAAAAATACATTATAGTCGCCATGTTGCAGATAGGTCTACCGATTCCAATGAATGATGTGCTTTAACGGTTCAATTTGTAGGAGTTGCTCTTCAAACATGAATAATCCGAAACAAGCTTGAGGCCAAAGCCTTTGACCCTTGAAATGAATTGATTGGACTGAACAGGGTGGTGGAAAGAGTTTTCATGTTCATTAGAAACCATCACAACAGATGAGACCTTCTGTCTTATTCTGTTGGTCTCCTGGATCTGTGGTGTTGCTGTCGCTTGTGACTGTGACGTTGTTTTACGGAAAAAAGTTGGAAGGAAGGCAGGCTACTACTTTGCTACATGTCATTGTCTTAACTTCATTGACTATTTTTCATCCTTTATTTGACCACTTTTAAAGGGCACACTATCGTATGTAGCTATACTGTGCACTGCAGCATGCTTACCTTTAAAGAAAACAAAACAAAAAAGGCTTGTTTCCATCGTATTGTCTGAGCAACTTAACTTTAGCAGTTCACTAAGCTACTGCCATTTATATTTTGTAATAAAACAGTTAGATGGTAAAACGCTGTTCTCGTCCTCCTGGTGTGTCTACGTCAGTTTGACTGAATTGATTGACTGACTAAATTGATTTAATGAATTAATGCTAACTAAATTGATTTAATGAATTAATGCTAACTAAATTGATTTAATGAATGAATGCTAACTAAATCGATGTAGGCTAATTAATGAATGCTAACTAAATTGATTTAATTAACTAATGCTAACTAAATTGATTTAATAAATTAATGCTCTTTAAGAGCACTTTCTCTTCTAGTCCAATATTTCAAATGTGTTCATTTAGTCTTTTCCTGCAAACCTCAAAGTCCTGAAAAGTAGTTTGGCGTAAAATGTTATTTATTTAGGCCTATTTCATATTTATGTATGTATTCTCTGCCACACCTCTCTCGCAAACATCATACAAGGACATTTTAATTACAATCACATTCATAGCGTGGTTAGCCACACACTTTGTATATTCACCATATCAATAAAAAATATATAGAAGGCATAATGTATGAATACTATATTAACTATATCAAATATATAAAATGCATAATGTATGAATACTATATTATCTATATTACATTATATAAAATGCATAATGAATGAATACTATATTATCTATATTACATAAAAGGCATAATTTATGAATACTATATTAACTATATCAAATATATAAAAGGCATAATGTATGAATACTATATTATAAAAATATATAATAGCCTATCATATAAGGCATGAGAGCCTGAGAAAG
Organism: Merluccius polli; assembly: GCA_030340625.1. NCBI lineage: Eukaryota > Metazoa > Chordata > Actinopteri > Gadiformes > Merlucciidae > Merluccius > Merluccius polli. Next base: position 92,846 of record JAOPHQ010005414.1, read on the forward strand.
AGATAGAAGAAACTGCTAATTCTTTTGGACTTAAAATCCCACACTGCTCATCCAGCCCTTTCAGAAACACTTCACAATGGTGAACTGTGCTTTCAAAAGCTATATAAGGACTTTTAAATCCTAAAGGAGAAAAGACCCACACAAGCAAATTCTATCTCCTCCCACAAGGCAGCGTGTGTCGTAGTGTCCAATCCACACATTTCTATAGAGCTATACATAGGTTGTTATATTTACACACAATGCACAGAGCTTTTCTAAAGAACGGGGAGAGAGGAATGAAACCATCTCTCTCTCTCTCTGGCCAGGTGGGCGAGGGAGGAAGAATGGATGGATAACGAATTATGAATCGTTTTGTACATCAAACACACACACACACACACACACATATATATATATATATATATATATATATATATATATATATATATATATATATATATATATATATATATATATATATATATGTTTCCAATGTCTTAACTCAAAATAATTGAGTTAAAGGCAAAGGCTCCAGGATTAAGGTTATCTTTGAATATGTTATTCTCTGTATAGGCTTGTACATCGTGACATCACATTGCAGTGACCGCCTCCATTTTGGAAGCATAGGAACATTGGAATGTTAGTTATAATGTTGGTAGTCATGGTTTTGGTCATTAATCGTGAAAATTATGTCATTTTGGGGAGACATTGTTCTCTTTGAAACTGCCACAGCGTTTCTCATGCGAGATGTGGCAAAACAAAGTTTTCATTAGTTTAGGTTACAGTATATTTACGTTGATTTAGGATTTTACAGTAATACAACTCTCTTGAGTCTTCTCAAGATGGTGGAGTATCGCCAACAAAAACTCCCATGATGCATTTTGATGTACATGCCCTCTTGAATGTTTTCTCAGGATTACTGAATGAAGGAAAAAAAGGGCCTGGCGGCTTCTAAGGTGAATAAACACGCATGCTGGGCAGTATACTGCTAATAACATTGCTTTTGGCTTCATTGACAAGACACATGCATTCCTTATTCGGTGTTTTTCTGGTGTGCAGTGTGCACACACTTTTCCTCTCACATGGAATGTGTTTATCAATGACCAGGTATTAATTATTCACCTATGAACAACATAAAGGCTTCCAGCTGATTACCCATGGTGCACTGAGAAAATACTTGTTGACAGAGTGAAATGGCTACTTGTGGACAATGACACCTTCTTAACTAAAATCGAAACACCCAAGCGCTGATCAATCAATAGGAGCCAGTGGGGAGTAACAACACTGTCTTGCACTCGTTAATTCTCTCTCACTCTTAACTACCTCTTGGAGATGGGCTGAGGAGCTTTTAGTCCCATACTATTTAGTCATTAAGCAGAGGCTTTTATCCAAAGAGACTTCCAGTGAAATGTAATTTGGGAGCAGGCAGGGGTTAGGGGGCATCTTGCTCAAGGCTCAAAGTAGACTGCAGACCTTCGGGTTCAAACCCAGAACCTTTGTGCTGGGAGTCACTCTAACTAATTCCAGACTATTCTGCCCCATATGTTTGGATTCTGGCAATAATGGAGTGACAATAATTCATCTCTTCTTGGTTGGTTGAACAGGTGGTAAAGCCTTCATGAGAATACTGACAAACACACACAAAAATAGACAACATATATTTGCATCATTTATATGTGAAAAACATGGTTATTATGTTTAATGGAAGTTCCATGATGTCTGAACGATCATTCAGCACTTATATATTGTAGAACTCATATTATATATTCATATATTATTCATATATTATATTATTATATATTATTATTATATCATATCATATTATTTGATTTTAACTGCTTGTAAACATGTACTTCCTGTTGTAGAAAGAGAAATCATTGCAGCAAACTGCTAATTAACCACTATTGTATTAATTAATTCAAATTAGTTCTATATCAATTCACATGGTTCCCATCATGAGGGTGGTATAAAGGTGGGTTTAGAATCTGCCGTAGTCCAGTTGTGGAGACACCACATCCTCACTCACCGCCCCAAGACCCTCTCCTCAGTCCTCCACAGACCCTGATCACACACACACACACACACACACACACACACACACACACACACACACACACACACTGGTATTTAGGTTGAGAGAACAAACAGAACTCTGCAAACATGTGGAAGTGGTTGGTGGTTAAATCTCCTCCTATATATATAGATCATATAGCTGTCATCTGTCCAGGATGTTTACCTGTTTAGATACTCTGGGGTATTAAACACACACATGCACGCACACACACACACACCATCTTGTCCTTCTGATTTAGCCCGTATTTCTTATTCAGTCTTCCTGTGGAGACTGAAGAGTCTCTTCAGTCTCCACAGGAAGACTGAAGAGAGCCAGTCTACCACCGCCCATCTTTACCACCTTCTACAGAGGCACTGCGGAGAGCGTCCTGGCCAGCTGCATAGCTGTGTGGTTTGGGAAAGCATCCTAACCCAAGACCCTGAGCAAATAGTGAGTAAAGCTGAGAAGATCATATGGGTCCTACTCCCCTCCATCGAGGACCACTTTCAGAGATGCTGTGCCATAGAGCCTCTTCTTCTCCTCCCACCCCTTACACAGACTGTTTGTCCTTCAGGCAGAAGGTTTTGCAAGGTTCTGCAACAGCTTCTTCCCCAAGCTCAGATTTCTAAAAACCCTGCTACCATCCACCACATAAGTAACAGTCCTCATAACGCATCTCCTAGGTAACAGTCCTACTCATAACGCGTCTCATAAGTAACATTAATCCTCCTCATAACGCGTCTCCTAGCTAACAGTCCTCATAACGCTTCTCCTAGGTAACAGTCCTCCTCATAACACGTATCCTAGGTAACATCAGTCCTCCTCATAACACGTCTCCTAGGTAACCCAGCAAACATTTCCTCGACCTGCGTCGAAGCGAGCAAGTCCAGAAGACATCGAGTCACGACGTGACTTCATTTCGACATGAAAACATAATCTTAGAGAAATGGTGATTTCAAGGAAAACTTATTTTAGAGTGGTGTAACCGAATAAACACTCCCAGCAAACATTTCTGCATTCAACAAGTCTAAAATACGCCGGGTCACAACGTGACTTTATTTCGACCATTTGCCGACATGAAAACATATAGGCCTATGCCTAAATTGTGATTTCGAGGAAAGCTTGTTTGTCAGTGGTGTAACTGAATAAACACTGTTTATATCGCTATTTAACTTAATGTAGTGGGTAGGACGCAGGTGATTGGAATTGCACCTTGATTGCATCAGGTGGGTGCCACTTGGCGCTGCCCTGTTAAATATAGCCGCGTCTTCCGGCGTCTCATTAAGTGCCTTTGGCTGTACACGGGAGCTCTTTTGTTGTGCGAGTGAACGTAAGTTCCTTATGCTTAAACGTATTGTAGCCTTCTAATGAAGTGATTGGCATGTTTCTGGTTTGATCTGGACCACTGCATTGTTTTATAGCCTGGCTTGGTGCCTGCGTGATCCTTCACTGGAGTGTGTGTTTGCGTCCAGCTGTTCGCCTAACAAACTTTCTGGCTGCGAGCCTGTGTGTTCCAACGAAAACGTAAGTTCCCTGCTTTTACGTATGAGCAACCTTTCAGCACTTTAGCCATAGGCAGTTGCCCTTATGAAATCACATTGATTTGCGTTTTTGTTTACAGTAGTCACCGACATAGAGTGTGGTCGTTACGAGTGCAGTGTTGTTGTGGAGTGAATGTAAGTTCACGGCTTCCTTTCTCCCTCACGTTTGTTTATTGCGGAGTGCTTGTCTAGGTGCGTGTGCTTATGCTGATTCGATACTGTTTGTATTGTAGTTTTGCCTGTGAACGTATAAGTAACATCGGGTCCACTACGTGATCGGTTGAAAACCACAATAGTCTTCCGGCTCAGCACTGCGGCCGCGTTTCCCCAGGTTGGTAATGTATACATGTATGCTACTTCAGCTTCCTGCCCTGCTCCATTGTTCATAGCCATAGCCAACGGTAGACCATTGCAGCCTAGAGTAATTCAATCAGTTCGCTGACGAACGGCTTTGGTCTGATATTTCTGTATTTCTATGACATTGTGGCCATGTTTTCCTTGCAGGAGAACCGTCATCCGCTGCCTTAGCCACTGTTTTTCCTGTGCTTTGATTTTAGTATTATTTGGTGTTTTGAGTGCGTGCGTGTGAGCGCGTGGGCAGGGAGCCCACCTTGTTGCCTAACGTGGCCATCCTTACTGGTCAATGTTTGTATGTCTATTGTATGTGCTATTTATTTAGGCCATTGGGTCAGTGCAATATCCCGGGAGGGGGGGACAATAATCTTGTTGTGGCCATTGGCTTGCTGAGGGTAATTTCCACCAATTTCTGTGTGTGGCTGATGTGCTATTGATGTAGTGTTTGCTTACTTGAGTTATTTTTAAGTTTACCGTGTGCTATTCATCCAAACCCTGTTTGCTGTGATATTATTGATTCCCCTTAACTGTGAATTTGTTGCCCTGAAGGCCTACTGTCTGTTGAATTGTGTATGTTGTCGACGAAATGCAATAAACGTCTTTTATTTTGATAATACTCCAGTCCCTCTCTCTCCATCTTTATTTCCCTTTATTGGGAAAGCCTGCTGGTCATCTTGGGGGTTAATATCCAAATTTAGGTTTAACTGTTAAATTACTGAATACTCCCCCTAGGGGTTACATTAACAACAATGTAACTTCGGAACATTAGTGTGAACGGTAATGTTTACACATTAATTGTGTTATTGAAAAGTGTTATTCGAAACGCAATATGCTATCATGTATATGGCCAATATAGGTGCTAAAATGTTTTATTCCAGCATTTACTCAAGTTCCATTTAGGAACTATTTTTCCTTGCGCACCAACACGTAATCCCAACAACCCTATCCCTTTGTCCTGCAACCCGTGCGCAATGCGCACCAGGTGATATTTGTTGGCGGTCGCAGTCAAGTTTGGCAAGCGTCGAAGTTCCAGGTGAGTTCCGAAAAGACACTCTTATTTAAAATGAAAATGTATTTGTAAGGACATTATCCTTTTTTCATTTGCATGCTTAACTGTTCAAGTCTGCATGGCATAATTCTCACGGATAGCTGGCTTTCGTATTTGTAACGTTACATACGAACTGGGGGCTGGAAAGCTAGCATAACATTAGCGTAGCCCCAAAGCGGGCCGCTGCTACTTCCCAGCGGGGGGGGGGGGTAGCAGCATCCCGTTTCGGGGGTTAACGTTAGCTGTCTTTCTTTCCAGCTGCTGTTAAGAAATGGAACTGCAAGGCCACAGACACAGAAGTTGAAGCAGCCATGGGTCTCCATCTCAAACATGCGCCTGCAAGGACTGGGGGCATGGGATTTTTGTCCCAATGAGTTTTTTATTTTATTTTGTGTTTTGTTCTTGTTCTCAAAGATATAGGCTTACTTTGCTAAATAATAAATGTTTTGTTAATATACTTTATACCCTGAATCCGTCTGTTGTTGAAGAGTATTAATGCTTGATTTAGAGTATTCATAACTAAACAAAATATTATAGATGGATCTATCTAGCCAAATATCGCTATCCTTTTGATATGACCAAATGATCTATAGGCTACATTTGGTTCTATCTATACATGTCTCATGTCGGCAAAGGGTCGAAATAAAGTCACGTTGTGACTCGACGTCTATTGGACTTGTTGACGACACGGTTTGAGGTAATGTTGGCTGGAATTGGTCTAATGGTTGTAAATAGGTTTACAACCGATTTAGAAATATTTAATTATCTTCATGCAGCACAAGAATTGCTTGTTACAGGTTTGGTGGGTAGCTATACTGAAAACCGTAAATTGGGGCATATGCTACAAGGTAACTGAAATGTAGCACTATTTTTTTTTTTCTTAAATATGTGGGTATTTAGTGTCTTGGCTTAAAAGTAAATTTCATGTAGGTTGAAATAATGTCGTCTATATACAATGTTGAAACGACGTGGATTGATGTCGTCTATGAGCCGTTGAAACGAAACTTTCATATCAGCCCCTCAAATCGACGTATCGACTTCCATGACCAACGTCGATTAGACCTCTGATCGACGTCGAAATGTTTGCTGGGAACAGTCCTCATAACGCATCTCCTAGGGAACATCAGTCCTCCTCATAACACGTCTCCTAGATAACATCATCACCACATACCTAAGCAGAATTCCATATTACTGAGGAGGGAGGCTACTGTGCTGGTGTCGATAACAAACTGACTCATGCTGTCATAGCCACTCTCTAGCTGCGGCGCTCTAGGACCCACAGCAGTGCCGGTGATCCTGTGAAAACATGGCAGAAGTTTCCCCTTGTGTTTTCTTCTCCCTTCTAGGGGCGGGTCCCAGGCTCTGGCAGCTGCTGCAGGGCACACCTGAGACTCATCAGTCCAATTACCTCCTGCTTAAATACACCGGTTCTTCATTCACTCAGCGCCAGATCTTTACAGTTTCCTCCATGGTAACACATCAGGCTCCTTCGCGACTTTTCTTCATGTGTGCTTTTTGCCCGAGATTATCCGCCGTTTTTGCCTTCTCGTGTCCCCAGCCTTCTTTTTTGACCCTGTTTTCTTGTGCTCAAGATCACCTGCCCTGTGTTGGGAGAAAAATACGGCCTAAGCTAGGCTAACAACGGCGCGGGCCCTTTAAGGGTTCAGATCAAAAAGAGGAGCAAATAAAGAGATGTAAACTGAATTAAACTGAGTATATTTATTCTTAATCAAAAGCTAATCAATGTCAACGGGTAAAGGCAATCAATAACAAATACAGCGCTGGTGTCACAAAGAGCTTCGCCTCCGGGGAAGTTCTGCTGATTGTGAGCCCTGAGTCTCAGGTCCCTTGGGGCTATATAGATTAAAGGGCAGGTTCGGCCAGGGGGATGACATCATGAGCGGATACATGGATACTTTTTGGCTCAAAAAGGGCAAGTTCTAGTTTGAAGTTAGATAGCAGGGCATCTTTAATTGGCTTCCCCCGTCTTTCATGGGGAGGCTGAGTCGCAGTGCCCATTTTGACCGGGCCTCCCCCGCCTAAGATGTGCGAGGTTTGGGCCGCGTTACATCACCAAGCGCTCTGATTAACATGGCTCTCAGTCTCAGGCAGTAGCGCTTATCACCTGCTACTCCCCTGGACATTTTTGTTACATCTGGGTGCGCAAGGGATTCTCTGTGAGGGGAGGGGAGCCTATAAACAATGATCACTATGTCTGGTTTTGGACTGGCTCACATGTGGGGGAAGGGTGAAGTATTCATAAACAATGTGAATGTCTATCGTGACCCTGCTATTCTAGATTTAAGTAACCATTTGGGCCTTTTACTATTGTGGGATATCGTTTGGGCCTTTTAGCATGGCGTTCTTAATATATAGCATAGCATTCTTAATATATAGCATAGCATTCTTAATATATAGCATAGCATTCTTAATATTTCAATATATTTTCAATATATGTTACGCCTAACAATATATCGTGTTAATAAAAGATTTTACAATACACGGTTGCCAATTGCGAATTTTTGTTCCTCATTTAGAGTTGCCAGTTCAATACACATTTTTAGGGCGGACCTGTTGAGACTCAGGGGTACATAGTAAAACAGTCGTAAAGCAACAGGTGGTTTTCAATATATCCCTCTCAAGTCATCGCAAGATGACTTCACATTAAAAAAACACCTGTTGGACACAGCACATAAGCATGCATAGGTAAACGTATATAATGGAACAGCATCACAATAGATGGGCTACCCGTCGGTACCAACTGGCGGCTTCCGCCTAGAGGTCAGACACAGGCAGTACCATCACATCTAACAAATGTTACTAGTAAAATGCAAAAGTATAAAATGTAATAACGGGATCATAATGCATAAAACAGCGGGGGATGGGATAAGGATACATGCTCAGCTCTTCCCTCAGCCACCTCTCTCGGGTCATAACTCCATGGGTCATGCTTCACCCCTGTTTATTCAACGGTGGATCGGGTAGAGCTCTAGGATATATATATATGTCTTCATATAGGAGAGGATAAAACTGATTATATGCAAAAATGTGAATATATATATAAAAATGCTAAATAGCAACTTTCTTTAGCGGAGTCCTTATCTATCCATGTAGCAGGGTGGTAACACCCCCAACGTAAGACTTAAATGCCAACATACCTTTTGACTCTACACTCATCAAGTGGAACATGCTAAGCAAAAGGAACGTAGGGGGAACAGCGTAAGCAATACAGCGAAGTCGCCCTCATGCCTTAGGGGAGCGGAACAACTTCGTAAGCCATTAATAGATAGTCATGGTCGCCTCGCGATAGTAATCGTCGTCGTCGTGACTGGTCACATCGTCATAGTAATCGTCGCAGTCTTGGCAGGGCTCGATCAGGAGAGAGACCATCTGGTGATCATAGTCTTTGGGAGCGTCCTCCTTGGACAGGGTCGTGGCAATGAGTCTGATGCAAAGAGTACGGGCACAGGGGATGCAGCAACATCCACAGGTGATGAGAATAGCCAGAAAACGGGCAAGGGATGTGAGGACGGCCATGACAAGGGCCTTCCATCGGCCGAACAGGCCTTGCATCCAGGCCTCAAGTGGGTTGTCCAACCCAGAGGCTTCTTTCAGCTCCGTGGACAGGGCTCGGAGACCATTGAGTGCTTTGGTAACAGACCCATCCGGGGCTGTGTTGTTGGGGATGAACGTGCAGCACTGGTCGCCGAACATAGCGCAGACACCTCCTTTCTCGGCAAGGAGCATGTCCAGGGCCACGCGGTTCTGGAACGCCATTAGGGAGGTGGCAGCGAGTTGGGTAGAGATGCCCTCCACGGCATCTCTGGTGAGGTTGGCCAGGCGTTGCACATTGTAGTGGATATAGTTAATGCGATCGACGTTTTTGTTTGGCGTAATAGGGAAGAGAGCTGATAGGATCGGTATGTTCTCGAATCCGGCCCCAATCTGGTCTGCTAATTTGTACTCGTTTGGAACGCCTCGTGGGATGCCTATAGCGTCGATGTAGCAGGGAGAGTTTTGGGTGAGGTCGAAACTGGCGGGGTAGGTAGTGTCACGTCGGGCGCGTTCAGGGGCCGTATTGTTAGTAGCGTTAGACGTTTGGACGAATACGGTCACGGGCACAGTCAGTCGCACGATAGTACATGTCCCCGACCAGTGTTTAGGTAGACGCAATCGCAGAATGTCAGTAGCGCATAGCCAATAAAGGTCCATTCGACCGAGAGTCAGGTGAGTCATATTTGACCATCCAGTAACGTTAGTTGTGTGTTCACACCATGCCGCGGGAATATCACCTACCGGTCGCTTACCCGTTCGAGTGAAACACCAATAGGACGCGGGTCGTGCAGTGAAGGTGGGCGGAGTCGTCTCGTTTAGACCGGGAGGAAACAAATTCCCGAGGAGAGTACAATTCTTGGGGTGTGCTTCCATAAAGAGCCGCAGCATGCAATAGGTGCCACGGGAGTCGTCGGTCGCATTGAGGTAGACAGGGATGGTAGTTAAGGCGGGACGAGCTGCTGCACAAGCGACGCAATCAGACAACCCTTGTAGGCGAACAGTGCCAATTAGCCATGCTAACCATTGATTAGTCTCAGAGAGCCCAGTGGCTTGGGCGAATACGTCGTGGGTGGGGATGTCATTAGTGGACTCTACATTGAATATAGTCACGCCTTGATCAGAATAGGTAACTGCCGGGGTTGACGAGTGCGATTCGGGCAAGATGTTAACTCTAACGACGCTCATGGGGTCCCATGCTCCCCACATACTAACTCCTACAGTTAGATATAAAACGTCTGGTGCGGAGGGGCAGAGAGGATTCTGATATTGGTGAGCGCCTACCGAAGTGAGAGTGAGGATCACGTTTTTTCCTTCCATACTTAATTTCCCGCCCTCCTGGAGTAATCTAGTGTCGTCTGAGCGTGCGCGAGGATTGGTGTATGCTCTAGTTACACGAGTGCCGCTCCCCGCTATGTCTACCCCCGCCCCTTGGTCTCTAGTGTCCCATAGAATGTGCCCCGCATTTCTACACCCTGTTAGACTACATCCCCAGGACGTGCCTTTCCGCCATTCGGGTCTACCCCCTATCGGTCCGTCGCACACATACTTGTTGTCATGCTCCCACCTGGAGCCGGAACGTTTCCATATATCCGCAGTGAATAAAGTGTGCAGGGGAATAGAGTACATACGTTTGGTGCCGTTGATGTGGGTGAGCTGGACGCCATCAAACTGGCGGAGGCAGGGGTCCGAGTCATTTCTTCTTGGCGCATGGGGGTCGCCGTGGGGAAGGATGGTTCTGCGTCTGCGGGGAGGGGGGTTGTAGGCAAGTGGGGGGTTATGGACAGTACCTTGGGTGTCATTGGCGCAGGTGGCGTTGATGCTGGTGTCGTTGATGCTGGTGGCGTTGATGTTGATGGCATTGGTGCTGTTGGCACCATCAATCTCGAGGAAGCCCCATCTCCAAGGGGTCGTCGGGATGGGGACAGGGCTGGGCAGGATGAGTCGCAAGAGACCATAGAGGAGCAGTGTGCCAGCCGACACACTCAGCAATGCTCCCACTAGTAGCCTCAGGGCCTCGTTCCTCCCCATATGTCCCCTATGGCTCCGTCTGTAGGTCGGTGGGCTGCTCCTCCGCAAGGGTCTGTAGATCGGCATGAACCTGATCGCAGGTGCGTGAAACAGGCCCAGCTGCTTTCCGGGTGTGCGTCAGGTGGTGCCACTCCGCTCCGCTCTTGCCTAGTAGGGAGACAGAGAAGGGGGGAGCCAAAAGTACCTTGTAGGGGCCTGTCCACCTTGGACCCAGTGACTTCCTCTTGTGGACCTTGACGTAGAGGCAGTCACCAGGTAGGGTCAGGAGCCGGGTTGGAAACATGAGATGGCGGGGCGGCAACCTGAGTGAACAAAGCTCGAGAGACAAGGGTTAGGGCCTGGACGTATTCTAACAGGACTTCATCTAAGTGATCTGACATGGGCCCTATAGGCAGAGTGTGAGGACCTGATATCGGTGATCAAGTCCTAGGGCGCGTTCTACCTCATCTAGCAGTCTGTTCACGAAATGGCTATCGTTGTCTGAGGCTATGGTCTTGGGGAAGACCCATCTAGGAATAATGTCATGTAGCAGGTGTTTTACTACCGTTTGGGCGTCTTTGTGTTTTGGCGGGGAAAGCTTCTACCCATCTAAAGAATCGGTCTATTATGACTAACAGATAACAACACCCTCTCACTTGGTTGTCTTTGCCCATGTCGGTGTAGTCTATGCACAGTTCTTGGAACGGGAGTGAACGGGGAAGTGGCCTTGTGGTGACTTTTGGGCTTGGCAAGTCTGGCAGTTGTGGATGTGTTGTCGTACTATGGCTTCCATCTCGGGATGGAACCAGTCAGGTGAAATGGCTTCAATCGTCGTCCTAGACCTTGTAACTATCATTCAAAGGTAACTAGTCACATGAAGAGGAGTAATTACATAAAAATGGTACAATATGGTGATTGTTCTTAAACTCCATTGTGTTAGCAGTAGCTCAGTACCTCAAGCTGTAAATTTATTTGCAAGTTGGCCACTGGGGGTAACAACTATCAAACCCACACACACACGGGAAGCATGTGTGCAGAAACTTCCTGGACTACAACATGCAGTGCAGGTTTCTAACAGTAGGGGAGCTGTTGTCTTCACCTGCTTTAACTTCATTCATATGACAGACACTTTTGTTGGCATGTCCTGACAACATTTGTCTGACCAAAGCAATTTGGCAATTTAACAAATAAAACACAATAACTAGAACAAAAAACCAAAACAAAATGAAATCACTCTCTGTGTCCCAACAAATCCTTAAACGTTCTAATGATCACAGTGCTTTCTTTATTCATGTTTTATTCTAACCCCTCTAAGTCTGTTATCCCCATGGGACATACTGAGCTGGTTGTCCCTTTACCACTTTGCACTGTAAGGCGACCCTGTGTCTCGAAAGACACCTTCAAACAAATGTATTATCATTATTATTATCATCATACGAAACGTTTGAGATGTCCCTTTGGAGAGGAACCCCCTGGCCACGGAGGTCCCCTCCTTCGCTTAGGATTCTCGTACAAATGTAGATAAAGGAAAACAAAAACAAAAAAGAGAATTCAATGTCTATTCAAGCAAATTTGCTGCACATTAATGACAGGACTAAATGTAATCATTCAGTTGTAACATAAGACCATCTTTTATCGCTGTAATAACATCTGTCAACATAGGGTTATTTATGAATTTAAAAGTCTTTATTAGAAAATTCATGATCAAATAATGACCACCAATAAACAGAATTATTGTACTAGGCCTCATTCTGCCTTCTCCCCCCCTTGCAGCTCCAAGAGTGCAATAGGGGCGTGGCCACGTGCCTGTGTAACCTGTAGCTCCTCCTAAAATCCTCGCATGCGCAGTTTACTTGTTGAAGTGACTTCAGAGAGAGCGGAGCCGAGCCAACGCCCTTATGGATCAGAGGGGGAAACCTAGTGGTCCCCTGGATAGAGAATCATTTGCATCGCCTCTTCGAGTCTTTCTAGGCTTCCATCAGCAGTTGTTTAATCTAAATAGTTTCACAACTTTAAGAAATAATAAAACTGTTTTTTACAATATTTACATAAGGAGTCGTCACTCCTGTAATTAAACTACTTATCATTAATAATATTTAAAGTGCAATCACTAATAAGTAACCTCATCCTCTCATCTGCAGCACACTCACACAATGTAATAATATCTATAACTGCTGTTTATTCTACTTTTTTCTTTACAGTCTCTCACACATCCGTTCTTAGGCACTTTTCAAAGACCAAACGTATAGACTAAAATTAACTTTAGGCCTAATGATCCCTATTAATTTTCTCTCTTACGCGCCAAATAACAGAAGGGCCAACGCCTTTTTCTTTGTCCCCTCCAAGTGAATGTAAAGCTGCTCTGCTCCCCTCCCACCTTTTCACTTTTCTCCTCTCCTTCTTTCCTTGCTCTTTCCTACCCCTGCTCTCTACAGGCTTCCCAAGCCACTCTGCTCGATCCTATTACCTGACTCTTAGGTATACAAACACTATTCTTAATACAATTTATTTGAGCACATTCCAATCGCTAGTAAGGGGAGGGGTGGGGGAGTAGAGCCCTCTGCTCTTTTGTCGCCGGGAGGCCGGGGTTGGTAGTCGGAGTCGGGGTTGAGGTAGGGGTCACGGGAGGGGCAGTCGGGGAGGTAGGGTCGGGGGTGGCCGTTGCGGGTCGTTTGTCTTCAGTCACGGCCATGGTCAGGGTCGCCTCAGCCTCCAGGTTGCGGAGGTGAGCTTCGGCTAGGCCGGTCTTGGACACATGGCCGGATCTACCATATGGGCAACCTGGGCAGTTGCCCAGGGGCCCTTGAGCCGAGAGGGGCCCTTTGCGATTGGGTGTATATATATTTTCTATTCCCCCCCGCTCAACAATTGCGCAACTGAAATGCTCCGCCAGCCCCCCCCCCCCCCCCCCCCCCCCGCTCAACAATCGCGCAACTGAAATGCTCCGCCAGCCCCCCCCCCGCTCAACAATCGCGCAACTGAAATGCTCCGCTAGCCCCCCCCCCCCAACTGAAATGCTCCGCTAGCCCCCCCCCCCCAACTGAAATGCTCCGCTAGCCCCCCCCCCCCAACTGAAATGCTCCGCCAGCCCCCCCCCCCCCCCTCAACAATCGCGCAACTGAAATGCTCCGCCAGCCCCCCCCCCCCCCCCCAACTGAAATGCTCCGCTAGCCTCCAACCCCCCCCCCCCAACTGAAATGCTCCGCCAGCCCCCCCCCCGCTCAACAATCGCGCAACTGAAATGCTCCGCCAGCCCCCCCCCCGGTCGCCGGTCCGGGGGGGGGGCCTCTGGACTGACGGTGCCCAGGGGCCCCTGGGGTTACTGATCCGGCCCTGCTTGGACACCCACCCTTGCTTCTCCCATTGCTGTCTGTACTATTCGACCACTTTTTCTTTCCCTCTGGCCCAGCACCCGCTTCGGTGCTCGCGGTCAGGAATACATCAACACTCCGCATCTGGGTCTCTCTCTCTCCAGTGCATCGGTCTTTATATCGCTCATTTTAGCAACTGCTTTTTGTTTATCCATTAATTAATTATTCCTACAGTTGGCTTATTTATTTGTTTATTTTGTACGGTTGGCTTATTTATTTTATTTATTTTGTACGGCTTATTTATTTATTTATTTTGTACAGCTGGCTTATTTATTTATTTATTTTGTAGCTCGGAGGCCGTCTATCCACTGTAATGACAAGGGAATATTGCTAATGCGACAGTTGTGAGAACTATGGCAATCAGACAATTCTCCACTCCTCGAATATGCCTACATATACGTATACATATACGCGTATTCTTGACACTTCAATTGCAAGCAACCGAGTGATCAGACAATATATTCTCCGCCTCTGCAAATATGTATATATATGTCTATCACCAGCCCAACAATTAGAAGCAACACAGTGATCCGATAATATATTCTCCACCTACGAATATATCTACCAATCACTAACCCAATAATTCAAAAGCAGCACAGCGATCAGATAATATATTCTCCATATATCTATCACCAACCCCGCAAATGTAAGCAACACAGTGGCCAGATACAACACAGTGGCCAGATATGAACCATTAATTCATACAAAACACGGAACGAACGGGGAAAGTAGGCTATGGCGCACGCACCAAAGCGTGTGCCGGCAGACGGTAACAAAGTTTGCTCTCGTTTAAAGCCACAGATCTACAAAACTATCGATGATAAAATGATAGTGGAAGATGAATTTCTGAACTTTCTTGTAATCAAAATGAGGACGCTGAGCCAGGACGAGATTGTTATGCTGGCCTCAAACAACTTCCCGTCCGAGTGGATAGAGGAGTCCAAACGACTTCTCTTTGAAGTGTGTCCGAGAACAACACAACGCTGTGTGACACACAAAGGTCCTCAGAAGGATATAAACAATGTAAAGGCGTGCTTGAAAGTGTTAAACGAGAGTGGGGAAGACATCCCAAGATTTGTGTCTCACTACTTGGATGATCTCCCGCCTGTTACAAGCGGCAGCATTGACGTATCGGCTCTGCTTGGCAGGATTGAACAACTTAACAGAGCTATCTCCAGCATGAAGGGGGCTCTTGATGCACAAGTAAATGCGTGCGAGGATCTGCAAGCAGTTACTGCGGAGGTTGTGCAGCGCATTACGGTGCTTGAGAAGACCCACGAACATGCGGGCCCTGAACGCACCACTGGAGCAGCTGGGGTGGAAGAGAAGAGTGTGGCTGATGCTCCACAGACAACACGAGAAATTACGGCAATGATTGCTCCGCCACAAAAACAACCACAGTGGAACACTGTTGTAAGAGAAGGCCGGCGTTTAAAGCCGGCTCCTGGAAACCCCACGCCACAACTAAAACCCCGCACCGTGCGTAACCCACAGAAACGCGAGAGGAAGAATGTGGCAGTAGTTGGCACTGGGAATGTAGGTAATATCCAAGTGGTTAAAACCAAGTTGGTCAGTGTGTTTGCAACAAGATTCTGCCCTAACCTTGACTCTGACACTTTACGCGATCATTTGACTGAGAAATTGGGCAGGACTATTATGTGTCGCAAAATTGATTCGACACGTAACAGATTCAGCTCGTTTCACATCACTGCTGAATGTAATGAGGTGGATGAAATGTATGATCCGCAACTCTGGCCAGCAGGAATTTATGTTCGACGCTACTACGAGGCTCGTCGGCCTCGACTTACACCTGCCGAAGGAGAATCTGGAGCCGAGGGAGCAGCTATACAGCAGCGCCAGGAATGTCGCAGCCCGGAGTCTCGTCAGTGCGTTTACATGACACTCAAGAAAGTCGACTTTTTGGCTTAACCCAACAATGATTGGATTACTAAGATGCATGTATACACCTTAATCAGGTTAAAATCGGTTCGAGTCGACCCTCTCATTATCAGGTTAAGACCCCTAGATTATGCGATCCATAGCCGACTAAGCCGTGCATGTAACCAGTCGGATTGGATTATCCGTTGAATTGCGTTCTGCGCATGCTCGAGATCTTTTCCCGGGGCCGTGAACCGGAAGTAGAAGGAGACGATAGTCTTGTTGTTGTTGTTGTTGTCGCCGTCGGATAAGGGATAACGAGAAACGGCGATTTATTTAAAAAGGTGGCGCTATAAGAATTGTGTCCCGGCCGCGGGAGCGCGCATGGCATTCATTAAAGGTGGAAGCACGCGGACACTACGCTTCCATTTCACCTAAGGCTGAATTAAAAGTACATGTTTTTCTAAATGTGGGTCATCAACGAGGTTGTAAAGTAGTGACTTCGGGCACATCTGTCAAAATAAATGTTTTTTTCTCCCGACGTGTTTACGACCTTTATTCATTCATTCAGGGCTGTTCTGGTGGGAGAAATATGTTTTCAGTAGACAGCTGTCAACTAACTTTGGGTCGGCGATTTATTTAAAAAGCTGGCGCAGAAGATGGAGGAAGCCGGTGCCGTGCCTATAGGAGTGTATCTTCATCAACGTGCATTCAGTACACACTACGCTTCGATTTAACCCAAGGCTGAATTTAAAGTCCATGTTTTTCTAAATGTTGCTCATCAACGAGGTTGTAAAATAACTACGATCTTTATTCATTCATTGCGCCGCGGCCGAACTGACGGCGGCATTCTCTGATATATGAATCTTACAGACTGCGTCGGGTTCTCCGACTCTCTGGTCCACAACAAGTAAAGACTCCTAGTCGGGTTTATCTCGCCCATGGGGAAAAGGAATTGGGGGAAATTAACTTTGGCTTTGACTCTCTGAAGTCCAGACTGAAACGCGACATGGAGGAGAAAGCGATGTTTCAGCAGACAGCTGTCAGTTCACTTCGGGTCCATATCGTTTCTCCGACGCTCCGCTGTTCCTCTCGGTCGTATGCGGACCGCTCCGCGGACGACCGAGTCGGCATACGACCGAGAGGAACAGTGGAGCGGCGGAGAAATGATTATCACCCGAAGTGAACTGACAGCTGTCTGCTGAAACATCGCTTTCTCGAATGAGTTTGTTGTTGCTGGTGACGTAAAGGGGTCAACCGGTGGCTCTACTACCACTAGTTGAAATGGGCACAGCGCCACCTATCGTACCGGGGCATTACATGCTCCGGCCAATGAATCGGATTACTCGCCGCCATGTATACGCGGACAATTGCAGTTGACCAGTTGCGGAGCATAGACGAGCAATGGCTTTAATCGGGTTTCTTCTGTGCATGTAAACGTACTGACAGACAATAACACAGCTGACTTGATCCGGGTTGTATCTTACAACGCACGGGGCCTTCGTGTTGGCCACAGTGTGGAGGATAAATCACGCCGACTCATCATTGACAGGCTACTAGAGAACTGTGATGTACTGTGTGTGCAGGAGACATTTTTAGCAGAGCAGGACTTGGAAGGCCTAAATTCATTACATTGTGATTTCTATGGAGCTGGGGAATCCACTACTGACCTTAGCTTAAAATTAAATCATGGAAGGATACCAGGGGGAGTGGCTATCCTCTGGAAAAAGAAATATGATTCCATGATCAAAGTAGTTAGAGTGGATGTAGATTGGGCTATCGGAATAGAGATAAATTGCAATGACACAAAGTTTATTATTTTGAATATCTATACACCTTATGAGTGCTATCAAAATGAGGGGGAATTCCTCAATAGATTAGCCTTTGTTAGTTCCTTTATCCAAGATAATTCTTCCAACTGCATCTGTGTCCTGGGAGACATGAATGCAGACATTTCTGACGAGAACTCTTTGTTTGCAAGACATTTCATACAATTTTGTACTGATGGAGGCTTAACCCTCTCAAGCAAAGTGCTTCTGCCTGAAAACAGTTTTAGTTACATCAGTGAAGCATGGCATACAACTTCATGGTTGGACCATTGTGTTTGTACATCTGATGCACATGCCTCCTTGGAAGCCATGGAAATTTACTATGACTATGCCATTGCCGATCATATACCGTTTTCTGTATCTTTGAATGTAGAAAAATTGCCAATGGTGTCTACTGTGGAAAATAACACAACTACAGGTAAACTGGAGTGGAGTAAATTAACTAAAAAAGCACTGAATAAATATACCATCAGGACAGACAACCTACTGGGAAATATAGAGCTACCCAAGGATGCAATAAGATGTTGTAATATGAATTGTGAGAACCCGCAACACGGGGAAGATCTATGTGTTTTTTATGACTCTATTGTGGAGTCACTTTTTACCTCCAGTAGGCCACTTTATAAAACTCAGTCTAAGGTATATAATGTTAAACCAGGCTGGAACGATTATGTGGCAGAGTCTCATGGGGCAGCCAGAAAAGCATTTAAAGCTTGGGTAGACTCAGGAAGAGGCAGACAGGGGCCTCTATTTGAAGAGAAGAAACGTGCTCATGCAAATTTTAAATATGCCCTTCGATTTATTAAAAAACACGAGAAGTCTATGCGATCTGATTCACTGGCTAAGAAGCTGCAAAACAATAGTGTTCATGATTTTTGGAAGGAAGTCAAATGTATAAATAATTGCAAAATGACTTTACCTTCGAACATTGAAGGGATCAGTGATTCTGACAAAATATCCCAGATGTGGAGACAACATTACTTTGAATTGTTTAATTGTGTGAGAAGTAATCAATTTGAAGTGGGCACTGCCGATACAGATGTGAACATAGCTATAAATTTAGAAGAGGTACACTCTGCAATTTTAGGATTAGATGATAATAAATCATGTGGAGCTGATAAGATAACTGCTGAACATCTAAAATATGCAAACAAAAAAATTTGTATTTTACTTGCTATCTGCCTGACAGGTCTACTCAGTCATGGAATCCTGCCTGACTCTATGCTGTCTGTTTTATTAGTGCCTGTAGTTAAAAACAAAGCAGGCAAAATAAACAGTTTGGAGAACTACAGGCCAATTGCATTGGCTAGCATATTATCAAAAATTGTGGAGAAAATCCTCCTCAATAGGCTGGAAGAGTACATAATCACAAGTGACAACCAGTTTGGTTTTAAACAGAAACATGGTACTGACATGTGCATTTTTGCCTTGAAAGAAATTTTAGACAAATATAATAGACAGAACTCAACAATATTTATGTGTTTTATAGATGCCTCTAAGGCTTTTGACCGCATCAATCATGAGAAATTGTTTAATAAATTGCGTGTTAGAGGGGTCCCAACATGGATTTTAAGAATTCTTGTCTACTGGTATGCTCAGCAGACTTTTCAGATAAAATGGGGAAATTCTGTGTCAGAACCTTTCCGAGTCAGTAATGGGGTGAGACAGGGTGGTATACTGTCCCCGTTCCTTTTCAATGTATATATGGATGACTTGTCACAGCAACTGAATGTATGTAATACAGGGTGTATGGTTGGCTCTATGTTAATTAATCATCTTATGTATGCTGACGATTTAGTAATGTTTTGCCCATATAGTGCTGGCTTACAACAGTTATTGAAAATATGTTCACAATACGGCCTCGACTTTGACATTAAATACAATGCAACTAAGAGCAACATTATGATTGTCAGAGGTAAAGGTGATAGGAAATTAGTTTTCCCTGAATTCTTTTTATCTGGTTCTGTTCTTAAAGAATGTAATGAAGTGAAATATCTTGGTCATCATATTGTAAACGATATGTCTGATGATAGAGACATAAACAGACAGTGTCGGAGGCTTTACTTGCAGGCCAATATGCTTGCACGGAAGTTCAGTATGTGCACAAGTAATGTCAAGGTAGCGTTATTTAGAGCATACTGTACTCCCCTGTATACTGCACATTTGTGGAGCGTTTACAGTAAAAAAAACATGCAGAGACTAAATGTGGCCTACAACGATGGCATGAGGATACTTTTAAAGCTTCCTCGATGGTGCAGTGCCAGTGAGATGTTTGTTAATGTTGGAGTGCCAAACTGCTCTGCTGTAATACGCAATCTTATGTATAAATTCATGTGCAGGCTATTAGCCTCTAGAAATGATATCATTTTGTCTCTGTGTGATGGTGAGAAGAGCTCATTAAGGTTCTCCTCAAGACTGTGGAGCCACTGGCGCTCCAGTCTGTATGTGAGGGCTGATGTCTGTCCCTCTGGGACCGTATCTGGTTGATATTGATGGCTATGTCTGTGATCGATGTTTGTTTTACATTAACTGTTGCCATGTTTTTATTGTCTGTCTTTTATGTATTTTTAGTCCCTATGGACCTCTGATTGTGTCCTTAATAAAGTCTTATTATTATTATTATTATTATTATTATTATAAACCACACAGCGATCAGGTATAAACAACACAGCTGCTCAAGTACTTTTTTAGTATAACCAACACTGCGATCAGATTTTAAACAACACAGCTGCCCAAGTACTTTTTCTTTTTTTTTTTTTATACACAGAGGCCTGCGCACAGACAGTCAGAAGGGAGCCGTTCGCACACACACACACTCAGGCCCGGGCCGCGCTTCTCGCACACACAGATACAGGGACAATCGATCACACCAAGATATAGACAAATACCGGTATTCAGAGTTATGCACGTGGTACCACCAAATTATGAGCAACCTCGGTAACCGTTTACCGACGTCCTCACCCGCGACTCCCCCTTAAGGGCGCCGAGCCGTCGGGTTTCCCCTTCTTCTCTGTCTACTTCAATCTGCGCTCCAGTCTAATCGCGC
Organism: Merluccius polli; assembly: GCA_030340625.1. NCBI lineage: Eukaryota > Metazoa > Chordata > Actinopteri > Gadiformes > Merlucciidae > Merluccius > Merluccius polli. The sequence goes on from JAOPHQ010005414.1 coordinate 113,507, forward strand.
CTGGCGCACTCGTTTGGGGAGGCCCAGCTATTCGGTCCGCTTATTCAATCGCGGTTCCGGTTTATCCTATTCGTTATTTTGATCTCGAATAGGGAAGGGGTAGAACACTCGTTTGGGAGTTTTCTATACATCCATGCCGTTAGTCAATCGCGGCTCCGGGTACCCAACCCGTTCTTATCTCCAATCCGATGTTCTAATGCGGATACGGAGGCTGGTAAAACACTCACTTTTTTTAGAATATCTATGTTTTTTCCGGTCTACTATTTAATCTCAGTCCGGTTGTCCTATCCGTTATCTAATACGTATAGAATTAGATAGAACGCTCGTTTTGGAGGTCCTAGGTTAGGGGTCCGCTTACTTAATTGCGGATAGGAGGGGTAATCGATACGCTGCCTATACGCGTCTAGGTCTCGAAACCTTACGGAGTCTAGTCGTTTAGGCGGAGCTATATGCCCTCGGTAAGGGTGTCTTGCACGCTACCGGTACGCCCCGAGCTGAAAAACTATTTTAGGAATCGGTCACGGAACCTTACGGAGTCTAGTCTATTAGGCGGAGCTTTATGCCCTCGGGGAGTGCGTTTAGCACTCTGCCGGTACGCCTAGATCTAAAAACTCTATTTTAGGAACCGGATTATAACCTGGTCGGGGATGGGTCAGAGTATGGAACACGCCGCCTCATGCACAGTTACGCGTCTAGGTTTCCCGAACCTACTTGGCCCTCCGCGGGCTTATTATCTCATACACAGTTTATGCCAATAGTCGTTGACAGGGTCCGACACTCGTATTAGATATGACACTCGTATCAGAAGGTATTATTTTAACAGTACATTAACATTACAATTTATGCACAGTTTACCATTACCTGGACCACTGCCCCACTATGTTTCATGAGCCACTACGCAGATTTGAACACTTCTGTCAACAGGTTCTGCTTACCTTTTTGTTGTGGTACCAGGGACAGTGGACTCAGGTTGGTGGCGTCACCGGCGCAGGCGCCCGCCGTTGTGTCGGTTCTCCCGCAGTTGTTAAAACTCACGTCGCGGGGTCACCATTCTGTTGGGAGAAAAATACGGCCTAAGCTAGGCTAACAACGGCGCGGGCCCTTTAAGGGTTCAGATCAAAAAGAGGAGCAAATAAAGAGATGTAAACTGAATTAAACTGAGTATATTTATTCTTAATCAAAAGCTAATCAATGTCAACGGGTAAAGGCAATCAATAACAAATACAGCGCTGGTGTCACAAAGAGCTTCGCCTCCGGGGAAGTTCTGCTGATTGTGAGCCCTGAGTCTCAGGTCCCTTGGGGCTATATAGATTAAAGGGCAGGTTCGGCCAGGGGGATGACATCATGAGCGGATACATGGATACTTTTTGGCTCAAAAAGGGCAAGTTCTAGTTTGAAGTTAGATAGCAGGGCATCTTTAATTGGCTTCCCCCGTCTTTCATGGGGAGGCTGAGTCGCAGTGCCCATTTTGACCGGGCCTCCCCCGCCTAAGCTGTGCGAGGTTTGGGCCGCGTGACATCACCAAGCGCTCTGATTAACATGGCTCTCAGTCTCAGGCAGTAGCGCTTATCACCTGCTACTCCCCTGGACATTTTTGTTACATCTGGGTGCGCAAGGGATTCTCTGTGAGGGGAGGGGAGCCTATAAACAATGATCACTATGTCTGGTTTTGGACTGGCTCACATGTGGGGGAAGGGTGAAGTATTCATAAACAATGTGAATGTCTATCGTGACCCTGCTATTCTAGCTCTAAGTAACCGTTTGGGCCTTTTACTATTGTGGGATATCGTTTGGGCCTTTTAGCATGGCGTTCTTAAAAGGAACCCCGGCTATGTAGACTTGTAGGCCCTAATACGCCACTATTGTTCTCTTGTAGTAAAATATGTTGTTAGAAGCACATAAAATATTGCCATTTCTTTAAAAAGATATAATATGTAGTACATATTTTGACCTACGTACGCCGCCATGTAATCCGCGCGCAATGCACTATGGGATCGATGACGTAGAATGGTTGCGCTTGGTAGAATAGCTATTGACGTTAGTGCTTGTTTACCCGCGTAGTTAGAGTAAAAGTTTTTAAGAGTTAAGTAAAATGCCACATTGTGCTGCTTTTGGGTGCGACTTCCAGTCAAAAGGCAACAAGGGGAGTGATGTGAGTTTACACCGCTTTCCTACTGACAAGAAGATGAGAAAGAAGTGGGAAGATGCCTGTGGACGGACACAATTTCCACAAGATCCGCGGCTGTGTTCACAACATTTTTCTCCCGACGCATTTGAGGCTTTTAGTCGACCACAACTGCTGAAAGAGCTCGTCGGAGCGGCTGGGTATAAACGAAGACTACAATCAAATGCTTTCCCGACAATGTTCTCACATAAGGAGCCTAAACGTATACCTAAACCTATAGCATCATTATAACACAACGGTTATGGAAAATAGAACGACAGTACATTGAATTAAATTGCAATGAAGTTACAAACGATCCGCAACATTAAGAGAATAGGCTCCGAAACAGATAAACAGGGGGCCGGGATCCCACCTCCCTCACTTTCATTGCGCCGCGGGGTTTCGACCCTCTGACTCGCGCGTGCGTAGACTCCTTGGTCCGTGTTTCAAGACGGGTCGGGTGGGTAGCCGACATCGCCGCCGACCCCTTGCGCCAGTTGTACGTGTCTATGATTGTGATTATGTCTATGATTGTGATTGTCTATGATTATACACATATGATGTGCACACCAGCATTTTTTACATCCACATTGGCTTTAAAAAGTTGTTTAAACATTGCAAGACATTAAAGTGCTCATGATGAAATGCATTAAAATGTTTTAAATGTTTAATTGAAATCTCTCCATGATTCATCTACTTCTGTATCATCAATATCTACATCCTCAAACCCTGTATAGATTCCACTTGGTTCTGGGTAGACATTTCTTATTTTGGTAACTGCACATGCAGGAATGACTGCGGATTCTTCTCCCTAGTCTGCCATGCATCCACCATGTAAACTGCCGATATGAGGCATATCTGTAAGACCTGCAACCAGAGCATTCATCTTTTTAATACTTAACATTAACTTTTGTGGGTTTTCATCTGAGGACTTGAGTTACTGATTGAAGCTAATAGATAAACAACAAACATCCTACTATTGATATAGAAAAATAACATGGTCTTTCTATAGATATGTCAACAAATGTATACATGTGCAAAATAAGGTAGGCTATCTAATAAGGCGGGACCACTGAGCAATCTGGACAGCTCCGTAGCTGCTCCTAGCTGACCGGCAGGAGGATCAGCAACCCGGACAGCGCCGCCGGCTATCGAGCTGTGAGGCGGTCTATTGGTGACCCGGTTCCGATTGGGAAGGGCAGCACTCTCCCGGTCGTGGAGGCTGTTTCGCTCGGGTTCAAATTGAAAAGGCTGAATAGATTACATGTTTATGTCGCTGTATAGTCTCAACCAGAGCCGTATATTGGGAAAATAATAAGTTCGCTAGTCTCAACAGGGTTTCCGAAGCCGGCAAGTGCAACCATATGACGTCACTACCCAGACGTTAACAACAATGGCGGCCTACGAGTTAAACTATTTTTTACACATTTTATAAAAACGAAGACATTAAGACGGTTTTTTATATCACTTTATAATAATTGATACTAACATTTATCTTTTAAGAACTACAAGTCGACATAGCCGGGGTTCCCTTTAATATATAGCATAGCATTCTTAATATATAGCATAGCATTCTTAATATATAGCATAGCATTCTTAATATTTCAATACCTGCCAGCTGCCACCCTGGACCCGCTCCTCGCCTGGACCCCCTCTTCCTTCCCCAACTGTTTCGCCTGTCCACTCGTGTCTCCCAGCTCCCCCCTCCTCGCTTCCCACCGGACCCCATCATCCAAGATTCCCCTCTCTCTCCCCAATCGTAACCATCCCTGTCTCTACAATAAATTGTTATACGTTGAATCAGCGTCTGCCTTGTGGGTCCACTTAGTCCACCCGTTGTGACAGAAAGATCTGGCCACAATGGACCTCCCAGACGCTGATGCTCTCCTACGCGCCGTCGCCAGCCAAGATTCCCTGCTACGGAAACACGATCATCTATTGGAAGGCCTCATGGGCAACTCAGCAGCTCTCTCAGGGCAAGTAAACACTATCAATAACCAGCTTGCAGCTATCGCAGCTCAACTCTCCCGATTCACTCCCCCCCAGCCACCTGATCCGGCCTCTGTCCCTGCTGCCTCCGCTGCGGAGCCCAGTAGCCCCGTCTCCGTCAGGGAACCCCACATGGTGGATCCGGAACCCTACGCCGGGGATCCACTTAAATGTAAGCCTTTCCTTCTCCAGTGTTCCCTAGTGTTAGGGCAAAGACCCCTCACATTTTCTTCAGAAGAATCTAAGGTTCAGTACTTAGTGGGTTTACTCCGTGGGAGGGCCTTAGATTCAAGGCCGGATTATAATTGGGGCACACTGGGCACGTGCCCAGGGGCCCATGGCAACCAAGGGCCCATGGCAACCAAACACTTGGTTGCTATGGGCCCCGCCCCCTGCCGAACGAGAGGTCAGAGTGTGTGAGCGGGAGGTCAGTTACAGCGTGGGTAAGAGAAAGCAAAATTATGGATAAAAAAAAGTACTTGAGCGGTGGAGCAAAGAAGAAAAAAAGAGAGGAAAAGCAAGAGAGAGAAGCGGCGGTGATTAAAGATGTCCGGCGAATCACATCATTTTACAAAAAAATAGAGGATGAAATAGACCCGGAGGATACCAGCGCTAGCACCAGCAGCGAAGGAGCAGTGCCACTTCAGCCAACCGCTAATGTTAGCCCGGCCTCGGCCACAGAAGTCCCGGAGCAACCGGAGGAGGATACTGAACCAGTCCCGGCTCCCCCGAGCACTAGCACCGCAGGTGAGCCGTCGGAGGACCCCGCTCTATGGGGCGTGTTAAGTGAGAGCCATCGTGAAAATATTATAGCGAGAGGGGCTATGGCTTTTCATAATCGGGCGAAAAAATACCCAGCATCGAGCAGGAGGGAGCCGCTGACGGGAAAAACTCGCTCCCTCACAAATGAGCTTCTCACTACAACGCTTCAAAATGGGGAAATTATTAATCGTGACTGACACACACACACACACACACACACACACACACACACACACACACACGCACGCGCACACGCGCGCACACACACACACACACACGCGCACACACACACACACACACACACACACACACACAAGCTCGTTCAGTCACTTGCGGGGAGCTGATGGTGCGTTCAATGACCTAGGCAGTGTGGGAATTGATCACAAGGGCTGCAATTATAAACAATGAAAGAAGCATGCACAGAGGGATTATCTTATCTTTTGTACAAGCTTCTTTTAAGTTCACAGAATTGTTTGCAAAGTTGTAAAGACTGTTGCTATTTTGTAGTTGGTGTGTCAAGTTCATATGTTGGCTGCATTTAGCTGTGCTGTGTGGCTATAAGGATGGCATTCTTGTAAGCCCCCTAGTGGTCATTGTGTGGATGTTGTGGGTTGTGTTGTGTTGTGCTGTGTTGTGTTTATTTGATCTGCTGTTTGTGTCAGCCTTAGTTGTACTAGACAGTCTTGACATAATAGTTGGTGATTATGGTCTGGTTTTGACATGGTACTTCATATACACAATTGTGAATAGGTCTAATTAAGGTGGAGTTTAATGACTTTCCTGGTTTGTAATGGGTGGAGGTGATGTGTGAGATGCCAGCGGTCTGTGCGACAAGGGCCCTCTGGGACCTGGTGCCCAGGGGCCCTTGGGGTGCTAATCCAGCCCTGCTTAGATTGGGCCACAGCTTTATGGGAGGGTTCCTCAGAATTATTCAGTTCTCACGCTCTCTTTGTGGAGAATTTTAAGAAAGTATTCGACCATTCTGTGCAATCCCGTGAAGCTTCTAATCAGCTGTTTTCCGTGCGACAGGGCACACGTAGTGTGGCGGAGTACTCTATAGAGTTTCGCATTTTAGCTGCGGGTTCTGGGTGGAATGATTCGGCGTTACGGGGTGCTTTTTTTAGGGGACTCTCCCCAGCAAACATTTCGACGTCGATCAGAGGTCTAATCGACATTGGTCATGGAAGTCGATACGACGTCGATTTGAGGGATTGATATGAAAGTTTTTCTGACGTCGGTCTTTTGACCGACGTCGTTTCAACCGCTCATAGACGACATCAATCCACGTCGTTTCAACGTTGTATATAGACGATATTATTTCAACCTACATGAAATTTACTTTTAAGCCAAGACACTAAATACCCACATATTTAAGAAAAAAAAAATAGTGCTACATTTCAGTTACCTTGTAGTATATGCCCCAATTTACGGCTTTCAGTATAGCTACCCACCAAACCTGTAACAAGCAATTCTTGTGCTGCATGAAGATAATTAAATATTTCTAAATCGGTTGTAAACCTATTTACAACCATTAGACCAATTCCAGCCAACATTACCTCAAACCGTGTCGTCAACAAGTCCAATAGACGTCGAGTCACAACGTGACTTTATTTCGACCCTTTGCCGACATGAGACATGTATAGATAGAACCAAATGTAGCCTATAGATCATTTGGTCATATCAAAAGGATAGCGATATTTGGCTAGATAGATCCATCTATAATATTTTGTTTAGTTATGAATACTCTAAATCAAGCATTAATACTCTTCAACAACAGACGGATTCAGGGTATAAAGTATATTAACAAAACATTTATTATTTAGCAAAGTAAGCCTATATCTTTGAGAACAAGAACAAAACACAAAATAAAATAAAAAACTCATTGGGACAAAAATCCCATGCCCCCAGTCCTTGCAGGCGCATGTTTGAGATGGAGACCCATGGCTGCTTCAACTTCTGTGTCTGTGGCCTTGCAGTTCCATTTCTTAACAGCAGCTGGAAAGAAAGACAGCTAACGTTAGCCCCGAAACGGGATGCTGCTACCCCCCGCTGGGAAGTAGCAGCGGCCCGCTTTGGGGCTACGCTAATGTTATGCTAGCTTTCCAGCCCCCAGTTCATATGTAACGTTACAAATACGAAAGCCAGCTATCCGTGAGAATTATGCCATGTAGACTTAAACAGTTAAGCATGCAAATGAAAAAAGGATAATGTCCTTACAAATACATTTTCATTTTAAATAAGAGTGTCTTTTCGGAACTCACCTGGAACTTCGACGCTTGCCAAACTTGACTGCGACCGCCAACAAATATCACCTGGTGCGCATTGCGCACGGGTTGCAGGACAAAGGGATAGGGTTGTTGGGATTACGTGTTGGTGCGCAAGGAAAAATAGTTCCTAAATGGAACTTGAGTAAATGCTGGAATAAAACATTTTAGCACCTATATTGGCCATATACATGATAGCATATTGCGTTTGGAATAACACTTTTCAATAACACAATTAATGTGTAAACATTGCCGTTCACACTAATGTTCCAAAGTTACATCGTTGTTAAGTTAAATAGCGATATAAACAGTGTTTATTCAGTTACACCACTGACAAACAAGCTTTCCTCGAAATCACAATTTAGGCATATATGTTTTCATGTCGGCAAATGGTCGAAATAAAGTCACGTTGTGACCCGGCGTATTTTAGACTTGTTGAATGCAGAAATGTTTGCTGGGAGTGTTTATTCGGTTACACCACTCTAAAATAAGTTTTCCTTGAAATCACCATTTCTCTAAGATTATGTTTTCATGTCGAAATGAAGTCACGTCGTGACTCGACGTCTTCTGGACTTGCTCGCTTCGACGCAGGTCGAGGAAATGTTTGCTGGGTCAGAACAACTTAAGGATGAACTAGCAGTCAGGGACGAGACAGTTTCTCTGGATTCCCTCATCTCTTTAGCGATCAGATTGGATAGTCGTTTAAGGGAGAGACGTAGGGAGAGATCCTGTCCACTCGATGCACCATGCCCTTCGTCCATCCCCGCGGTCCGGTTCCCTGTTCACCAGCTCCCTGTGTACACTCCCCCTCGTCAAGCTTCCCTCATTTCACCCAGATCCGGTCCCGAACCGGAGCCCATGCAACTGGGCCGCACCCATCTGACGCCGGAGGAACGGCACAGACGGATAACGGTAAAGGAATGCTTGTATTGTGGCCAAAAGGGGCGTTTCATCGCTGCCTGTCCCCAATGCCCAAAAGCCTAGGCTCGTCCGCTGTTGGGGAGCGCTGGGCGAGCCTTATCCACTCCTCCCCTCCCTGCGCTAAGCACTTTGCAATACAAGCATCACTGAGCACTCCTTCGGGCCCTCTCCAGCTCACCGCCTTGGTAGACTCCGGGGCTGAGGATAATTTCATTGACGAGACGGCGGCATGGCAGGCCGGTCTCTCCACTGAACCATTGGAACCCCCCATCATTGTTAGAGCATTGGATGGAAAACTACTCACCCGAGTAACTCACCAAACCACCCCTTTCCAGTTGCTGGTGTCGGGTAATCACAGTGAGTTTCTGTCTTTTAAAGTTTTGCCCTCCCCTTCAGCTCCCTTTACCTCGGCGCCCATCCTCGTCCAACCTGATCCCCTGCGCCAGTTCGTTGTTGAGGTGGACGCCTCAGATGTGGGAGTAGGGGCGGTCCTCTCACAGCGTGGTGAGTCCGACAACCTGCTGCATCCCTGTGCCTTCTTCTCCCGCAGACTCACCAGCTGTGAACGCAACTACGATGTGGGTAATCGTGAGTTGTTGGCTATAAAACTGGCCCTGGAGGAGTGGAGGCACTGGCTCGAGGGGGCGGAACATCCTTTTTTGGTATGGACAGACCATAAAAACCTTGCTTACATACAAACTGCTAAACGTCTGAATTCCCGTCAAGCCCGGTGGGCTTTGTTTATTGACCGCTTCAATTTCACCATCACTTTCCATCCAGGCAATAAGAATGTCAAACCAGATGCACTCTCCAGTTTTCTGTTTCTGTTTCAGACGTTCCCCCGAGTCAAGGTACCATTCTGACCTCAGTTCACCTCCCAAGTTTGGAAAGCTTTTTGTTCAGCGCTAGGGGCATCTGTCAGTCTCTCCTCCGGTTTTCACCCACAATCTAACGGGCAGGCGGAGCGAGCTCATCCAGGACCTTGGAGCAGCCCTAAGATGTGTGGCAGCCCAGAACCCAGCATCTTGGAGTACCCATCTTGCATGGATAGAGTACGCCCACAACTCCCTCTCCAGTTCTACGACAGGTATGGCCCCATTCCAGTGTGCCCTAGGGTATATGCCACCTCTCTTCCCAGCCCAGGAGGAGGAGATTGCTGTCCCATCAGTGCAACACCATCTTCGACGCTGCCGCAGATTTTGGAAGCAGGCCCGCTCCGCTCTACAAAAAGGAACCGTCAACTTGCCGACCGGCACCGTACCCCTGCGCCTGATTACAGACAAGGTCAGAGAGTCTGGTTATCCTCTAAGAACATCCCCCTTAAGACTGAATCTAAAAAACTGTCCCCTCGCTACCTAGGTCCATTCGAGATCCAGTCTATCATTAACCCAGTTGCAGTCAGACTGAAGCTCCCATCTTCCCTCAGAGTACATCCTGTGTTTCATGTCTCTGTTAAAACCCATTGTGGTTAGCCCTCTCTCCAACCGAACCCCCTCCACCCCCCCCAGCTCATTGACGGCGGCCCGGTTTATTCCGTTCGGCGTCTTCTGGATGTGCGCCGCCGGGGGCGGGGACTCCAGTACCTGGTCGACTGGGAGGGTTACGGTCCGGAGGAACATTCCTGGATTCCTCGCTCCTTCATCGTGGACCCTGAACTAGTGAGGGAGTTTCACCGGGTTCACCCGGGGAGGCCAGGTGGGTCGCCAGGTGGCGACCATTGAGGGGGGGGTACTGTTACATCCCTGTCGGTGCTGCCCCTGTTGTTGCTCTCTGCCTCCCCCTTGTGTTTTCTTCTCCCTTCTAGGGGCGGGTCCCAGGCTCTGGCAGCTGCTGCAGGGCACACCTGAGACTCATCAGTCCAATTACCTCCTGCTTAAATACACCGGTTCTTCATTCACCCAGCGCCAGATCTTTACAGTTTCCTCCATGGTAACACATCAGGCTCCTTCGCGACTTTTCTTCATGTGTGCTTTTTGCCCGAGATTATCCGCCGTTTTTGCCTTCTCGTGTCCCCAGCCTTCTTTTTTGACCCTGTTTTCTTGTGCTCAAGATCACCTGCCCTGCCAGCTGCCACCCTGGACCCGCTCCTCGCCTGGACCCCCTCTTCCTTCCCCAACTGTTTCGCCTGTCCACTCGTGCCTCCCAGCTCCCCCCTCCTCGCTTCCCACCGGAACCCATCATCCAAGATTCCCCTCTCTCTCCCCAATCGTAACCATCCCTGTCTCTACAATAAATTGTTATACGTTGAATCAGCGTCTGCCTTGTGGGTCCACTTAGTCCACCCGTTGCGACATACTTGACACATACTGGAGTTAGAGTTAAAGTCTGAATAGTATGAAACACTCAATAATGTTCATAAAACATTTAGCATCAATGATACGAAATTTCAGACAGATGAAACAGGTAAGACTACATATAAAGAAAAAGTTTATTGTGGTTATGCAGGGATGCAGGCCAGGAAAAGGTTTCTATGGACAGCTTGCTGTGGTAACCTTATAATGACCATACTGTTGCATAATGTATAAGCAGTGACCATTAGACAATTAGGGGCCCCACATTATGCTGCCCGGTGAAATGAGAAACGTAATCAATTCAACGCTAAACAGGCTGACATAAAGGTGAACAATGCATGACAGTTTCTTATTTTAAATGTTGATTTGGGATTTGTTTTGGACCAAAGTGGCTATTTATCCATCTTCTAGTTGTTCCAGAAGATAGACAAGTACATACAAGTACTAGTACGTAGAAATACACTTTTACTAAATCACAAATATTTCCAAATTAAATGCCTTTATTCGTTTGTTAGAATTATTTGTCTAGATTACTACATAGAAAATCCAACCATGATTATTTCTCAACATCATTTACTTTTATTAGGCATAGTTCAGTAAGATGGAGGTGGTAAATCAGGTGAGGATGGTAGAAGTCTGGGGCCAAATAGTATTTTCCCCAAAGAATGTCCTCCGTATTAATCAAGACATTACTTACCTAATTAGGCACCTGTTGGGGCCAAAGTCTGACACACACACACGTACACAAACACAGGCACGCACGCACGTACACAAACACACACACACACACACACATACCAATCAGACAAAGACAATGAAAAATACTATTTGACCTTTATCCGTTGTAATGAACTGAAATGGAATGAACAATGGATATCTACTGTAAATGCAACAGATCACACAACATACAACTTACTTCTCCAGTAGGACCTTGGCATCCTTGGCATTTGGAAAATGGAAAAACATCTTTAGGGGAGACAAGGGATGGTTGTAACATTTTGATCTCTGTTGCAAGTTGATAATGGGTTTTCAAACTGTACAGTACACTTTGACATTCAAGTTGTTTTTAACGTCTCCATAGTACACACACAGCAAGTTATTGGGTCTTAAAGACTTTCTACAGCACGCCCTGGGTGAGTTGTAACACCACTTGGGGGAAGACATAACACTTATACATTCATGAAATGAATCAAAACCTTCAAAAAAATTCAACTGAAAGTACTTTTTTCATTCTGAATGACGTGTATTTAAGATATAGAGAGTGTGGATGTGACAGCATGTGTGCGTGTGTGTGTGTGTGTGTGTGATTTTTGGATTTTACAGAGAATCTGATTCTCTCTCCCTGCTCAATCTGGTCTGAAGGTCTTTTAAGGATTTCGGTCTTTGTTTTCCAAGACCTTGGCATTGCTGAAAATAAAATATATGAAATTCACACAGTGATCTGTTATCTTTTGATAACAGCTGACCTTATATTAAATAGGCCTATTAACACCTTGGAATAAGTGTTCTAATATAGTTTATATTTGGTTATGAACAAGATAGAGCTGCATAATATATTTGAAAAAGCCTTCATTTGATCTATGGAGTGATGTTATAGTAATAGGCATATCATTTATCATGTCAACAGGGATTGGAAAAGAGTCGGCCATTATTTCTTTTTATTTGTCTTTATGCAGATGATACTTTATTATTTCTGTCAAATTTAGACCAATCTATCACCAATTTATTATCAATTATTCAATTATATGGCTCTCTTTCTGGTTACAAGATAAACTTAACCAAATCTAGTCTTTGTCCACTAAACCCCATAAATGCTGATGAACTGAATACACCATTGGGCGACAGGCTCTGGGCGGGCTTATACCTTATACTCCTCCCCCTTCAGCCATCTGCCACCGTTGCTGCATCCTGGGCTTAGCGCCACCCAAGATGATTGTGATTGGTTAAAGAAATACAAACAAGACGGAGTGTTTTTTTCCCCTATGCCAGAATGATAGTGAGTAGAGCCGGACCTTTATCCAGCACTGTGCTAAAACAAAATGTAGAGATAGGTGTGGGTATGCGAGACTACGTCGTTACTAACTTACAAATATGCAATTCATTTCTGAAACAGGTAGTTACATTTTGCATAGTTTTGGTAGTTTAGTGATTAGTCACCCCATTTTCTTTATAGCCAGTTTTCTAAAAACGTGATCTTTAAAAGTGTATTTATGTTTAGGCATGTCGCAGTGCATGCGTGCATGTGTTTTTGAATATAATATAATGGGTATAATGGGTATACTGTGGTTTCATTTCCTCTCAGTGTGATGCTTAAAAACATGTTACTAAAATCAAACTGTAGTTCAGTAGTTGTACCGTTTATCTTGTTTATAAAATATACTAGCCTAGAAATCTAGACGCCCCTAGCGGCAGCAAATTTAATTTGCAGCCAGGGGGTCTAGCCTTTTGTTGTCGTTTATCGGTGCTGGAAACAGAAAATCTGTCAGGCCAATCACAGCGCGAGGGGCGGAATCGGAAGCCGGGCTACCATGACGACAGAGTTGCGATGGTTCCGTGTTAGAGGTAAACAATGGCTGCTGCTGCTGGCGAACAGCTGTCTTTCGACTCGGCTTTGGCCGCGCCTCTTCAAGACTTGAAGTTAACATTTTCTTTGACAAAAGAACAAATAAGTCTTTGAAGTCTTTCCTCGAAAAGAAAGATGTATTTGGAGTTTTGATTAATTACGTAGTCAGAGCGACGGCTCTGACTACGTCACCTTCTTCGTTGCTCTGATTGGTTGTAGCGCTATCCTATTGCGTGCAGAGGGAACTTGAAAGACAACCGTTTATCCCGCCCACACTGCCAATGGAGCAGTGCCAGACCCTACATCTTTCTGATGTGGGTCTGGCTTGCCAGGCTAAAAATATACATGAAAACAGAAAGAAGTTTTGAAACCCCAAATTCAGGGGGCTTATGTATCAAGCATGTCAGAGTAGGACTGCTAATCTAGATCCTGATCATTACTTATAATGAAAGGTAAATGACTGACTACTTACACTGACTGAATTGCATTACTACATCAAACCTGTGGTTTCTTCATGTTCTTCATGTTCATTAATGTGTTTCAGTAGAATTGAAACAGGTCCCATGTTATGAACATAGTGTGTGATTATGGATGGTGGGGCCATGGTGGTGTGGTAACATTGGGGTGGGAATAGTGCAAAGAGAGCAAAGAAAAAGAGCATTCACCTCACTGACGCGGTGGGGTGAATGCTCATTTTCTTTGCTTGAGCCCCTGCCCCCCAAAATGTCTACGCACGGCCCTGACTGCCAAAGTTAACCCTGAGGGGGGCTGATGGAAAAAGGTTGAGAATCTGATCTAGTGCATTTAGTAAGTAGTAATATCTATTATCTTGAGCATAAATGGAGATGTTATGGTAGGGTAAGGTTACGTTTTTTTGTTAGGTTTTAGTTTAGACCCGGTTCTGTCAAGTGGCATGTGGCAAACCCTGGATGGACAAACAAAAGAAGGTGCATCAAAACAAATCTCTGATGCTGGGGCAGTGGTTATATACAGCTACAGAATAACCACTACACATCTGGTAGCAAAAGCGATACAGACTAGGACAAGTCACCTGTAAAAACACAGCCATTTGGGGTTTGTCCATGAAGTGTATGGCCCTCTCCACCAATTTGGTTGTTGTCTCCAAGTGCTCACTGTGATCGTGTATAAGGGAGCGCACATACTTGAGCTTTTCATCTTACTGTTTGGCGACACATTCGACCAGTTCCTTCCTCCGCTCTTCCAAGATGGCCACCAGTTTGTCAAAACCGCTGGCCAGCTGCTCCCTATAATGACGCCCGCTCTCCTGAGAACAATGGGGACATATGGTGACAATAAAGACCATATCTTAACATCTCACTGTTTCTCAACTTGCTAGGATCATGGGTGAGAAGCCCTGCCTACAGTACGATTACTCTGACACGTTGATTCATGATTCCAAACAAATCAGTTTGCTTAGACTTTAAAAAGGTTCTAAACAAAACAATGTCCATCAAAATTGGCTAAGCCACAAGACAGTGTCAGAATTATTGGCCCATGTAATGAAACAATGGCCAGTGAACTAATTATATCTGTGGATACAAGTGGATATTGTATACTATATTTTGACATGAAACAGTACATAGCCAATAATATATAAATGACAAGATACAATTCTAGGGTCATACCTATACAGTGTTGGTCATCTTACTTAAAAAAAGTAATTAGTTACTGTAATGAAGATCCTAATTTCCTTTTTTTTATTTTGACATTTCTGTCCTCACCTCTATCCTTTCCTTTACCTCACTTCCTTCTTCCTTTTCTCCTTCTCACCAATTGGCTCATGTTTTTTCACCTTCTACCACTCCCTCATTAACCATGATTGAGTTCACCTGCTCACCCCTTATTTAAAGTGTAGTGTATTTTCTGATATACATTTACAGGATATTCTACTTCTTTCTTTTATTCATTGTATTTCACTCATTCTTTATATGTAGAATACTGCTGTGTCATGGGAGAACATTCCTGTGTCTCCTAGTAAGCTATTAGGGGTAATCCTGAGGGCCTGCTCTGGGTCAGCAAGATGCCCTGATGACCCCAGGTTGCTGAAGCAACACGATGCCCTGAAGACCTCAGATTGTGTTTCCGTATGTGGTTTACGATAGGAAGTTGTTGTGATGAAAAGTTAAACAGTCTAGGTGTGCTGGTTAAGCTTGCTGGACTGTCACGCATGGTATGGCTTAGAGAGGGCTATAAGAAGTGTGTGCATTAGAGAGGAGAGAGAGATTTTCGGACCCCTTTGGGGGATTCGGACTCAGATTGGGAGAAGATTCGGCCACCATTCAGATGCATAGAATGTCATCCCGCTTGTGTTCTCTGTTAAATAAAAAGTTATTTACTCAGACACTTTTGGGAGCGGACCTCCATCATTTCATCATCTGGCAGCCGAGAAGAATATACTACATTATTGGCGTCACGAACAGGATTGGCTGAATGCGCAAAATCGTTGACCAGAGACCAACTCAATGCAGTTTAAACCCAGAAGAAGTGCACACAACAAAGGTGAGTTCACATTCACCTAACCTCTGGTTTTATACTGTGTCCAGGTGTTTTCTGTCATGCGGTGGGTCCGCAACCAAAAAGAGTCTCTGCGGAGAAGAAATAGGCTGGTGGATGATGGATGAGAGAGGTCCGTCATAAATTTGCAAAACATATACTTAGAGAAACAAAATTAAATTAAAGTAACAAATGAAACTAGAAGTAACAAAAACGTTTAGAAATAAAAAATACAAATAAAAAGAGAGAAACAATAGCTTAAGAGATTGAGGACGTCGATGGGAGACAGTTTAGCGTGTGCGGGATTCGAGAAAAAGCCCATCGACAGCACAAATGGAAATGCGAGTATAGAAGGAATGAATCAAAAATGAACACTCGTCAGAAGAATAGGAACGTCATTTGGTTGTAAACGGCATGTGCAGTCTTGATTAAAAACACCAATGACCGATCAAATTTGTGTGTGGAATGCATAAGAATATGCAGAGGAAAAGACATGTTTTGAGTGAGCTAGTTGAGTGAGAAAGAAGCCTTGGGTACAGTTTGATGAGTGCTAATTCCGGCCCGGCCCAAGGCAAATGTGAAAAAGTGAAAAGAAGATAATTGAGTGAGAAAGAAGCCTTGGGCATAGTTGTGTATGTGAATTTCGGCCCAGCTCAAGGCAAATGTGAAAACTGAGATGAGAATGTGCGCTGCGGTGCATTTGTGATGAATGAAAGACGCACGCTTCCAGAATAACGTGACGGTGACTGTGACAGCGCTAAAGTAAAGTAAGTCGTTGGAGAACTTTCATGCAGGAACGCAAAATGGTAAACTGTCAATGAGAGATAATAAGATGATAAAGTGAAAAAGCCCGGCCGGGTAAGTGAAGCCTGAAAATAACAAAGAAAAAAAAAAAACTGAATAAAAAACCAAAAGTTGGATAGGGAAAATTAAGAAGCTTCAAAATAAGTGTTGTGTTCAATGTTCAATGTTCTGTGTCTGTTTGTGGGTCTGTTCTGTGTTACTGTGAAGTAAATGTGGTTTGTCTGTGGAGAAAGAACAAAGAAAAAAGGCGATGACCACTCCCTGTTAAAAGGGACAAAGAAAAAGGCGATGATCAGTCTAAAGTTAATTTTAGTCTCTGTTCTATACAAGTGCTTAGCGACGGAGATGTGAGAGACTGTAAAGAAAAAGTAGAATAAACAGCGGTTATAGATATTAGTACATTGTGTGAATGCGCAAAAGACGAGTGAATGAAGTTACTTATTTGTAAATTGAGCTCTAAATATTATTAAAGACAAGTGGTCTAATTGTGGGAGTGACGACTCCTCATGTAAATATTGTAGAAAGAAGTCTTATTATTTCTTGAAGTTGTGAAACTGTTTAGATTAAGAAACTGCTGGCGGAAGTCTACAGAAAGACTCGCAGGGGCGATGCAAATAATTCTCTAGCCGGGGGGCCGCCAGGTTTCCCCCTCTGATTCAGAAGACAAACTCTGCTCTCTCTGAAGTCACGTTAACAAGTGAACTGCGCATGTGTGGGTTTAAGGAGGAGCTACAAGTTACACAGACGCGTGGTCACGCCCCTACTGCACTCCCGTAGCTGCAAGGGAGGAGAAGGCAGAATGAGGCCTAGTACAATAATTCTGTTTATTGGTGGTCATTACTTGATCATGAATTATATTATTGAGACTTTTAAAATTATAAGAAATTACAAGGTTAACAAAAAAGGAAAGAAAAGAATTTAATTTTTTTTTTTAAAGAAAAAAAAGGAAAAATTAGTATTAGAAATGGTTAGTAGGGATAAAAAAACATACTAGGAAACATTACTTAATCATGAATTTTATTATCGAGACTTAAATTCATAAATAACTCTATGTTGACAGATGTCATTACTGCGATAAAAACGTGTTTTTGTGTAAAAGCTGATTGATTATTCTTAAGCGTCAACTTGTCGGTAATATGAAGCAAGTTGTTCAAATAGACATTAAATCTCTGTTTTATTCTTTTCCTTTATCTACATTTGCACGAGAACCTTAAGCGAAGGAGGGGACCTCCACGGCCGGGGGGCTCCTTTCCAAAGAAACATCTCAAACGTCTCGTGTGCATTTCGTCGTTGATTCGTATAATAATGCTTGTAACAGATTTAGGTGATGCTACAACACAGGCGGTTATTAGACAGCCGATCGCCATAGCAACAACACTTTTAGTGGAAGGTGAAGAGATAGCATCTACTACTTACAGATAGTATTAGCACATCAACTCCTACAGGGGATGTGAGACCAATAACTACAACAAGGACAGTTTCTGAATTTACAACTACTACAACTAGGACCCTTGTAAGCGAAGCTGTGGAGATAAGATTCTCTACAGCTGTGTTATGAGTGAGAAGAAAAGAGAGGATGTGACAGGGACATTGACAGAGGACATTGACAGCAATGACGACATTTGTGATATTTACAGAGACCTATAGGTACAATTCAGAAATTAGCTACTAAGTCTATGACATCCACAGAGACATCCACAGAGTCTCCAAGTGTAGCACTGAAACTCACTACTGAAATAAAGAACAATAGTAATGAGAAATGTGAAAACATCATTATGTCCAACACACAAGATCCACTAAGACCTAAGACTACCCAGAACCGACTTAATATGACTCAGACTGAGAGCACGATGACTATAATCTGCTGGATAACAGCTGGACACAGACTGAGAAGGTTGAAAACTTGCATGCAATACAAAAACGAGATGCTAGATGGAAGGCATATGGGTTTGACTCTTCAGTATTACAGGTCTCCGACCCATGGGCAAGCAGAAACATGTGGTTCCAACAGGTAACTCATTCTGTAAAAACAGCGACATATGGAAAGTGTCCATGTGTCGTTAGGGTTCCATCACCCAGCACATGGCCGTCAATTTTAGAGACAGTAAATCAGGACAGAGCCCCCTAGTAGAAAAACTCAGGAGATCTAAGAGAGAGAAGAGGACAATAAAGCAGAGCAGCACTAGAGCTGCAAGAAGTACTTAGATAAGGAAGGAGAAGAAGAGAGAGAGGGGCAATAAAGAGATGCAGGAGTTTACCCTATAATAGCAGTGGTGATGATGATAATGATACTGATAATAATAATAGTAATAATAATAGTAATAGTAATAATAATAGTAATAATAATAATAATAATAATAATACATTTTATTTGAAGGTGCCTTTTAAGACGCACAAGGTCACCTTACAGTGCAAAGTGGTAAAGGGACAACCAGCTCAGTATGTCCCATGGGGATCGCAGGACTTAGAGGGGTTAGAATAAAACATAAATAAAGAAAGCGCTGCGAACATTAGAACGTTTAAGGATCTGTTGGGACATAGAAAGTACACATGTAGAGATCAATTATGTATTAGTGTTTGTTATTTGTTTTTGTGTTTTCTGTTAATTTGCTTTCTCTGTGTGTTTGTTTTAGAACTGTGTGTAAAAGTGTTTTAGCGTTTTGTGGGACAATTAGCAGACCAACAGCTCAGTTAAGTTGGGTACTATTCATTTAAATCAGAAGTTATCTCCTCTACCGCTCGTCCACAGAAGTCCAGGGGTCAACCAGCGCTGGGGACTGTTACAGTCCAGGGAAATTCCCCCCCTCACCAAATGAGGTAGAGGGACCCGCCCTAAAAGGACGCTGTGGGAGTGCGGTAGTTATTACAATGTCAAAACCTGATACGCAGTGTTGCGTGTGTAACAATAAAACAAGTCCATCTGTAGGTTGCTTAGTTTACCTCCATAGTGTAATGTTGAAACAGTTAAAAGAAAGTTTGTTCTGGGTTGCCAGGGTCTACCGGTAGGTGTGTCCCCAGAGGGGGAGAGTGGACTGCGTGGTATAAGTCCCGCCTCTGTTGTCATGGCGAGCCATATCTTGCTTTCCATGTGTTTTGTTGAAATAGATTTAATTTTGTTTTTGTTTTTTTGTGTGTTTTCTTTGTTAAATTGTCAAATTGCTTTGGTCAGACAAATGTTGTCTGAACATGCCAACAAAAGTGTCTGTGATGTGAATGGAGTTAAAGCAGGTGGAGACAACAGCTCCCCTACTGCTAGAAACCTGCACTGCATGTTGTAGTCCAGGAAGTTTCTGCACACATGCTTCCATGTGTGTGTGGGTTTGATAGTTGTTACCCCCAGTGGCCAACTTGCAAATAATTTTACAGCTTGTGAGAATGAGCTACTGTTAACTCAGTGGAGTTTTAGAACAATACTTACCGTATTGTACAATTTTATGCTATTTCTCTATTTATGAGACTATTTACCTTTGAGTGAAAGTTACAAGGTACATTTTATTCAGTAACAACGTAGGTTGGTAACATCCTTTTGAGCAATAACCTGGTTAAAGTTATCACTGAAAAGTACTTCAGCAATCTGGTGGGAAGGGATCTAATGCACAAGCTAGATTGTTTATTGACATCAGGAAGTTTTGGGTTTACCTTGCAAACGCCAACGCCTAATGCTGTTATGCTATGTTGAAAATCTTTATTTGTTAGCTTCGTCCACCAACGCGTCATAACTACAGCGTTAACGCCATGTGGTGTCTCCATTACATATACACAGGACTGCATGGATAACTGTCATAGATATCTGTCTCTATTCCTCCACGGTCACCTATCCTATGGGCTGAACATAAGAATCAGAAGGGATTTATCCCCATACACGGTATCCTGCAACAGGCCAGTAGGGAAGGCTGGTTAGCCTATGACGGGTAAGATCCCACCTTGAAACTTGGGGACAACCTAAGGCAGGCACAGTCACGATTACTTGGCCTAGTCACTGAGCGTTGACTCGCTTGATCATAGAGTGACGAGAAGATGAAACCATCAAAGGAGAAACCATTTGGGTTGAAAGGTGGAGGATAGGATAGATCTCAGACATGTCGACTTAAGCAGTGGAAATGGTGGCAATAACTAGGATATGTCAACTTTTTAAAACCCTTAAGGTATATAAGGATTTGCGTTTTGTTTTCGGTATAGTGCATGATTTGGTAAATTTGGTAACAGCGTGGTTTAAAAGCAGTTGATGGTAAACCCATATCATATCAAAATTTTAGTTTAGGATTTACTGGCTGCAATTTCCCTTTCTACTAGATTGGCTGTAGTTAAGGTTAAAGGACATAGCACCTTAGGAGGGATACAGGCAGAAGAAGGTCAAGCAAGGTGTTGGACAATCATAATCACACATTGATAGAGGTGCATGATGTGGTGCACATGAACATTTTGTTGCACCTACCTGGCTGTTAAATTTGCTCATTAAAGATGCGCATGGTTTTGACCATGGCGCAAGGGGGGAGGTAATGAAGGTTTTAAAATCAGAAAACATGGTTTTTATCAGAAAACAAGATTTTTGGTCACCATACTTGTAAACAATAATTGATAATCAGCTCAATGATTGTGAAGTATGTGCAGAAAACAATGTAAGAAAAACAATCACTACTCCATTGGGACACATTCCCATACCCGAGGGACCATTTAGACATCAGGTCTTGGACTATGTTGATAGGATCAAAAGTGTATAAGGTAAAATGTACATGCTAGTAGTCATTGACAGATTCAGCAGATGGGTAGAAACAGTCCCATCAAAAGATAAACGTGTGACTATTGTAATTAAGTTTTTGACTAGAAAAATCATGCCAAGGTTTGGAATTCAATTAGAAATTAGCTCAGACAATGGATCAGCTTTCATTCAGAAAACTGTGAAAAGTGTGGTGCAGCAGGTACGCATCAAACAGCGATTAGGTGTTTACCATTCCCAGTCACAAGGAATAGTGGAAAGAGTGAATGGGACATTCAAGACAAAAATTAACAACATTTCTGCATGTGAAAATTGAATTGGGTAAATGTAATACCACTAACACTAATGAGTTATCGCATGCAAGCTAACAGAATGACGCATCTAATCCCGCATGAAATGCTTGAGGGTCGACCCATGCTTTCACCTACATTTTGAGGGCCCCACAAGGGGCCCCCATTAGAACAATTAGAAATAGAATTGAGAAAGTATATCAGACAACTAACTTCCATACACAAGCTCATATTCTACCAGGAGAACGACAGAGTTCCAGAGCTGGAGGAAGAACCACCAAGGGGGGTGGAGCCAGATGACCAGTTGTACCTGAGGGGTTCAGGAGAAACTGGAACGAGCCCAGGAGAGAAGGACCATTCAAAGTCACCAATGCGACACCAACCGTCATCGAGGTGGAAGGGAGTCCCACCTGGTACCACCTCAACCACTGCAGAAAAGATGCTCAACCAAAGACGAGGAAGGAGCACAAGAAGGAGCTGGGAGCATGTGTACCCGGCACTGAACGACCACCACGGGACCAGAACCGGCTCGGACAGGAGTAACAGACATGATGATGCCGAGGCTGGTGAGCCTGCTACTGATCCTCTGAGGGCTTTGGCAAATTCCACAGACCCAGGGACGGATCCAGAGGAAGAGTGTAACCACAACAACAGAGTAGACCTGGACCAGCCAGGAATTAGGTGGTAATACTAGAGAAAGCATGAACGTGTTGCAGGAAAGGCCAGCAATGAGATATTCGGGAATAGTTAAACATGCAAGGGAAAAAGGTCAGAAAATCAAGTTGTCTTATATGTTCAAATATATATTCAATTATATATTCAAAGGTTAACTATGCAGACGAACAACAAGTTATTCTTATTGTCATGATAGGTAGCGAGATGCTAGGTAGCCATACACCCAAAGTATAACTTAGTAATCTGGGGACAAGTTCAATGTACAATAGATATTCGGCAAGAACCAATGTACTGGTGTATAACAGTAGAATTAAGAGATCAATGGGATCAGGTAGTAGTATGTATAAATTAGAATTAAAAAGAGGTTTCCGCATGTAGAGTTAGAAATAATACTAGACTTAAAACCAAATGTAGAAGTCTCTTGTGTGACCAAGGACCAACGTGGTATAGTCCTTCAATATGACAAAATAGATCCAGATCTGGTTACTGAGGAAATAGATTCAACTCAAAATAATGACAAAATTGAAAATAATAATAACTTCTCAATAACAAGAAAACTTAAACAGTATGGATTTGAACGCATTGAAAAACAAATTGTGGTAAAATCAAAAGAGTGGTTTTATAAGCAAACAATAGGTATACATGGGTGGTATTTACTGGAAATCTGATACAAGCAAAATTGTTATGTGTGCTAAAACTCATCAAGATACATTGTATATAATAAATATTGAATATAATTGGGGAATCTGTGAACAAGAGATTGAGGAGTTACACTAAAAAACAAGAACAGGAAAGACAACCACTTGAAAGAAATCAAATGCAAAGTACAACAGTGAGCCCAAGTGACGATGCATGGTCAATACCCTTATGTTGAGGCAATGTTTGATGTATATGGGATCAAGTGAATACAGTAAATCTAAAGGACATTGTCCAATAGAATAGGAGAATTATCTGTACCCAAAGGGGTTGAACTTTATGTAGAGCAGGGATTAGAATGTTTCCAAAACGATGAAGGAAATGTAGAAGATAATGATAATGATGTAAACATGATAGAAGAGGATCTATGTGACACCATTTGGAGTGTCACCAAAAACTGTATTGATCGATACCAAACAAGAAAACTAGCGCTTATTATATAAGGGGATAGAGCCAGTGAACGTCTTACGTCATATATAACATTCCAGTGGCATAATTGTTTATATCAAAATCAGGACAATGATAATGAGGAAATGGAAATCAAGGGTAGTTTATTTGAAGTGTATCCATTTTAAATACTCAAGCTTACTAATGACTGTTCAATGACTATGTTGGACCTGTGTGACCATAAATATTCATTTATTCACTAATATTCACCTATTATTTGAACCATCTATTTATACACATGTGTTTGATATATTAAGTGTGCACAGAAATTCACTTATTAACAATTATTTACTATTGTCTATATACATGGGAATCAGCCTTCAAACTTTAACAGGGAACCAGTATTAATGATCACTTAAAGGGAACAAAGTAGATGATAAGTAACAAGGGGGGATCAGTTGAATATTAATTAGCAATAATAACAAATTATGGGAAAAATAATTAATAATGATAGATTATTTGGGTAATTCAGGATTTTGGACACAGCTGATCTATAATTACACTGTAATAACAATTGTTCACATACTGATTATGTTATGTTGTGTCAGATATTTTTCTGCAAAGATACGGTTTGGTTCTGGAATTTCTTCCTCTCTGGACAATAGAGGTCGATTAGAGAGAGGACAGTTGAACTGGGGCTCCTGCCCTAAATGGACTCAGAGACTCATATCTGGACATTGGAATGGACTGCAAACACGGGATGAACAACAGGAACATTGCTTCCTGTTACCAGCTGTTGATCATAATTTCTATAGACAACATGACTGATAGCTTTATCTGAATATGATCAAATCAAATCAAACTTTATTTATATAGCGCTTTTCATGCATGAGCATGCAACCCAAAGTGCTCTTACACAAAAAACATAGAACAATTTCAAATAAAGCCCCTCTCTCCCACCCTCCCACCCTCCCAACCTCACTCACACGCACACACACCCACACTCTTACTACTGTCAATCGGAAGACATGGCATGACACTGAGGAAGTACCATCTTTGGGGCCGTCCACACTGGGAGGGGTCGCAGGCTGTGCCACAGGGGGCACCAGTGCCCAGGCCCCCCGACCCCGACAGACAACAGCCAGCCGGGCCGAAGGGACCCAAGGACAGCACCCCCAGCAGCAGCCCAGACACAGCTCCCAGTGTGGAAGACCCCCCTGAGGAAACACTGGAATTAAAAGCTAAAAACTAAAACATAAGATGGGATAAAAACCTGACAAAAGAAAAATAGATTGAGCAGTTAAAAGGATAAAATACGTAAGATGACAAATAAAATAATACCAATGATGTGTTTTTATGTTTTATATTTTGTTTTCTTTAATTCCTTTAATGATTGATTATTTACAAGTGATTGGTGTTGACAGTTGTTAACACTCTGTAATGATGATTGTTGTGCATTGACAGTGATTAGCTTAAAGAGAAGTGCTTCATCCTGATTGGCTTGTGGGTGAGATTTCTCTAGATTAGGAAACCGTCATGCTACTCTTTTTACATCTCCTAGAGGTGGTTTTCGACTGGATGATGGTAACCCGACCTGGACAGACCTCTCTTCAGCTGCTGAAAGGCTAACTGGGGAGAGTGCTTCCGGTGGGGTGAGACTAGCTCATGAACTTGGCCTTATTAGAACAATTGAATAGTTTACCTAGTCTAAAAGTAAATAAAATAATGTGGGCATAAGATCCAAAGGTAATGCTAAAAGACTAAATTAGTTGTTCCAAAGAGCTTGATAAATTAGGACCTAGAATCACTGTCATATATTTTATGTTATTATCATCAAAATATGAGGGAAAGCTTTTTGAGAGAATGCAAGCGAGAAGAATAGATGCTATATGTAGTTTTGCGTGACTTCTTCAAAGTCACGAGGGGGGAATATGTAGTGTATTTTCTGATATACATTTACAGGATATTCTACTTCTTTCTTTTATTCATTGTATTTCACTCATTCTTTATATGTAGAATACTGCTGTGTCATGGGAGAACATTCCTGTGTCTCCTAGTAAGCAGGGCCGAATTAAGAAGGCCAGGGGCCCCTAGGCTGCAGGTTGATGTAGGCCCCCCACCCCGAAGGACCGGCCTCGGAAAAAGTTTTGTTGAGCGGGGGGGGGGGGGGCCCCTAGGCTGCAGCCATATCTAGCCTGTGCGTTAGTCCGGCCCTGCTAGTAAGCTATTAGGGGTAATCCTGAGGGCCTGCTCAGGGTCAGCAAGATGCCCTGATGACCTCAGACTGTGTTTCCGTATGTGGTTTACGATCGGAAGTTGTTGTGATGAAAAGTTAAACAGTCTAGGTGTGCTGGTTAAGCTTGCTGGACTGTCACGCATGGTATGGCTTAGAGAGGGCTATAAGAAGTGTGTGCATTAGAGAGGAGAGAGAGATTTTCGGACCCCTTTGGGGGATTCGGACTCAGATTGGGAGAAGATTCGGCCACCATTCAGATGCATAGAATGTCATCCCACTTGTGTTCTCTGTTAAATAAAAAGTTATTTACTGGGAGCGGACCTCCATCATTTCATCATCCACAGACCAGTATTCTGGCAGCCGAGAAGAATATACTACAAAAGACTGCACTCCCTTTCACTCCTTCACCTTTGCAGTGCTGGTAAGAGCTTCTTTGTTCATTCACTCCTTAGTTTTGTCCACATTTCATATGGACTTTTATTTCTTTACAATTGACATTTATACCTAATTTATAATATAAATACTGAGTGTTAACCTATTTTGCTTTCTTTCAGATTTAACCAACCCATGTGTGTTTGTTTTCCCTCTAATTCCTTTAAGTACAAAGATTATTGATATCCTTATTTGATTAATAAATCCCTTTGAAACATACAACCACTGACTCGCCTGACTGCAAGCATTCTCAACGATGCCCCCATGACGATCTGAACTAATTCTGAACCTCCTATTTAACATGGTCCTTCGAGCCGGATCTCATTGTTGTCATGGATAAGCAGTCATTAGATGAAACCATTCGGCGTTCTGGTCGTGAAACTCGACTCCCTACTCATTTGGAAGATTATGAAGTCGAATACTCCAGAGTTAAAGGTGCTGCATGTCAAACTGAGGGCACACGCCGTAATACAAACACACATGGGTTACACGATGTTCCAGGAGAGGAACAAAGACATGAGCCTGATAGTCAAGAAGACATCCCTGAATGTGCTGATCATGTGCCCATTAATCAGGCTGAAATCATGAAGGAAATTCTCGTGACAATGAGAGACATTCGATGTTTCATGGAACGATCACATACTCTTCATTCATCCTCCAAGTATTCATCTAAATCTGGATCACCTGCAGGGAATAGAAACTTTGTGTGTAATCAACCCCCAATTTCTCTGGCGGATCCACAAGCTGTTCACTATGAATCACCACCACACCAGTCATCATCCCGTCCACCAGATGTCAGTCGCCATCCTGTCGCAGTATCTTCTGCCATGCCCCACTTACCTGAGTTATCAATCCTTGATGCTGCAGTTCCTACAGCTGGCCTACCTAGACCAATTCTGTACTCACAAGACATGCCACCTTCGAGTTTTCTTGCAGCATCACCAGAGGGCCAACCACAGAGACCACATGTTCAGCCTTCAAATCGCCAAGTAAACCCTAGTCAGCCTCTTGTTTCCTTGTCTTCCCAGCAGAGACCATCTCCCTCTTTAATGCCTCAGACCTTTACATCTTCTAGCCACAAGGAACAGATATCTGTGGCTCCCCCTCCAGGCAGGACACATGTCTACAAGCTTGAGGGCCCTTCCTTTCCAAACCTTACTAGAGAGGATGAAATGCAGTATAGGATGCTGCGGATGGCATTGAGCAATCTACTTGACCCTAATGAAACAGAGCATTTCAAATATCATGTTCTTCTTGATCATCTGAAAGTGGACCAAGCCAAGCGACTAGCTCTTGCCTTTTCCTATGCCTCTGACCCATACACTCAAGCCATCAAAGCCCTTGATGAACGATATGGACAACCTAGGCAACTGGCATTGAAGGAGCTCAGGAACATCATGGATCTCCCTCCTATTAGGGCAGGTGATGGTCATGCTCTTGACAACTTTTCCCTACGTGTACAAGCACTTGTTGGGCTGCTTAACACCATGGAGGATCAAGGACAAGCAGAACTTTTCTGCGGTTCTCATGTAGATCGCCTCCTTGAAAAGCTGCCTGCAGAACACTCCAGTCGCTTTAAGCGTCACGTCTATAGGAATCAAGGGACCATGAAGTATGACTTGCATATTTTCTCATCTTGGTTGCAAACTGAAGCTCGGTGCCAAACCAGGAAAGAAGTCTCAATTTCATCTTCCAACCAAAGACCGCCACGAAGGTCAACACCTGCTCTAACAACAATTCTACATGGAGCAAACAAATCTAGTGATGACATGACATTTGCAGAATCTATTCCGAGGTCCAGAGCAACCTGTGCATACTGCAACTCACTTGACCATCATGTCAGCAAATGTCCTGCGTTCGTTGCTATGACAAAGGATCAAACGTGAACTGGATAAAGGAGAAAAAACGTTGCTGGCGATGTGCTCGGACTCATCAAGCTGCTAAGTGTGACCTGAAGAAATTCTGTACCACCTGCAAAGGACAACATCTACAAATCCTGTGCGAGGTAAATCAAAGATCTAGTAATCCTGCTAGTCTTGCTGTGAAAACATTATATCTAGATCGACCAAGTGACTGCAATGGTGTACTCCTGAAAGTCGTAAAAGTGCTTCTCCATAATGGTAAACAAACTCTGGAAACACATGCAGTCCTTGATGATGGTTCTCAGCGTACCATTCTTCTGCATCCAGCTGCTCAGCGCCTCCACGTGGATGGTAAAGTTGAGAAAATATCCCTCGGAACTGTTCGCCAAGATGTCGAAACTCTTGATGGTTTGTCTGTCAGCTTTCAGCTCTCTCCTATCGCATATCCTGAAAAGACTTTCACCATCAATCATGCCTTTACTGCTAGCCAATTAGCCCTCTCAGAACATACATATCCTGTGTTAACCCTCCAAAGAAAATACAAGCATTTACAAGGCATTCCATTACCATCCATCAACAAAGCATCACCACTACTGCTCATAGGTTCAGATCACATCCATCTTATTACCCCAACTGTTCCAGTCAGACTTGGCCCCCCCGGATCTCCTGCAGCGGTCAAAACCCGTCTAGGATGGACACTCCAAGGTCCCATCACAGACTATCACACTCAGACTTCTTCAGTACCTGTCCAGTGCCTGTTGACGTCCTTCAGATCTCCTGCTGATGAACTACATTATCATGTCGAAAAACTCTGGAGGCTTGATGCTTTACCTGTGCGAAGCGAGAAGGTAGTGATCAGATCCAGGCAAGACCAACAAGCGATAGAACTCCTTGAACAGGCCACAGAAAGAATTCAAGTCAATGGTGTTAACCACTATGCCACTCCCCTTTTAAGACTAGCAAATTCTCCCCTCTTGAATATTCCTCAGTCTGCGGTGATGTCACGCCTCCGTAATACTGAACTTCGACTATCCAAGGATCCAGACAAAGCCACCTCTTACAATGACCAGATCTCAAAACTAGAGCAGGCTGGTTATGTAGCGAAGCTAACTCCAGAAGAGGTTCACAACAGTAAAGAAGCCTGGTACATTCCACATCATATGGTCACACATAACAATAAAAACCGCATTGTATTCGATTGCTCATTCACTTTCCAAGGACAATCTCTCAACAAATACTTACTGCCAGGACCAATACTTGGGCCTTCACTCCTTGGTGTGCTGCTACGCTTCAGGCAACATGCTGTAGCAATAAGCGGTGACATTAAAGGCATGTTTCACCAGATCCGCCTCTTACCTCAAGACAAGCCCCTTCTTCGATTTCTTTGGAGAGACATGAATAAGAACGTTCCTCCTTCAGTCTATCAATGGCAGGTCCTTCCTTTCGGCACCACTTGCAGCCCCTGCTGTGCCACTTATGCCCTGCAGAAGCATGTCAAAGACAACCAACCTGATAGAGAAGTGCAGGATTCCGTGACCCACTGCTTCTATGTTGACAATTGCTTGCAAAGCCTTCCTTCATCTGTGGCAGCACAAACACTCCTTGATAAATTGAGAGCTATCCTTTCATCAGGAGGTTTTGACCTCCGTCAATGGGCAAGCAATGATCCCACTGTCATTAGTCATCTACCATCCGAAGCAAGATCTGACAGTAGTGAACTTTGGCTTTCTGAAAACCGGACTGACCTCCAAGAACGCACACTAGGATTACTGTGGAATTGCAAACCAGACTTCTTCAAGTACAAATACAGAACGTTGGAATACCATACCGTAACAATGCGTCACATCTACAGTGTTCTTGCCCGTCTGTATGACCCATTAGGTTACCTTTTACCCTTCACCACTCATGCCAAAATTCTGGTCCAACAACTCTGGAGAAAGGAACGAGGATGGGATGATCCTTTTCTCCCACATGACCTCTTAACAGCTTGGATATCCTGGGAAGGGGAACTCAGTTTTCTTCCACAGATCACAATCGCTCGCTGTTATACTTCCAAAGAAATGGACACTCCCACCACCGTTCGAGATGTACATATCTTTTGTGATGCTTCTCAACAGGCCTACGGGGCTGTTGCATATTTAAGATCAGGAAATAACAGGGACCAGGTAGAGCTGAGTTTCATACTGGCTCGATCACGTGTCACCCCAAAATGACAGTTGTCAGTACCCAGATTAGAGCTCTGTGCAGCACTAATTGGTGCACGCCTCTGTGAATTTATCAGGAATGAACTCACACTTCCAATCCGAAACACCACACTTTGGACGGACTCAACAACTGTACTCCACTGGCTTCAAGCAGACTCTTGCCGCTTCAAAGTATTCGTAGGAGCAAGGGTATCAGAGATCCAAAATCTCACAAACATTCAAGCCTGGAGATTTGTTGAGTCAGCCAATAATCCTGCAGATGACGTCACAAGAGGCAAATCCATGCCAGATTTCCTCAGTCCGAACAGATGGACTAATGGGCCAACATTCTTATACGGACCTCCAGACAACTGGCCCAAGCTGCCTTCTTGTAAACTTGAAGATGATAAAACGGAGCTGAAAAAAACAGTTTTCTGTGGTGTCATCAATCCTATTCCTAATGTTCCAAACACCAACAACTTTAAGTCTTACCAAGATCTTCTGGATGTTACGGCCCAATCTCTCTCAAATCCAACTGCGGGAAATCCATCTGCATCTGACTACCTGAAAGCGGAACAGAAAATCCTCCAGCAAGCGCAGATGGACAGCTTTGGTGAGGAGATAGTTTGTCTTCAATCACAGAAACCACTTCCATCATACACTCGCCTACTCTGCTTATCCCCAGAACTTTGCAGTAACTCCGGACTCATTCATGTTGGAGGCCGATTGCGGCAAAGCCATCAGCTGGAATCAGAATCAATCCATCCGATAGTCCTGAATCCTTCTCACCATGTCACCAAACTGATCATTCAGGATTATGATGAAAAACTGCATCATCCTGGCTCAGAGAGACTATTTGCTGAAATCCAACGGAAATTCTGGATCTTGAGAGGACGAGAGGCAGTACGACGACATCAACGTACCTGTGCTTCATGTCAGAAATGGAGAGCAACACCAGTCATTCCAAAGATGGCTGATTTGCCTGAAGCTCGTCTCAGGTTACTTAAACCTCCCTTCTACTCGACTGGAACTGACTCTTTTGGACCCTATAGTGTCAAGATTGGCCGCAAAACTGAGAAAAGGTGGGGTATAATATTCAAATGCCTCACGACACAATGCATACATCTTGACCTCCTTAATAACATGGATACAGATTCTTTCCTCATGGCCCTTCAAAGATTTACTTCTCGGAGAGGAACACCAGCTGAGATCTTGTGTGATCAGGGAACCAACTTCAAAGGAGGTCACAAAGAACTACAGGAAGCCTTCAATAACTTGTCTCCCACCCTTAAGTCAGTACTGGCAACACGAAAAATAAACTTTCACTTCAATCCTCCATACGCACCCCACTTCGGTGGAGTCTGGGAACGTGAGATTCGGTCAGTAAAGAATGCTCTAAAGACAACCATTGGTGCACAAATGGTAACTGAACAGGTTCTAAGAACGGTGCTGATAGAAATTGAAGGAATTCTTAATTCAAAACCCCTTGGCTACGTATCTTCAGATGTTGCAGACACTGACCCAGTTACCCCTAACCTTCTCATCATGGGACGACATGATGCATCACTCCCTCTAGTGTCCTACCCTGATTCCGATCTCCTTAGTCGAAGACGTTGGCGCCATACGCAGATACTGTCTGACCATTTCTGGAAACATTTCATCAAATCCTACCTACCCTTGCTTCAAACCAGGCAAAAATGGAAAAGGGATAAGCCAGATCTTACATTGAATTCAATAGTTATGATTGTTGATTCCCAGCACCCAAGAGCCCTTTGGCCTGTAGGAAAAGTAACTAATCTCCTACAGAGTAAAGACGGCTGCATCAGGACTGCCAAAGTTCTAGTTAAAGACAAGACCTATGTCCGGCCTGTTGCAAATCTAATTCCTCTTCCTGCCATACCCAAAGACACCCACTAATTATGGTTTGATCTCCTTAATTCGTATTTCTCACTAGAAATGCGGGGGCGGCTGTAATGAAGATCCTAATTTCCTTTTTTTTATTTTGACATTTCTGTCCTCACCTCTATCCTTTCCTTTACCTCACTTCCTTCTTCCTTTTCTCCTTCTCACCAATTGGCTCATGTTTTTTCACCTTCTACCACTCCCTCATTAACCATGATTGAGTTCACCTGCTCACCCCTTATTTAAAGACTGCACTCCCTTTCACTCCTTCACCTTTGCATGGGGCGGCAGTGCTGGTAAGAGCTTCTTTGTTCATTCACTCCTTAGTTTTGTCCACATTTCATATGGACTTTTATTTCTTTACAATTGACATTTATACCTAATTTATCTAGTCTTAAAAGGGGAGTGTTAACCTATTTTGCTTTCTTTCATATTTAACCAACCCATGTGTGTTTGTTTTCCCTCTAATTCCTTTAAGTACAAAGATTATTGATATCCTTATTTGATTAATAAATCCCTTTGAAACATACAACCACTGAGTCGCCTGACTGCAAGCATTCTCAATGATGCCCCCATGACGATCTGAACTAATTCTGAACCTCCTATTTAACAGTTACAGTTACAAATATCCCCCCCCCAAAAAAAGTAATTGACTTAGTAATTCAGTTACCTAATTGTAAGAGTAATTAGTTACTCAGCAAAGTAACTGTGGCGTTATTTTTCATGTTCTATACGCTATTACATTCTATAACATCTTTAACGTCAAAGGTGTTTATATTAACTGATTGAAGAATGAAAACACTATATACAGTATTTTAGAACATTTGGTATTTATTTGAACTCAATATATTGCAGCCTGTTAAGCCATAGAGAGAGAGATCTCTATGGCTCTGTGCAGCAGATGTGTGGCCAAAACACCTTGCGCTTCATTCAACCAAATTGTAGTAGGGGGGTGCGCGCCTCGGATCTACGGCCGACGGGGGGGGGGGGGGGGGGGGGGGGAGGCGCGCGATCGTAACATATGGCAAGCCGAGTGTGCCACAATTCAACTTCAATGAAACGCGCGCTGAAACGCCAGCACGCGTGCCAGAACGCGTTCCGGTTTTCCAGAGCGCGTGCCAGAACGCGTTCCTATGGCAAGCCAACCCGGCCAGAAAGCGCCCTTATTCAGTCACGGTTCACCTTTATTACGCCGAAAAAAACGCCGCGATATTAGAGAAAACGGCGTTTTTTACGCCGTAATGCGCAAAGGATACGCCGCTTTTTACGCCGCAATGAAGTCCTTCACTAACGCGCGTAGAAAACGCCGTTTTGGCCATTAAAACGCGCGTAAAATACGGCGTTTGTGCACATCACAACGCGCGTAAAATACGGCGTCTTTTTAGTATGCTAATAATCTCAGCCATTCTTTTCTCTCAGCCAATGCATTTGAAGTGTTTGCGCCCAATCGCTGATCAAGACAAGCAGACCAAATCAGTTGAGCACAGATTGACTTTGTCACAATTTCTCTTCATTTCTGTTGTTGTTTTGAATGTATTTAAACTCCCCTTCCATGCATATAGACATATATTTTGGCTACATTATTTTTTTTGTTCTGATAAGCCTTCAGGTAGAATCAGGAGGGGGAGGAAAAACATCATTCATCATTCATTCATTCATAATGCTTTACCTATCGGCAATTAAGATATGAAATGGTTGGACTGTTTGTATTCATAGCCAATCCACGTCACCCATCCCCAAAAAGTTGTTGACATTTTAGTTTAGTGTGTTTACCTAACATCATATCTAACATTTGCGGACATTTTGTGTTATTTGAATAGTTATTTGACAGATATTTTTGCTACCTAAGACATCTTGTCATCTTGAACGAGAGAGAGCGAGAGGCTTCAGAAGGGGTTGTGCGCAACTCTAGTTATGCATCGTGTGCTCATGCTCGTGCACGATTGTCCGACTTTGTGCTACACAGAACCAAATACAAACCAAATCATTTCAATTGGGAGACTTTCTTTGACTTCATAAGGGAAGTGTGCGGATAGTAGCTACAGTGCACCCTCCACAGTTATGTGTCAAAACCAGAAATGCAACAGGGGGGTAAATGCTTTATATTATGGATACTCATTTTTGCAGCAGACAGTGCAATTATGCACCCATAGTTATGTATCGTGCTCATAATAATAAATAAATACATATAATGAATCTTGCGAGCTTCGAGCAGGTATGGCGTCTTCTTTCTTGGGATTTAATAGAGCGTGTTAATAGACCATTTTCGTTGCTTCGAGGAGGTCTGGTGGTCTCCGTATATAATAAATAAATACGTATATAAATATGTATGTCAATGGTCAGACAGATCTTGTTATAATGATAAACTACATAGCTACATGGTCTACTTAAACCCTGTGCATTTCAATCGGGAGATTATTTTCGACAGAATATGGGGCAGGCTGCGCAGGATTCTATGCCGCTAAAGTTGCCATCGACTACACGACCTGGCCATTATTTCACTGTGGAGGGTGTATGTGGAGTGTGTGCTGCTGGCACCCAGGATAAACCAGCCATCAACACACACTCGAGGAGGAGCCACAGTCATGACAGTTTGTACCATCAGCTCGGCGAATACCATCTGCCTTAATCTCAAATAAACATCTTGAACGAACATCTACCCGTGTCCTGTGTCGGAGGGCCCCAAAGAAAGCCACTTCGGTGGCGTGTGCTACAGGAGAAACCCACTGGCGCCCAATGTGGCAGGGTTTAACTTTCATCCAGGGTTTATCCTGGGTGCCATGATTGCTCATGCACCACTGTTACGGCCCCAGCCGTGCCTGTGTTTGTGTAGTGTCTCTGTGGTTGTTTTGTGTCAGAGTGAGCGCTCCTGTTTGTCTGTCTCTGTCTACCTCATTGACAGGTCCCGCCTCCTGTTGCCAGTGATTGGGTTCCCCAGCTGCTACCTGTCTGCCAACGACCTAATCACCTGGACTTTAAATAGCCATGCTCTCCCGTGAACACGGGAGGATCGTCACTGTACCGTGTGGCCTTTCTCCCTGCTCGCTCGCTCGCTCACTTGCTATGTTCTGATTGTTAGTTAGTGTTAACCTGTGTGAATTGTTGGCTAGAGTTTTGATATAGACGGTGCATTAGCACTCACCCTTTGTTACCTTTGTAAATCCCCTTTGTTTTTTTGTACAGTGCTTTAGCACCCTCTTCTTGTTGTTCGCTTGCTTAAGGCCATTTTCTTTGACCACTGAAGCAGTAGGGGTAAGCTGCCATTTTGTTTGGGTCCTTTGTTTCTCCTGTGTTTCTAAGTTAGTGTAGTTAGATTTAGTATTGTATTTTTGTTTGGTTTTTGGTGTTCCTCCCAGGGCTTAGATAAACTGGTCGAGTTGAAAGTTCCTTTTGTTTGTTGTTTTGGCCTGGGCTTACCCCGAAGAGTAGCTTCATTTTGACTTTTGTTTTGTTTATACGTGACCTATGTTACCTCTTTCAACGGTGTGAATAAATCACAGCCTTTCTTTTGTACATCTGACATCTTGTCTCGTATTCATTGTGTTGCACCCCAGGTCCCCTAGCCGGGGTCGTAACATAATTTGGGGGCTCGTCCGCGTCCGTAGCTTCCTTCTGTTCCAGCGTGTGCTGGGGCGGTTGGTTTTGTTGTGCTATTGGTTGGCAGCTTTTTCTGTGTGTGGAGGTTGTATAGTGAAATGTTTGATATGGATGAGTTTGCACAGGTTCCTACGCTGGAAAAATTGGACAGATGTACCAAGGAGGATTTGTTGGTGCTTGCTGCTGTTTTTGATGTTGCTGTCCCTACGCATGCCCTTAAGGCTGAGGTGAAACGGGTGTTGTCGGAGAAGTTGGTGGAGAGGGGTATACTTGCTGTGAGGCCCCAGCCTCAGTCGGATGGTGCTTCTGGTGGTTTGGAAGGGGAAGTGGAAGTGGAGGCTGCCACGGCCCAAAGAACCCCCAGAGTCTGGGCGGAGGTAGGGGCGGAGGCTCCTGCTCCCACGCTGGACCCGCGCCTGATTCACAGTGTGGATCCCATTGCGCTGATTCAGGCTGGAGTGGAGACGGAGGATCTGAAGCTCGCCCTCCGCCTCAGAGAGGTGGAACTTGAAACAAAAACCTGTGAGGTTGAGTTGATGCATCTCCGCATCAGGGCGAAGGAGCTGGACCGACCGTCTCCCCCAGTGACGTCAACACCTGTGAGTATGCGTTTTTCCACTGTCTCTTCGGATAATTTTGATGTAAGCAAGCACATTGGCTTAGTTCCACCGTTTAGGGAGAGTGAAGTGGACTCCTATTTCCGTGCTTTTGAGCGTATTGCAGCAACCTTAAAGTGGCCCAGAACTGTGTGGAGTCTCCTACTCCAGTGTAAACTAGTGGGAAAAGCCCAAGAGGTGTGTGCAAGCCTGTCCATTGATGACAGTTTGAACTATGATATTGTGAAAGCCACGGTGTTGCGTGCATATGAATTAGTCCCCGAGGCATATCGCCAAAAATTCCGGTCGCGTGAGAAATCTGCCAACCAAACACATGTTGAATTTGCACGGGAGAAGACTGTCTTATTGGATAAATGGTGTTCGGCTTGTAAGGTCACAACTTTTGATCAGCTTAGAGAATTGATTCTGCTTGAGGAATTTAAAAAGTGTTTGCCTGAGCGAGTGGTTGTTTACTTAAATGAGCAGAAAGTCGAAACTATGTCCAAAGCAGCTGTATGTGCTGATGAGTTTGTCTTGACTCACCGTGTTGTGTCTGTCAGTGCGCCGTGACCATCTCCAAATTAGCAGTGCTAAAACCTCCAAGGTTCAGTTCAGACCTTCCCTACGATCCAGTCCGAGTTTTTCTGAAAGCCGAGAGTGTTTCTACTGCCATGAGGTAGGACATCTGATTGCAACCTGTCCTACTCTTCAGCGGAAAGAGAGTCAGAACACTAAGCGTCCCAAAAGTATTGGTTTTGTCCAGTCCACCCCTGAACGGTTAATTGATTCCTCAGAGTCTGATGAGGATAAAATTGACAAATGTTACAAACCATTCATCCACCAAGGTTCAGTCTCGCTTACAGGCCAGGACGAAGACCAAGTGCCAATTGTAATTCTGCGTGACACCGGAGCTACTCAGTCTCTGATGCTCTAAGGGGTTTTGCCTTTGTCAGAGAGTTCGTTTGATGGCTCAGACTCACTTGTGTTGGGGGTTGACATGAGTGTTCTTAGAGCCCCCCTGCACACCATTTTTCTGCGCTGCCCTTTTCTCTCCGGCCCTGTGAAAGTTGGTGTCCGACCACTCCTGCCAGTACGGGGTGTAGCCTTGATTCTGGGAAACGATTTGGTTGGAGGCAAAGTGTTTCCGTCCCCTAATGTTGTGGATAACCCTGTTTCTGCTTCCCCTCAGCCTGCATCCACTGTGTTCCCTGCCTGCGTTGTCACCCGTGCCCAGGCCCGAAAATTTGATGATGTAGTGAATTTGTCTGATTCCTTTCTGTGTCCTGTTGAGCCTGTGAAGCCGGAAATTCCCTCAGTCGAGAATGAGAAAGCTGCGAACCTGTTGCCTCCTGAGGCCGAGCTGATTTTAGAAGTGGATCGCTGTGTGTTCATCAAGGCCCAGAAAAGTGACCCAACCCTCGTTGCTTGTGTGACCGCAGCCACTGCCACTTCCCCTGTGTATTGTATTGCTGACGGTATACTGGTACGTAACTGGCACCCGCCTGCAGAGGGTAATTTGGAATGGAATGCAGTACAGCAAGTAGTGGTTCCCCAAAGTTTCCGACCCCAAGTCCTCAGTCTGGCCCATGACACTTGTTCTGGACACTTGGGAGTTAGGAAAACTTACCAGCGCATCCTGCGATATTTCTTTTGGCCAGGTTTGAAGTCTGATGTGTCCCAATTTTGCCGCTCGTGTCATGTGTGTCAAATGGTAGGCAAACCTAATCAAACAATTCCTCCTGCTCCGTTGCAGCCTATCCCAGCCATAGGTGAACCGTTTGAGCACATAATTCTTGACTGTGTGGGCCCACTTCCGAAAACTAAGTCCGGTCACCAGTATCTTCTGACGTTGATGTGTGCTTCTACTCGTTACCCCGAGGCACTCCCGCTGCGCACGTTAAAAGCCAAAGCCGTCGTAAAGGTCCTTGTGAACTTCTTTTCCACCTTCGGTCTGCCCAGGTATATCCAAACAGACCAAGGCACAAACTTTATGTCCCGGCTGTTTGCGCAGGTGCTCTCCTCACTGTCCATCCGCCATAGAAAGTCCAGCGCCTACCATCCCCAGTCCCAGGGTGCCCTCGAGCGTTTTCACCAGACCCTGAAATCCATGATGAAAAAGTATTGTCTAGAAACTGGGAAAGATTGGGATGAAGGTCTGCCTTTCCTTCTTCTAGCTGCAAGGGAAACCGTGCAGGAGTCCACCGGTTTCAGCCCTGCAGAATTAGTGTTTGGACACACTGTACGTGGTCCCCTCCTGCTTCGTGAACAGTTCTTGTCTGGCACTGTCAGCCCCAGCTCCAATGTACTCGACTATGTGAGTAAGTTCAGAGAGAGGTTGCATCTAGCCCGTGAAGCAGCCCGCCTTTCCCTGGGTGTCTCTCAAGAAAAAATGAAGGTGCAATTTGATAGGAAGTCTGTCAAGCGTGTTTTTCAGGTTGGAGACAAAGTGCTTGTTCTACT
The DNA here is from genome assembly GCA_030340625.1 of Merluccius polli. Taxonomy (NCBI): domain Eukaryota; kingdom Metazoa; phylum Chordata; class Actinopteri; order Gadiformes; family Merlucciidae; genus Merluccius; species Merluccius polli. The sequence goes on from JAOPHQ010005414.1 coordinate 151,812, forward strand.
CCCACTTCCTAGCTCAGCTTTTCAAGCCAAGTTTTGTGGTCCATATGTGATTGAAAAACAGTTAAGTGAAACTGATTATGTTGTTGCCACCCCTGACCGTAAGAGGAAGACCCGGATCTGTCATGCTAACATGCTCAAGTCATATGTCACTCGCAGTGAAGTCGGTGATGTACATAGCATGGCCACTGTTACTGTTGTTCCTCTACCTCTGGATTCACCTGAAAGGGATGGTCTCTGTGTTAAGCACTCCCCATGTTCGCGACTGCCAAATTCTGAAATGTTGAAAACCCTCCCTGTCCTTTTACAGCACTTAGACAGTCCTGCCCAAGCTGACATTACAAAACTGATTTATGGTCACCCCACTTTGTTTTCTGACACTCCAACCCGCACTACAGTTCTGTCCCATGATATTGATGTCGGTTCCCACCTGCCCATTAAACAACATGCGTACCGAGTCAATCCCACCAAGCGCTCCTCCTTCCGAAATGAGGTCACCTATCTTCTAGAGAATGGTCTAGCTGTGCCTAGCTCCAGCGCTTGGAGTTCCCCTTGTCTGCTTGCACCCAAGGCTGACCAGACGCCAAGGTTCTGTACTGACTATAGAAAGGTGAATAAGGTCACCAAGCCAGACTCGTATCCTCTTCCCCGCATGGAAGACTGTGTAGACAGAGTTGGCTCAGCTAAGTTCGTTACAAAACTTGACCTCCTGAAGGGATACTGGCAAGTCCCGTTGACACCACGCGCTTCCGAGATCTCCGCCTTCATCACGCCCGACAGTTTCCTCCAATACACTGTCATGCCGTTTGGTCTCCGAAACGCCCCCGCCACATTCCAGCGTCTGATGCACATTGTGTTGTCTGAGGTGTCCAATTGTGAAGTGTATCTGGATGACGTTGTTGCCTATTCTGAGTCGTGGTCAGAGCACGTAAAAACTCTTGAGAACATTTTTGATAGGTTGAGAGACGCCAACCTTACCCTTTACCTGGCAAAGTGTGAGTTCGGCAAAGCCACAGTTACTTATCTTGGCAAACAGGTGGGCCAAGGCCAAGTACGCCCTGTCCAGGCCAAAGTCCAGGCCATCCTGGATTATCCCGTCCCCAGTACCAGGCGTGAGCTCCGCTGCTTTCTGGGCATGGCGGGATATTACCGCAGTTTCTGCCGAAACTTTGCAGATGTGGCTGCTCCTCTCACTAGCTTAACCAGTGTGAAGAAACCGTTTGTGTGGACAAATGCATGTAATTCTGCTTTCCGTTCCTGTAAGGCTCTCCTCTGCAGCACGCCTGTCCTGGCCGCTCCCGACTTCACTCGCCCATTCAAGATGGAGATGGATGCCAGTGGCAGTGGGGCCGGTGCTGTGCTGCTGCAGGAGGATGGGAAAGGTATTGACCATCCCATTTGTTACTTCTCAAAAAAGTTCAGTGTTCCCCAACTCCACTACAGCACCATAGAGAAGGAGGCTCTCTCTCTGCTGTTGGCCTTGCAGTACTTTGAGGTGTACATCGGTTCCAGTTCCTTACCTGTTGTTGTATACACCGACCACAACCCCCTCGTCTTTCTGAACCAGATGCGGAATGCCAACCAGCGGTTGATGAGGTGGGCATTGTTGGTGCAAGACTTCAACCTGGAAATCCATCACAAAAAAGGAACTGACAATGTTATGGCCGATGCACTCTCCCGCGTGTCCCAGTCGTGAGCACATCTTCCCTGTAGATGTTCTCTTTAGGATGAGGGGTGTTACGGCCCCAGCCGTGCCTGTGTTTGTGTAGTGTCTCTGTGGTTGTTTTGTGTCAGAGTGAGCGCTCCTGTTTGTCTGTCTCTGTCTACCTCATTGACAGGTCCCGCCTCCTGTTGCCAGTGATTGGGTTCCCCAGCTGCTACCTGTCTGCCAACGACCTAATCACCTGGGGCCGGATTCACTAACATTTTCTTAAGATAAAACTTAAGAAGATTCTTAAGAAAAAATATAAGAACTTCCTAAGCATCTCCTTAAACGCTATTCACCATTTTTTTCTTAAGAATTGTCGATTGTCTTACAAACTTCTTAGTTTTCTGACTTAAGAAAGTTCTTAGATTGTTAACCTCATAGCCTATACTGTCTAATTAGCATGTGATCAGGGAGTAAGCGGATCCATTCTGTCTCTCAATGGCCTTGGTGGATTTTCCTCCCTAGCTGCCACCCAAAAAAAGAGTAATATGTTTTCAGTAACTTGGCCTACTGAAATAATTAAATCTAAGTCTAAATGCATTACTACAACTGCCTTCTTGATATACTTAAGAGGAAATTATAGTATAATCAAAGATCCTTGATTACTATTACTTCTCAACATTCTGGTATCAATAGGCCTACTTGTTACTGACACAGAGCCCATTTCATTTTCAACTGTCAATATAGGCTTTATTTGATATACAAAAAGTAGTATGATACGTTTAAATGAACAACATTTGGTTAACATATATTCTTGGGTTAAGTAATATATTAATGAATTCATATAAATGTCATATATACAGTATATATGTTCACTGCAGCTGTTGTAAGACTGGTGAAGGGTTATCTTAAAGTTGTGAAGAAACTTGAGAAGGAATTCAAGAACTTTGTCTTCAAGAATCTCATTTGTTCTTAAATACTTTCTTAGGAAAAAACTTAAGAAGAAAGTTAAGAAAAAAGTTAAGAAAAAACTAAGAAATTCTTCAAGAATATCAAATCTTCTTAAATTTTGTCTTAAGAACATAGTTAAGAAAAAAGTGCTACTTAAGAACTTTTTTCTTCTTAAGAATGCTTTGTGAATCCGGCCCCTGGACTTTAAATAGCCATGCTCTCCCGTGAACACGGGAGGATCGTCACTGTACCGTGTGGCCTTTCTCCCTGCTCGCTCGCTCGCTCACTTGCTATGTTCTGATTGTTAGTTAGTGTTAACCTGTGTGAATTGTTGGCTAGAGTTTTGATATAGACGGTGCATTAGCACTCACCCTTTGTTACCTTTGTAAATCCCCTTTGTTTTTTTGTACAGTGCTTTAGCACCCTCTTCTTGTTGTTCGCTTGTTTAAGGCCATTTTCTTTGACCACTGAAGCAGTAGGGGTAAGCTGCCATTTTGTTTGGGTCCTTTGTTTCTCCTGTGTTTCTAAGTTAGTGTAGTTAGATTTAGTATTGTATTTTTGTTTGGTTTTTGGTGTTCCTCCCAGGGCTTAGATAAACTGGTCGAGTTGAAAGTTCCTTTTGTTTGTTGTTTTGGCCTGGGCTTACCCCGAAGAGTAGCTTCATTTTGACTTTTGTTTTGTTTATACGTGACCTATGTTACCTCTTTCAACGGTGTGAATAAATCACAGCCTTTCTTTTGTACATCTGACATCTTGTCTCGTATTCATTGTGTTGCACCCCAGGTCCCCTAGCCGGGGTCGTAACACCCACCCAGCCAGAGTCCAATCAGTCTGACTCAGACCAGGTGAGGCTGTAAACCAGCCATCAACAACACACACTCCACATACACCCTCCACAGTGAAATAATGGCCAGGTCGTGTAGTCGATGGCAACTTTAGCGGCATAGAATCCTGCGCAGCCTGCCCCATATTCTGTCGAAAATAATCTCCCGATTGAAATGCATTGGTTTAATATAGAATTAATTAAATATATATATATATATATATATATATATATATATATATATATATATATATATATATATATAATTATTTAGTCATAATATTATAAGTAGACCATGTAGCTATGTAGTTTATCGTTATAACAAGATCTGTATCTGACCATTGACATACATATTTATATACGTATTTATTTATTATATACGGAGACCACCAGACCTCCTCGAAGCAACGAAAATGGTCTATTAACACGCTCTATTAAATCCCAAGAAAGAAGACGCCATACCTGCTCGAAGCTTGCAAGATTCATTAGATGTATTTATTTATTATTATGAGCACGATACATAACTATGGGTGCATAAACAGTCCAACCATTTCATATCTTAATTGCCGATAGGTAAAGCATTATGAATGAATGAATGATGAATGATGTTTTTCCTCCCCCTCCTGATTCTACCTGAAGACTTATCAGAACAAAAAAAATAATGTAGCCAAAATATATGTCTATATGCATGGAAGGGGAGTTTAAATACATTCAAAACAACAACAGAAATGAAGAGAAATTGTCACAAAGTCAATCTGTGCTCAACTGATTTGGTCTGCTTGTCTTGATCAGCGATTGGGCGCAAACACTTCAAATGCATTGGCTGAGAGAAAAGAAGGGCTGAGATTATTAGCATACTAAAAAGACGCCGTATTTTACGCGCGTTGTGATGTGCACAAACGCCGTATTTTACGCGTGTTTTAATGGCCAAAACGGCGTTTTCTACGCGCGTTAGTGAAGGACTTCATTGCGGCGTAAAAAGCGGCGTATCCTTTGCGCATTACGGCGTAAAAAACGCAGTTTTCTCTAATATCGCGGCGTTTTTTTCGGCGTAATAAAGGTGAACCGTGACTGAATAAGGGCGCTTTCTGGCCGGGTTGGCTTGCCATACCACGGACCTATGACCGGCGGGGTTGTCTCAAAAAGTTGGACAAATACGTGTCCGGCTTGATGCTGCGCCGGACGCCGGACAGGGCTTTGAAAAACCGGACAGTCCGGCCTAAAGCCAGACGAATGGCCACCCTAAGTAACGCGCCACTTCACATTCTCAGTAACGGTAACGGCGTTGCAACGAGGTAAAAAGTAATTAATTAGATTACTCGTTACTGAAAAAAATAACGCCGTTAGTAACGCCGTTATACTCTAACGCCGTTATTACCAACACTGTACCTATATAGGTCATATAGGTCATCCCTCTATAGGTCATATAGGTTATACTTCTATGGGTCATACCTCTATAGATCATATAGGTCATATAGGTCATACCTCTATAGGTCATATAGGTCAAACCTCTATAGATAATATAGGTCAAACCTCTATAGGTCATATAGGTCATACCTCTATAGATCATAAAGGTTAGGGTGACCATATTTTGATTACCAAAAACCAGGACACTCGGCCCAGCAACGAGATATGATACTCAAAATTTAAGATGCCTTAAAATTAACATGCATTTAAAGTATGCCTCCTCTGTATGGATAGAAAATTGATATTACAAACAAAATACCTCTTATCTATAACCAAAGACACACATTCAGACATGCTTCTCAGAGGTTACTCAACATGTTTTATTATAAGTTTCAAAAACAACAAATGAAATAATGATAGAAATAATGTCTCTTCTGTATTAGAAAAATAAATAAATAATAAATAACTGAAAAATACCTCTGCTATATTAGCAATCCAACTTAAACAAAATAGCTCACAAACTTACAAAAACTATCTAACAAAAAATATCTACATCTTCAGTTTTCTTCTTCATCCTTGTTTTCCTCTTCATCCTGTTTTTCTTCCTCATCCTCCTTTGTTTGCCCATTTATATTTTGCTGTAGAGCTGATCTTTCCCAGCAGTTTTTTGTTGCTTAACAAATAAGCATGAAAGTCTTTGCAAGACATGTCTTTGTAGTTGCATTGCACAAAGAGAATCCCTTTCAATGACTCAACAGAGAGCTGGTTCCTCTCCTTCGTCCACTGGCTCTGCATCAATGAGAAAACCCTCTCAACATTTGCATTATGAGAGGGAAGTGCAAAGACAAACTGTGCAATCTTCAGTAGTTCTGAGTAGCATTCAATGCTTTTGGCCTTCTCAAAGTATTTGGTCCACTTCTGGTGCATTCTGCTGCAGAATGAACTCATCACTGTTGCACCTTTCTACAAATCTCTTCAGATTCGCAACCTGGTCAAAACACTTGACATCATCAATTGGCACCCCCTTCTCTCTAAGGTACTTGATGCAGACCTCCATATTATCCCAATCTGGTGGCTCACTCATATCCATCCACATAAATGTTGAGAACTCTTCCATGGGAGTCATCCACTTCTCCAGATACTCCAGACATGCACTGTACAGGCCTTGCACATCAGCACAGAACTTGTCACAGCCCTCACCCAGTCCATCTCTGCGATTTTCTGCCAGTAGTCCCTTAACTTTAAGGGACATGAAATTGTTGCTGTTACGTTCAAAAAGAACGTTGCGAATGCTGTTCAATATTTTTTTCACCTCCATGATGGAGTTGTTCTCCTTTTCCATTTGTTGAATATGGGTGTGGAACACAGACATCAGTGAGTGCATGTGCCACAGGTAGATCTCACTGAAGTTGTTTTCAAGAAACTTCTTTATCCCTATAGGTGGCTTTTGCTGAGACAGAAAAAATGCCTTTAAAGCTGGGAACATGTAGCATCCTCTCGATGCCTGGGAACAATGACAGCCACCTTGTCTTGCTGTGAGAAAGCATCCTGCCTGTACTCAATGTCAACAAAATCACAGTACTCTTTTAGGTTCTCAGTAAGCACTGTGTAAATGTGGAAGTACTGGTAGATTTTGAACATGATATTCTCAAGGTCAACATCTATTGTGTCTGCCCCATGATGAACACAATTATTCAATGTGTGCTGGGCAACCCATACCAATCAGGGTCTTGTTCTGCAGCAACCTCTTCAAATTTGCAAACACATTGTTTCCCCCTTCATTACGTCGGATTCCACCAAAGTTGGTGTTGCAATTATCTCCAGTAAATGCAATGCATTTTTCAGACAAATTGTTTTTTGCCAGTGTTTCAGTGAGATAATTTGCAATGGTTTCTGCTTTCTCATTAGGTGTGTCTTTCACCTCAATTAATTTTGTTTGCACACCACCCTTCTTCCAATCAAAGTACTGGATTATAATCGGGACTATTTTCACTGCTCCGTGGTTACTCCCGTCTGTACAAATACCACAATACTGGATTTCTTTCAGTGCTTCATTTGTGACTTCAACAGAGTGGGGCGCTAAAACACCATTCACAATGGCTTCGGTCTTAGTGCGGGCACTATTAAACTTTTTGGCGGTGTCATAATCTGGGAATGCCTTTTTTAGCAATGCACTAGTGCAATCCATGGACCTGTAGCTGTTGTGGTGTTTCACTGTGTGAAATGAGAATGCACCCTCCGCTGCATTCACAGCATCCTCTGATTTCCCGGGTCTCACAAAGAACTGTCAACTTTGATGAACTATACTCACCTCGCACACTTTTTTTAATGTTTTTTGGTGTCCATGTGGGCTTTGAGGTCCCTGGCACCTCCATTGGACACCGAAACATATGTACCGGATTTGCACACGGTGCACGAAGCCTCCCACTTGTCCAGACCGGGACGGTAAATTTCTTTTGTAGCTCATCGTTAAATGTGCATTTACGCTTCGGCATGATGATGCAGGCAGGAGTGCTATGGCTGTCTGCTCGCTCGTTGTGAGTGTAAATGTAGCAGCCTCTCAGGGATTACGTCACATGCAGCGTCAATTTAATGGCCCATTGAAAAACAATGAAAACCAGGACATTTCACCATTTTATAAAAAACTCCCGGGACGGCCAGGACAGGATATGTCCTGGGAAAACAGGACGTTTGGTCACCCTAATATAGGTCAAACCTCTATAGATCATATAGGACAAACCTCTATAGGTCATATAGGTCATGCCTCTATAGGTCATACCACTATAGGTTATACCTCTATAGGTCATATAGGTCATGCCTCTATAGGTCATATAGGTTGTGGAGTGTGTGTGGCTGATGGCTGATTGAACCGCCTCACAATCAAGGCTCACATGATAAACCAGCCATTAGCACACACACTCAGGGAGAGAGCCAATAAACCAGTTATTGGAGATGGGAAGATAGTACAAGTCAAGTCAAGTCAAAATGTATTATAGCCCAATATCACAAGGTATGCCTCAAAGGGCTGTACATAAAATAAACCAGTAATAAGCAACATTAACAAAATGTCTAAAAACATGTAAAAGTGATTTAACTACATATACAGCACTGTAAACAAAATAGTTGACACATACAATACACATGGCATAAAGAAGACCGAAAAAGCAACAGCAGGAAATATATAGGAATTAAAGTTTTTAGGGCAGACTACGTGAAGTTGAAGGCTGATGCGAAAAGATGTGTTTTGAGTTTTCTTTTGAATGAGGTGACTGAACTAGCCTCTCGAGTTTGGATAGGAAGACGATTCCAAAGAAGAGGGGCTTGGTAAGAGAAAGCCCTTCCACCTACTGATGTTTTTTTAATTTTTGGAATAGTCAGAAGTTCGGCATTTTGAGATCATAGAGCCCTTGCAGGTACATGAGGAGTGAGTAAAGATAATAAGTAGGATGGTGCAAGTCCATGTAATATGTTATAAGTTAAAAGTAGAATCTTAAAATAAGATCTAGCATGTACAGGTCGCCATTGTAATGAAATAAGAACAGGGCTAATCAAATTTACTAGTTTTAATTAATATCCTGGCAGCAGTATTTTGTACAAGTTGTAATTTGCTAATAGTAGATTCACGTATGCCAGAGAAGAGTGTATTACAGTAGTCAAGCCTAGATGAGACAAATGCAAGTGTTTCAGCATCAGCCATAGAAAGAAGGGGACAAATCTTGGCAATATGTCATAGGTGGAAGTATGCAGTCTTTGTAATATTGTTGATATGTTCTCTAAAGGAAAGGTTAGAATCACTAAATCTGAGGCCATGACTCTTAGCAGGAAACCGGTGGATTGCCCTCTCCGGGTAGGAAATGAGTCCTTAGCCCAAGTGAAGGAGTTTATAAAGAAGCACTATAACTAGGGATGGGGATCGTTAATATTTATTGATATCGATACCTTTATCGATACTCCTTATCGATCCGAGTCTTTATCGATACCACTATCGATACTTTTCTATTATTTGGTGGAAAGACGACGCGACAATTTGTTCTCAACAGAACTGGTATTGCTTAACAAGTGAGCATAACAAAAACGTTTCTAGCCTTCAATAAACATGGCTAATGTAATAGGCCACTTCGAAATGACATACAACTAACAATAGAAAGAATATATCAGCAGCACCAAATGAAAAATAAGTCATAATGTATATGGGTCACACAAAAGGAAATAAAACATAATCTCATAATTTAACAGGGGTTTTTTTGCAGAAAAATTAACATGTCTGCCTTGTCAGTCATGATCCTCCAGATTTTTAATATACTATACAACTGTATTACTCATGTTTCTCGCCAAAATCTCAATTTCCCTTTTCTTTACATTACACTTGAACGCATCATGATAACCTAATAGTCGTTTTACTGAGCCGACCTGAACACATCATCACGCAGCACGTCTGAATCTTTATTTACTTTTCAATATAACTAGCTTGTATGCTGCCGATTACAACACGGATTTCACAATTGGATTACTATTTTTAACTAACGGGACAAGCAGGGGTGGACTGGCCATCGGGCGTACCGGGTGAGCCGATGCACATTTTTGGGCCGGTCCAGGACTGTCATAATTAGGGTTTTAATAATCGTATTTAACCGTATAACTGCACACAACTTTATTTAAAAGCAATCAAATGTAAAACATGTGTGTTTGTATTTTGGTGTCCGGTGCGTGTGGACGTGCGGCTCCTCCTGCGGAGCGGTTCATGTTAATAGCGGAGGGTTCACCTTCACGGCGTAGTTACGAGGGATGTGCGACTATCGTCTTAAAAAATACTAAAGTGTTTTTTAAAGTTAGAAAGATATTAGATATTCAACCGATATTCACGCTCCGAATTACAGCGATCAGACACGGGGAACTAAAGCCGCGATCACCGGTATGAGTCCCGTATGTCTAGCGGTGTCTAGCGGTGTCTACCTGCCCCCCCGTCGGTCGTAGGTCCGGGGTGGCTTACGATCGCGCTGTCACTCACGTGAAACTGTCACTCACCAAATTCAGTCCGGTAAATTATCACTCCGACTCCTCAATGGGCACGCTCAGGTCAGCCGGCACGAGCCTTCGCAATATTTCCGCGCACGCGCTAGCGCGCTCACCCGCTCAACCCCCCCCCCCCCCCAAACATTTTCTCGTCGAATCTACACGATTCACGTAGGTCACCTGTTTTGACTTCAAAACGGCGAATTTCGCCGAAAGGTGAGTGATTTTCATGCCTGTTAAGTACCTCGGGGTCTTGTTCGCGAGTGATGGTACGATGGAGCGTGAGATTGGCCGGAGAATCGGAGCAGCGGGGGCGGTATTGCGTTCGCTTTACCGCACTGTTGTGACGAAAAGAGAGCTGAGCCGCAAGGCAAAGCTCACGATCTACCGGTCGATCTTCGTTCCTACCCTCACCTATGGTCATGAGGGGTGGGTGATGACCGAAAGGACGAGATCGCGGATACAAGCGGCCGAGATGAGTTTTCTCAGGAGGGTGGCTGGCTTCTCCCTTAGGGATAGGGTGAGAAGTTCAGTCATCCGGGAGGAACTCGGATTAGAGCCGCTGCTCCTTTGCTTAGAAAGGAGTCAGTTGAGGTGGTTCGGGCATCTGGTAAGGATGCCCACTGGACGCCTCCCTTGGGAGGTGTTCCAGGCACGACCAGTGGGGAGGAGACCCCGGGGAAGACCCAGGACTAGATGGAGAGATTATATCTCAACACTGGCCTGGGAACGCCTCGGGATCCCCCCGTCAGAGCTGGTCAATGTGGCCCGGGAAAGGGAAGTCTGGGGCCCCCTGCTTGAGCTGCTGCCCCCGCGACCCGACCCCGGATAAGCGGACGACGATGAGGATGAGGATGAGAATCAAATAGGACACCAAGATTTTTAATACAAGAACTTGGTGAAATTGTAGAACCAGCTATGTTCAGAGTGAGATCACAGAATGTATTTCTAATCTGCTTTGGACCAAGAATTAACATTTCAGTTTTCTCAGCATTTAAAAGAAGATGACATCCATTGTTTGATTTCTAATATGCATTCTTCCAGTTTCACCATCTGATGGCAGGCATCAGGCTTAATAGAGATGTAAAGCTGAGTACCATCTGTAGGTTTCAGAGTGGCTAATACCATGCCTAGACAGTTTAGCCTTAAAAGAAAAGAAGTAATGATCTGAAAAACATGGTAGGTGTGGTGAGATAGCTAGGTCTGAGAAAGAGAGGCCACATGTCAATACTAGGTCAAAGCGTGTGATCATAGAGGTGAGTAGGAACATCGACATGTGTAAAACCAGTAGAATCTATGAGATAGAAAGCTTTACTGAGCTTACTTGAATTTAGCATTAATGATCTTGAATCAAATATAGCAGCTATGCCCCCACCTCTTCTTGAGTCAAGTGACACTTGTAAGCTAGTGTAATTAAGAGGTGATGCCTCATTTAGACTCACAAAGTCATTTGGCTTTAGCCAGGTTTCACATAAGCCCATAAAATCAAGATTATGGTAATTTATCATGTCAAGAATAAGCCGTGATTTAGTAGAAAGTGATCTAATGTTAATAAAGCCAATATTTAAAGTAGCATTTTGCAAAGTGGCAGAAGATGGAGAGGAGGAGGGCTTAATGTGGATAATGTTGGTATGATTTCTAAAGTTGTAGCTCATATTTAACATCACTAATTATTACAGGCATATGGCTGTAGTTGTGAAGTAAATGGTTATCCATACTGTGGGGATGTTCTGGGACTTGGCAGCTATCATTTGGGGTTTTATCAATTGAGTGGGTAGAAAAAGGCAAAGAGCCATCAGGAACCTCTCTGTCAAGAATGGATGTGTTTAAAATCGATGTTTTTAAAATCATGATGAGGTTGTTAGAATCATGCTGGGTAGTGGGTCAGACAGGGTTAAAAGCTATATAGTTGATCAAATTTAACACTAGCTTCCTGGTCCCTGGTCCCCTTACAGTTTGGGTGTAAGCCATCAGTTTCGTACAGATCACGTATAGTCCGGAAAGAGTCAAAATGGCTAATAAAACCATAACCTGTTACTATACAGAAATTTTGCAACCAATGATGGAGGGAAAAAAGATGGCTGAAGTGTTCAGATCTGGTTGACATGGTAGGGATAGGACCAGATAGAAGAAAGCTTTGCCCAGGCTTTCAAAAGTTAATGCCAGCGATTCAATGGCGCGCCGGAGCTTGATTGTCTGGACATGACGTCGTTCGTCCCTGCATGCATTATGACTGTGTGAACCGATGGGTGAAGTTCAATCAGCGTGGATGAAAGTTCAATAAAATCTGCTACTTTGCCACCAGAAAGGCAGTAAGTTATGGCACCCGGGAAGGTCAACAAATCTAATAATGGAGTCACCTAGAACCATAACTTCAGGGTTATCGAAGATTCCAGTGTACACAGAGAGTTTGGGTGGAAGTTGGCGATTTGCAATCCCCGCGCTAGCTGTGTTAGAAGCATTAGCATTGCTGGAAGAGGTGGCTTCGTGGTCAGACAGCGGTGTGAAAGAGGGGGCATTGGCTGTATCAGCAGTGTTACCGGGTGCATGGATGGGGTTATCTCTGGAACTACTGTAACATAATGAAAACAAGTAGTTATGAGCAGTATGGATGATGGGTAACTTTATTTTACGCATTTGAATATGGTTGACTGCTGTGATTTTCCCTTTTAATACTATTGCTTGCTGTGGTTTTTTATTGTTTGTTGTGGACTGTTGTATTGGACTTTTATCATTTTGTTTACCTCTCCCATGAACTGCATGCCACTAATTGACACACCTGAACCTCGTCTCAATCAGCAATCCGATTTGCTAGCTGAGCAGATCCGTCCTTTAAAAGACATGAGGAACTCTCTGGAAAGGGGAACTCTTGGGTGGAAAGGAAGCTTTGGGTGGAAAAGAAGCTCGGTGTGGAAAAGAAGCTCAGTTCGAAGGAATCTCTGTTCAAGGAACTCTCTGGTCGGAGGAACGTGCTGCTCGCTGTCGCGGACTGGATCGCCTCCTCTCTTCCTCCAGTGTTGCTGCTGGCTGGATCTCCCATTGTCTCTGTGATTTTGTCTCCCAGACTCTGCAGTGTCAATGCTCGCAAAACCCCAACTAAAGGAAAGTAGTACTTTCCTCCATTGGTGTGCCCGATTTTATATTCAGGCACGAGAAGCTGTTGATTCCTGTTCCTGTTTTGATTTGTCGAAGTGCCAGATCCGGAGGGCGACGGCAGAGCGAGATGACAACTGTACTTGTTGATGGGCTCGCATAAGATCACGTAAAGGGAAGTGGTCACGCTACATCAGAGAGAATGCTTTGAATTTACCGCACTGCAAGGCACGCACTGATTTTTCCTCCTGTCTGTCTAAGATCACCGGCGAAGCGGCCCCACGGAATCCCTGGCGCTGGACTTCCGGATTGGAGCAATTATTGAGTTACTCGTAAGGCCCGGAATACATTCCCTTTGCGGCCACAAAGGGAAAATAAGGAGCCAACTCGAGACTGGACTGAACGTGGTATATCCCCCTTGGTATTGAACAATCGAAAAGACTTCGCTTTTAAATAATTCTGGCCTCTTTAAGAGGCAAGTGACCTTACAAGCTTGTGTTTTAAAATATAGCAATCAAAGATTATTTTTATAAGAATTCTTCTGTCGTTTTGCCTGTGTTGGTTTGGCTGGGAATCCGATCCTAAAATATATTGAAAGTAGCAGACTATTAGCTCTGTTACACTACTACAACACACGGATACTGGGGTTGATAGCCAGGGCCAATTGCCAATGGGAGAGCTATCCCAGGAGTTGGTAATGCTGGGTGAGTGGCGCCTTTTTGGATGAAGCTGTAATTCGTTCAGATTTGAGAGCGTGAGAAATTGGGGACGCTACCTCAGATATCAGAGCAAAGTGGTTGAAGAGTTGAAAATAATTATATTCTCCATTTGGATCGTAGAGAGGAAGGGAAAACCTCTGCTTGCCTTTCACCACCATTGCCCAGGAGGAGCAACATTTTTCGGGAGGGAGCTCGGCCGGTCGGAAAGACAGGATCGCCTAAGTAAGGAGATATCCCCAACACATTGAATAGAACAGCCTTGTGTTAAAAAACATTGTTTCTCCGCTGCTGTTTGGCGAACACAGGCCGACTGGTGCGGCTAAGATGTGCAGCCCCACCCACAGTCTAATCAGTCTGACTTGGTGAGACTGAACCAGCTATCAACAACACACACCCATAGGTCATACCTCTACGATTCTGCAGATCTCTTCCATGTGCGAGATGACTGCCTGCACACAGTCATTCTTAGCAACCAAGATGGCGATTCCATCGCTCAGTTCAGCCTGAAAGACATGCATCTGGTTACTTGTCAATACTGGACATATACATTTTAAGATAAATTGCCAAAAATCTCAGCTCTCACTGAATAGGGTAGTTCTACCCTATCAGCACTAATATAATACAAATGTAGCATATTGCAGTGATATTGAGTCTTGTAATTTTGTTATATATATTATTTTATTTCAGATATCTGGGATTACATTTTATCTGTCAGTAACATCATTTTTATCATATATTTTTAAGACGTATAAGAAGACGTGTTGTGTTCACAGAGCCACGAGACACTCACTGGCCACCCATCTCACTAACTGAATTCAGCTCTCTATAAATGGCCTCATCTCCATTTGAAACGACGCGAGTGAGACATGGAGACGATGAGCCACCTAGTCCATAACAGGCAGGACATCTGGCTGTCTGCAAGACAACTGACCTGACAGGGCTTTGTGTCTTTACTCCCGTGAAGGACAAATACAGCTTCCTACGGTACTTTTACTTGTAAGTAACATTTTTAAAAAAACATATACCATAATGTATATGGTATATGATGGTGTGTGCTTATAGATATCTGCAGTATAATACTTGAGATTCCACCTTGTGTTGGGCGTACACATGGGCGTAGGTTTGGTTTGAAATGTGCTGGGGACAAAGACGCGTTTGGAAGAGCATTTTCAGAAGTGCTGGGTACAATGACGCGCATGCGCATCCACCCCCCCCCCCCCCCCTTTCGCGCAGGTCATGTTAATTCATAAACATGTATACAAAAATGTGATGACATCCGACACGTTTTATGAATAAGAAAGCCAAGCCTAAATTTTCAAAAAGAATTACACATTTGACACACTGTCTTCTGAAAATAGCCCTACCTAGGTTACGTGTTGAAGTTCAGAGTAAATCAAATGTGTGGCTATGCCTTTTGCTAATACTTTGATGTTATAGTTTCAATTCCCAGTACAATTGACCATACACACACACACACACACACACACACACACACACACACACACACACACACACAACACACACACACAGAGAACACAACTTCTATACAACACATTTCGCCAAGATTGAAAAAGCAAAAATATGTGAGGCAAGACTCGCACAGACAAACAAATCACACCACGAGCTGACTGCTCTCAATTCACAATATGCATCCATCCAATCTTCATCAGGCATTCCTGACCAAAACTTCAAAGCATAGCCTATGCCGATATGCAATCCTCATCATCATCACAACTATTCCAGAATTCAGCAATAGATTCAAACAATAATTAAACAAGATACCGACTACCCATGAGTGACCATCTCCAACACCAATGCTTGCTGTACGATTGCAAACCATAACTAAGTTGGTGGCTAAGGCTAACATTAATTGCAACAAGAGATGAGAAGAGCCCGCCATCACTTCTGTGCAAAATGCACAAGACAAAACCTAGCCACACCAACACCAGCAAATAAGTAATAAACATATCGCGTCTTACCTTTGTGTCAGTGGTGGTCTGCATATCCATGCTGTGTACAACATACATTTGTTCTTCTACAGGTTATCACTTTGATACGTGCGTTCACACCAAAAGCGTCTTGCGCTGCAAAGACGCCGGAAGTCATTCACTTTCTATGGGCAAGAGCGTCCAAAGCGTCACAAGCGTCCAACGCTTCCAGCGTCAAAAGTTGAGCGTCCAGAGCGTCAAAAAAAGTTGAAGACAGTTTAACTTTATGCAAATTACTATGACGCGTTTCAGCGGCAAAAACTGACAGCCAATCTGAATGTAGACGCTCTCCGCTTGCATGGGTCCCGGGGAACACCGGCACTTTGGTTCCTACTGTACTTTGTTGGTTCCTACTGTAAAATGTCGACGGAAAAGATAATCGCGGCTGTGGCGGGGCACTCGGTGTTGTACGATCCAAGCCTTTTTTATTTCAGAGACAATACCGTAATAATCAGCTTAAATATCATGTTTACAAGCACACACACAAAGCGGGCCGCCTTTTAACGGCATGGACCAAGCGGTTCTGGACCAGGTAGGAGACATTGAACACTTAATCGTATTTACCGTATAACTGCACACAACTTTATTTAAAAGCAATCAAATGTAAAACGTGTGTGTTTGTATTCTGGTGTCCGGTGCGTGTGGACGTGCGGCTCCTCCGGCGGAGCGGTTCATGTTAATAGCGGAGTCCGGGAGGGTTCACCTTCACGGCGTAGTTACGAGGGATGTGCGACTATCGTTTATCAAACAAGCAAAACCGTCTCTGCAATATGGCCAAAGTGTGTGGAGTTCACTCTTTGATATGTCTAAAAGCATACGGCTCCTTTAAATGCGTCTGCATAATTTCATTGTACGTCATTGAGCGTCTGGAGCGTCAAAAGCGAACAAAAATATTCGCAGCGGATCTTTTTGAGCGTCCAAAGCGTCTTTGCAGCGCGAGACGCTTTTGGTGTAGAGTGACCAGACGTCCCGGTTTTACCGGGACAGTCCCGATTTTGAGTTGCGTGTCCCGACAAAAGCCTGTCGGGACGCTAAAGTGTCCCGGTTTCCACCAACCACTATGAAATGTCCCCTGTTGTCAGCGATTACATAGCCAAAATGATCCGCCAGCACCCCCCCCCCCGCTCAACAATGTTTATGTTGCCACCCCAAACAAGCCAAATGCCCCCCCAAACATGACATCCTGGTAACCCCTCTGTCACGCGCAAAGTGTCCCGGTTTTAGGTTCAGGAAATATGGTCACCCTATTTTGGTGTGAACGCACTTAGAATGTTACAGTTGTTGCAGTAAACAGAGAAGCGTGCAGGTTGCCCGCAGCAGCAGCACAGCTGTGCCTGGTGCCTGTGCGGATAGAGATTTTTGTGGATCTGTTGGCATCTGTCGCTCAAGAATTAGTGTTATGATCTTTTTTTTTTTTTTTTTTTTTTTTTTTTACTAAATTGAGCTCGAGTTTTTTTTTTAAAAAGTGGTGGGTACAAAATGACTCATGACGAAAACTGGTGGGTACGTGTACCCACCGTACCCCCCGTATTCTACGCGCCTGGGCGTACATGCTGCCCAATGGTGCCACCTGACACTCGCGGTGGCGGCCGAAAACCTTGCACACGGAACAGGTGGGCGTCTGGCAGGAGAGACAGTAGATGTTGATCCTCTCCCCCTGATGCTCCTCACACCACACTTTCCGCTGCTCTCTCTCTCCGCCGCAGAGAGAGAGAGAGAACTTTTTTCTTTGGAGTTAGCTGTAATATTTTTCATAACAGTGATTTCTATTCGAGTTTATGTATTTATTGCATGGATTATTTCGGCGTGCTCTGACCTGAACGCCTCCTGCCTGCAGGTGTCTATAATGTTCTCCACCAGCAGGTTGCGCTGCAGGCCGTACACTCCGTGGCGGTTTAGCACCACCTCGTGGCGGCAGGAGGGACAGCGGAACCGACCGCCGGGAGGCAGAATTACGAATCCCACTATGGCCACGCCAAGCACCGCCCCACCCTGCTCCTGATTGGTTGAGCTGTGCTCTCGACTCTAAGATTGTTTACTGCGCCTGCTAACCCTAACCCTAACCCTAACTATATCTTCAACACTTGTACTGAGCGGTCGTTGAGATTAAACAATCTTCTAGCTTGCTGGGCGCAGTAGAGATGACGTTTTAGAGTCGAGAGCACAGCTCAACCAATCAGGAGCAGGGTGGGGCGGTGCTTGGCGTGGCCATAGTGGGATTCGTAATATCGCCGCCGGGAGAAGCCATGTTGGAGGAGCCCCGGCTCTGCCAAGAAGGGTTGGCCGCCTGGCTCAACACAACAAACTGACTGCTTTGGCAATGTAAATGTTTATTTTCCATACCAATAAAGCTGTTTTGAATTGAATTGAAATGAATGGAAAAAGAACAGAGACAAAGAGGAAAGAGATGTTTTGTCACCTGTTGTGATAAGAGGGCATCCAACGCATCACACCTCTACTGTACCTGTTTACTGTATTATACTGTAATGTTATAATAAGTTACTATTGCACTACTAAAAGACACCTCTGATGTACCTGTTCACAGTATTATACTGTAATTGTATTATAATAAGATATCATTGCACTACTGCACACGATTGCACATACAACCTGCACAAGACGGCACAATTCAACTTTATCTGTATATATTTTATTATTTTATATTGAACTTATGTTACATTATGTTAACATATATGTGTATATTATTTGTATATTATACCTTAATACCTCTGTGGCATATTGTGCCTGTACATTGCAGTCAATAATGTTCAATGTTCAGATATTCAGATGGGAAATAATTTGATGAACTCACTCTGACCACTACCTCATCTTTATTTCTACTGTACTTTACTGGTGATTGATATTTCACTTTGTTGTTACCTTTTTTTATATACATTAGACCTACTTTGTTATTTTTTCCTTTGTTTAATTTTTAAACTGCTTTGGCAATGACCATGTTTATTTTCCTTGCCAACTAAGCTGTTTTGAATTAAACAGAAAACAGAGAGACAAAGAGGAGAGCAGAGAGAGAGAGAGGGAATATTTGAGCCACTAGTTGGAGCTACACAACAATTTTCCACAAGTCTCCAAGAGTTTCAGGGAACTGACATGCAATGGCTAAGGGTTACACACAAGAGAAGGGAGGGAGAGAGAGAACAGAAATATAAATAAATGATAATGCATAAAGGTAGGAGAGCAAAATTAAAAGTGTTAGCGAGCGAACCAAAACACTACACCACACAAACACACATACACTCAGGGCAGTTTGCCAATCAAATGTTAAGTCAGTGTAATCTTGGTCTAGTCATCCAGTCGTAGGTAAATTGGCTGGTGGTGCTGTTTCTTGGCAACCAAACTCATCACCAAAAACACTTGAACTAGTCTGACAGCAAGTAGGTCAAACACATGTGATTATTTAATGCTGGTACCAAGTCACATTTGTTTGCATGTGTTTGATTCTTGTCATTCCATCCTAGCTTAGGGTCATATAAGGAAAATAATATAAATTCACGAGACAATATGAAAATGATCTTCTCGCACGCACACCCGCACACACACATACACCCTGCCATGCTGGTGTCTCGGCTGGTAACAGATGAAACAACTCATCAAGGGATACCGAAGGGCTGAGACTCTCGTACACACATGAAAACACACATGATTAATAGCGACAGCTGTGCCACCCCCCCTAACCCCCTCACCCCCCTCACCACCACACACATCATCTGCCCTGACTGAAGCTAGTATGTGTGCCATCTCTCCACACACAGAGCTTCAGAGTTGTGTATTTGTATCATCTGTATATTCTCACTCCCAACACAACCCAATAAAACAAACACAGCTCACCTGGAAGACATCGTTGGCACACTTGCGGCACAGGTTGTGTTAGCAGGGCAGGATGACCACAGGCTTGGAGAACATCTCCAGACACATGGGGCAGACAAGCTGCTTCTCCAGTCGGTCCCGAGGGGCCCCTGAACTGCGCTGGGGGAAGCTCATCATACTATATACATGGAAGAAAAACACAGAGCAGTAAACTTCTCTAGGTGCTCTAGAGGGCCGCTGGACCCCACTGGGGAAGCTCATCATACTTAATACATGGACAGAGCAATCTAAACATTTTCTAGATCTCTTTGTGTCTATAATGTTCTCGTGCGGTGTGTTGAACTCCGACTAAACATTGAGTTAAACCGTAGCCAATGAGGAGAGAGCCGTAGTAAATTTGACCTTTTACTGTCACACTTCTTCATCAACAATGGTGAAAACTGCAAACACATAAACACATCAAGCGTCGTTTTTGAACTAAATCCACCATAATATTTTATCCTACACATGTCCTCTAACAATTAAACAACTTACAACATTGCCTCTTTGATGCTTTCAAGTGGATGCCAATGGATTACATTCAGATGCACATGTCTGCCATTACTTTTTCCCAGGTAAGTTAACAGGAAGAGACACCACAGGAAGTGACCAAACCAGTGACATCATCACAAAACTAAAACGGCTGAATTAAACTGTAATGTAATTATCCACATCCCGTTTTACATATAATTATTTAGAAATAAATGTATGAATATTAAAAGAAATGCCTGGAGAGGCAACACACTCCCCGCCTGACCTATGTGAGGTCACTTAGAACTTGTACAGATCTTGAATATAGTCTTTAGATCAGTCTTTAGGAAGGAGCAGAACAATCTCTGCAGTCGGCCGGAGAAAGGTTTTGACGTTGCCTTGGTCAATTGTTCTCACTTCGACCTTCCTTACATATCCATCTTTCCCAGGGAAAGTGGCATTGACTTTGGCCATAGACCAGTAGTTGCGAGCGGCCTGCTTGTCCCTGAGCAGAACCAGATCTCCAACCTGAAGGTTTCTGCGGGGAGCTGTCCATTTCTGTCTGTGCTGCAATGAAGGTAGGTATTCTCGGCTCCAGCGGGTCCAGAACTGGTTTGCAAGGGCCTGGACTTGTCTCCATTGCTTTGTGTACAGGTCCTTGTCAGAAAAGTCTCCGGGGGGAGGTGGAACTCCCGACTTCTGTGTGAGGATCATGGACGGAGAAAGTATGAAGGGTTTTTCAGGATCCGTAGACACAGGTAAGAGTGGGCGTGCGTTCATGATCGCTGTGACCTCCGCCATTAGTGTGCAAAGCACTTCATGGGTCAAGCGAGTGTTTAGCTGTTGGAGCATTGAATCGAGGATTCTTCTGGCAATGCCGATCATTCGCTCCCAGGAACCTCCCATATGAGAGGCGTGCGGGGGGTTGAATTCCCAGCTGCATCCTTGTTCACTGAGGTATCTTTGCACCGCTTTATCCATCCCGAGCTCCTTGCTTGCTCCAACAAAATTGGTTCCGCAATCGGATCTGAGCTGTTTAACCGGGCCTCTGAGTGCGAAGAAACGTCTGAGGGCATTTATGCAACTGGATGTGTCCATAGATTGGATTACCTCGATGTGAACAGCTCTGGAGCTCATACAACTGAACATGATGGCCCAACGCTTGCTCTCTGCCTGTCCTCCTCTGGTGCGTCTGGTTGTAACAGACCAGGGCCCAAATACGTCGAGGCCCACATATGTGAAAGGAGGGCAGATTTCGAGACGTTCTGAGGGCAGATCTGCCATTTTTTGTTCTTCCAACTTCCCACGTAGCTTGCGGCAGGTTAGGCATTTGTGGATTACTGAGTTGATGAGCTTCTTGCCTCCAAAGAGCCACAGTCCTGCTGCCCTAATTGCTCCTTCCGTCAGGTGACAGCCTTGGTGTCTCACCTGCTCATGGTGATGTCGTGTGAGCAGTAGGGCAATGTGGCTTCCATTGGGCAGAACTATCGGGTTCTTCTCTGCGATAGCAAGATGAGAGTGCTTTAGTCGGCCTCCAACGCAGATAAGGTCATCCTCCAAGATTGGGTCGAGTGTCCTCAGAGGACTGCTCTTTGGTATGGTTTTGTTGGCATAGAGAGCTGACAGTTCTTTTGCCAAGGCTGTTTTCTGCGTTGCTTTAAGGATAACTTTCCCTGCTTGTGCCATTTCGTCTGGAGTCCGAGGTAAGTTACATTTATGCCAGCCTTTGCACTTGCTGTCTTGCTTTGAATGTTTTGTAGGATCTTGCCATGTGCATGAGGAATGCAACTCCTCTTACCAGTGAAGTAAAGGTGGAGAAGCGCTCGAAGCGACCAGAGTTGAGTACCGGTTCCTCCAGGTGGGTAGCAGAAGTTTGTACCTGTGGTCGGATTTCGGAGTCTTTTTCAGGGTCAATTAACCTGAATCTCTCAGCTGTCTGCGTTTTGTCTGTAGGTGGCTGACACAGGAAGGAAGGTCCAGTGAACCAAGAGGTCTGCGCCAGGCGGGATGCAGGCGAAGACCTTGACGCGTGGTCAGGGTCAGCAGGGTTCTCTTTGGTACATACATAGTGCCATTGCTCAGGCTTTGAGGACTGCTGGATTCGTTGGACTCTGTTGTAGACATGTGTAGAATCGTTTTGTTTCATTACAAATATAGCCAAGCACTACTCTGCTGTCTGTGTAGAACTTAATGGCATCTAACTTCAGGTCCAGCTCATCCTGGATAAGATCTGCCATCTCTGCTGCCAAGACGGCGCCACACAGCTCAAGCCTTGGTATTGTCGGTTCTGACAGGGGTGCTAGCTTGGCCTTGCCCATAACAAAACCTACTTCGGTCTTCCCATCTTCCTGCACCACCTTCAGGTAGGCCACAGCCCCGATGGCTTTGATTGATGCGTCCGAGAACACACAATTCCCTGTGAACAGCTTTCGTGAGGGAGGTTGTCGTATATGTGCGCTGAACATGAAGCTGTTTCAGGTCTTGGAGGGAATCTCTCCAATCTTCCCATGTGCTTGATTTGTCTTCCGGGAGGGGTGTATCCCAGTCAGACAGTTCGGAGGTAAGCTCCCTAAGGAGGGCTCTTCCCTGGATCGTGACGGGTGCCAGTAGACCCAGGGGATCAAAAATACTCTTGACTATGGAGAGGACTCCACGTCGAGTGAATGGTTTATCCACAGTTGATACAGAGTAGGTAAATGTGTCGGACGTGATCTCCCAGAGTAGACCTAAGCTCCGTTGTGTGGGTGCAGTTTCTCCACTTAAATCTAGGTCTTTGACGACTGGAGCGCAATCTTCCGGTGGAAAAGCCTCTGTGACTACTGGACTGTTCGATACGACCTTGTGCAAGCGCAGGTTTGATTCGGTGAGAGAGGCCTGTGTTCGCTGGAGGAGGTCAATGGCCTCGGCTTCAGATGGTAGGGATATTAGGCCATCATCCACGTAGAAGTGTCTTTCCACAAACGCGACAGTATCGGCCCCATGCTCTCGTGCACCCTCTCTTATGGCTCTCCGCAGCCCATAAGTGGCAACAGCAGGAGACGGTGAGTTGCCAAAGACGTGGACCTTCATCCGGTATTCAACAACTTCCTTGTTCACGTCACTGTCCTTATACCACAAAAACTGGAGGAAGTTGCGATGGTCTTCGTGCACTAAGAAACAATGAAACATCTGTTGGATGTCTGCAAGGACTGCAACCCTCTCTTTCCGGAAGCGTAAGAGCACCCCAAGGAGGGAGTTGTTGAGATCGGGTCCAGTGAGGAGCACGTCATTGAGGGAGACACCGGAGTACTGGGCACTGGAATCAAAGACAACCCTGATCTGATTGGGTTTCTGTGGGTGATAAACCCCAAACGTTGGGAGATACCAGCACTCCTCCTCTTCTCTCAGCGGTGGTGCTTCCTCTGCATGTCCATTGGCAAATATCTTCTTCATGAATGTCACGTACTGTTCTTCCATTTCTGGTTTTCTTTTCAAGGTTCGTTGCAAGGATACAAACCGATTGACTGCCTGCCCTTTGTTATTTGGTAAAGGCCGGCATAGTTCTCTGAAGGGCAGTTAGGGCGACCCAACTGTTAGCTTCGTCTCTGTAGACGTTTGTGTCCATTATCTTCATGAAGATGGTGTCTTCCACTGATGGAGCAGGTTTGTTGTCGTTCTCAGTACGGTTGAACACTGTCTGTCCTAGCATACTCTCGGGTGCTGTACCAGCCCTGTTAAAGCTTTGGCGTGTCTCCTTGACATGCATGAAGCTTGTACAGGGCTGAAAGATTGAGTGGCGACCGCTGTCTAGCACGTTTGTCTTGAACGTGTTGACTGTTGGTTTATGTACATTACCCAAGCACACTTCTCCTATCACTACCCAACCTAAATCCAGACGTTGGGCAAAGGGGGCGTTATGTACCTTGTGTGCCCTAAGGACATCTCTTCCGAGCAGCAGTAGTATTTCTGCCTCTGGGTCCAGTTCAGGGATGTGCTCGGCAATGTGATGGAGATGAGGCTAATGAAGAACAGCGTTCGGTGTTGGAATCTCAGACCGATTATTCGGGATCTCATGACACTCAATGAGTGGTGGGAGAGAAATGAGAACTGTGCCGTCCAGTGACTCGATTTCGAATCCTTCTGCCCTCTTGCCGGACGTTTCTATGATGCCAGAGCAAGTTCTGAGATGGTACGGGAATGGTTTGCTCTTCACACTGAACAGCTTGAAGAACTCTGGTCTTGCTAATGAGCGATTGCTCTGGTCATCCAGGATTACATAGGCTTTGATGGCCATGTCCTTTGAACCTTTGGGGTAAAGCTTTGCAAGACACATCTTTGAGCATGAGCGGCTCAACTGGCCTGGACTGCAAACTTCTGTGCAGCTTGCTTCAATGACAGCCATGTCAGGATCATCTTCTCCCTCCCCGCTGTACTCTTGTGACAGTGGAGGAGCCTTGACAGTTTGAGGAGGTGGGCCAGGGTGCATGGCTGTATCGGGACTGGTGCTGTTGCATTCAAAGCACTTCACAGGGGACCTGCAGTCTTTGGCAAGGTGGGAGATGGAGACACAGCACTTGAAACATATTCCTTTCTCTCTGAGGAAGGCCTTTCTATCATCGAGGAGTTTGTTCCTGAATGTTCTACACCTTTTAAGGGGATGGGGTAGGTTATGTAATGGGCAGTTCTTGTGAGGGTCGTTGTTGGTTGTGGAAAGATCTGTTTTGTGCACGGAGATGGGTTTGTTGGTGTTAAAGTCCCGTGAAAATGGTTTGTCAGGTTTGGTGGGTGTTGTGGTGCAACCTTGATGAAAGAAGCTCGGGTCGTTGCGCTTTTTCGCCTCATAGCTAACAAAGTTGCAAAGGTACTCGAAGGGGGGGAAGCGACCGCCGTTTTCTTCTTTGTACCGTGAACCTGCAGACACCCACTTTTCTTGAAGCCCATAAGGAAGTTTGTCTATGATTGGTCCTATGCCGTGAGAGGTGTCTAGATAGGACAAGCCGGTCAGACATCTTCTTTAGCACCTTGGATCTCTGCAAGTAGATCCCCAAGTTCACGTAACTTCAAGTGATCCTTGGCTGAAATCTTAGGAAAGTTGTCCAGGCGCTGAAACATTGACTTTTCAATGACTTCGGGGGCAGCATAGGATTCACGCAACCGTTCCCATGCTTTGTCTAGAGCCAGATTGGGGTTGTTGACATGCACCGATCGCATGCGTTTAACCTGTTCGCTAGATTCTTTTCCAAGCCATTTGGTCATGAGGTCCAACTGTTGGGTTGCTGTGAGGTTGACTTCACTGGCTGCACTGGAGAAAGAGGAGTACCATGCACGATAATTCTCGGGCTTGTCATCAAACTGGTACAGCCCTGAAGTCACAAGGTTGGGTGTGCCAGTTTGAGGGGAAAGTCGCGGAGTATACGACGGAGCATGAGCGTTCATGTTGGGGTTGGCTCTACTAAACTTATCCTTTGCTTCGGCTTTAGTTGGGTCAAATAATTCTGGTGGAGACGGTTGCATACTGTCAGCATTTTCCCTGCTGACAGGTTGTAGTTGTAAATCGTCTTCCACAGGTGGATTCCATGAAATGAAGCTGTCATGTGACCTTGCCTTGATTGAGGGAGCAATGGGTAAGGGTGAGGAAGGAGAACGATTATTAAGGTCGATCTGGGATCGAACATATTCACTGGTGCGTTCGTTTTTCACCTTTTCGGATTCAGATTTCCCGTCTTTGATAACAGACTGCATCGCCTCTGCGTCTTCCAACACTCGAGCTGTCACTATGGCTGCATCAGCTTCTCTATGAAGGGTTAGCAGTTCCAACTCTGTCTATTCTTGTAGTTTCCAATTTATTTTGCACGTCTCTAGTGGCCCTTTCTGCTTCTCTCGCAGCCTTTTCCAATTTTAGCTTAGCCTCCTGGCTAGCATATGAAGCTCTCACCTTTGCTGCTTCTGCTTCAGCCCGGGCGTGGGCTGCGCTTACTGATGATGCTGATGTTTTGCTGCTCCTAGCACTGCCGGCAGCCGACCTGTTGCTTGTTGCCATCGCGACCACTTCAAAACATCCAATGCTGTTTTTTCACTATAATGTTCTCGTGCGGTGTGTTGAACTCCGACTAAACATTGAGTTGAACCGTAGCCAATGAGGAGAGAGCCATAGTAAATTTGACCTTTTACTGTCACACTTCTTCATCAACAATGGTGAAAACTGCAAATAAACACATAAACACATCAAGCGTCGTTTTTTGAACTAAATCCACCATAATATTTTATCCTACACATGTCCTCTAACAATTAAACAACTTACAACATTGCCTCTTTGATGCTTTCAAGTGGATGCCAATGGATTACATTCAGATGCACATGCCTGCCATTACTTTTTCCCAGGTAAGTTAACAGGAAGAGCCACCACAGGAAGTGACCAAACCGGAAGTGACATCATCACAAAACTAAAACGGCAAAAATAATATGAATTTATACATTAGCTGAATTAAACTGTAATGTAATTATCCACATCCCGTTTTACACATAATTATTTAGAAATAAATTTATGAATATTAAAAGAAATGCCTGGAGAGGCAACACAGTGTCCATCTCCGTGAACCATATTCACCTCCTCTGCTGTCAGTCAGTAGGTTTACGTTGGCCGCTTGTTCCTCCGACACGGCGACTCTCCTCTTGTTGTGTTTATCTCCGTCTCTGTTTCATCCCACAAACACGCCCTCATACAACCTCGCCCATGCAAAACACACGCGCACACACACACACACACACACACAACACACACACACACACACAAGTATATTTAGCACATGGAGCTTGGGTTACTGTCTAAACTGCATTCCACAGAACAGCTAGTAGGGTAATGCCCAGGACCCCCACATCACCCAGGACCCTATCCAGGACCCCCACACCATCCAGGACCCCACCCAGGACCCCCACACCACCCAGGACCCCACCACCACCCAGGACCCCCACACCACACTGGCACGACCTGTGAGGCGGTTCCATCACTCGAAACAATAATTGGCATAATGAATAAAAACTAATTCTGACAACTTGAATTGTAGCGGTATGAACTAAATGTATTGTATGTACGCCTAAATATCCAATCCCAACCTTTGATCTATTCCATGTATTAGGGAAAGAAAGTGTGAGGTAATTTCCTAGCTATAGAATAGATGAGGAAATCAACTGACTGAATAGAGATCAATTCCATTTATAGCAACACACACACACACATGCACACACTATATGTACTTTACTTAACTAGGCTATATTTAATTTCGGAGACTTTCAACTTTTACTCCACTAGATTTTATAGAAAATATCTGTACTTTTATTTCACTACAATTCTTGTTTCTTTAGTTTTCAAAAATCTGGATTATATCTGGATTATGGTTATGTTCCTTCTTTTCAGTTTCTATCTATTTCCAGTTTCTTTCTATTTCCTGTTTTGTATTGAAAATACTCACCCCTTGTCTCACTTCAGATCACTTCACTTCCTGCCCTCGTGTGCCCACCTGTGATTACCTGCCCCGCCCTAATTAGTTCCACCTGTGTCTAATCTCATTGTGTATTTAGTTTGTGTGCTCACTGGTGTCTAAGGTCCAGCCGGTTTCCTTGTGAAAGTCTTATGGCCACCCAGACCCTGCTCTTGTGTTTTCGGATACCTTTGCCTGATCTTTTGGAAGTGATTACTCTGTACCAAACTGTTTTTTGAGTGAAGACTTTTTGGATCCTATCCACTTGTGAGTCGAGTCGTGGTTTTGAGTCCCCTATCTGTTGGTCCCAGTGTTACAGCAAGAGGAACCAATTCTCTAAAGCACTTGCATATCAACACTCCTTAATCAGAGCCTTAATGTAGCCCCATGACATGATTTGATTGGCTTTAAAACATACATTTGTGGTCAAATGCATCAACCCTATAGATGTATTTTTCTGCTGTGCATATGAAAGCAGCCTCAGGTGACACAGAGAAAGAGATGGAGGCTGGTGTGACGGAGGTCAGCAATGCAACTGCATAACAGTGGCGTAGGTTTCCTTTGAATATTGGTGGGGACATATTAAGCACGGTTAATGTGAGTGTCGAACACTTCATTTCCTGCATTCTGGTGAATTTATATGCACCAATGTGTGCCTTTTCTGCATCAATTTATGGTGGAAATGTCTTTGTAAAGGAGAACACAACATTCAGGCACCAGGTGACGATTCAAAATATAATGGAATATAATGCAGTTAGGCTCTCACGCATTATGTAATACTTTCAAATATTGATTGTCCTGTAGGTCAATTTTCTCATTTATTATCCCTGCTGAGTCAACACGCATATAGGAATGATTTACTCTCTTTTGTATCTTGTTTGTTGGGGAACGTGTGGCACGTCAATGACATTCATTTAGAAACTCCTGGACTTTAATAGCTATATCACATCTGTTTTGGAATGATTTTTAGGCATCATGTACGTGTGGTGCTGAAGAAAAAAAGACCACCCCTGACGGAGGCATTGTTGTGTCTATGAGTAACGTTACAGCATTAGTGTGAGGGGAACGTATCCCCTGCGTCCCCCCCAAAATCTACGTTTAAGGTACATAATACAGTTACAGTGAAGTTATTAAATGCAAATTAGTTATTTTAACTGGAGGGATGTGGCATTACAATGTACCCAGGTTACAGAAATAAAGATTAAAGACCATTAACTGTATTAATTATCAGGGTTTGATAGCTGTATACTAAGTTCATATGTATTTAGGAACTGTATGGGTGGTGGGCCGGTCTGCTTCAAAGTCCAGGGCCGTTTTTCAGCCCCAGTTCAACCCCGACACCATATTATACGCTTTGTGACATAAGGGCATTTAACGTGGCAAGTACTCTTACTTTTAATACTTAAGTTAAATACTTTACTTAAAGACTTACTTTCACTCTTACTAGAGTAATTCTGTGTCAGGGTAAAGTAAAAGATCAGTACTACACACTCGCATGCAAGCTGATGTGTACATCCTCAAAAACAAAGCATGGACAGCTCCTTAGAAAATCCCCCTTTTATTTGACTGGATTTCATGATATAAATACACATTTACATAATGTCCACCAGGAGCGATACTAACCAAAAAAAACACGAGATGGATTGAAAACAAATCAGGAATGATTTCAATCTTGGTGTCTTCCTTTGGCCTTCAGGCCATTGTTTCAACTGCTACGTTCCTCCACAACACTGAAGTGGGATCTTTTGTCTCTACTTCCTTTGCACACACTGATGCAGACATAATGTATATAAATTTATACTTGAGACAATTTATATCGTTCTCTTCGTGCTTTTCATTGGCAAAGGGGTCTAACAGTGTTTAATCTTTAAGTGTTTAATCAACACCCAAAACCACTTATCAAGAATGAAAACCAAAACTTGACATACATGAAAAAAAAACATCAATACCACTTCCATTGACAAGGATTTTGGAAAGTTCTTGTTTTAATACATCTATGCATTCATAAACTATTTACAATTATCTAACAATTATTTTAAAAAAAACATGACATTATTTTAGCACTATGGTCATATTTCATGTAAATGAAATATCTGTATTTCATAACTTTAAGATTTCATTATCAAAAAACAAAACCGACTATAGCACAACATTGGCTGTTGATAAACTGAGGTGATGAGGTCATGCCATTAGATGTAAATTCTGTGCAGACCACTTCCACATAACGTAAACATAAGATACCATATAGCACTGGCTGGGTCTCAGCAAGGAACCATGGGATAACATGGCAGAATTGTGTTGGATAGACATCATCTGAATGTCTTGTGTGTATGCTCTATGAACTAGGCCTCCCATATGGAAACTATGCTTGACTTCCATCTGCTACCCAGCAAGACAAACACAATCATATTGCAAGAGGGCTTTGATGGAGCCCTCTTGCAGTGTGATGTACATGTCTCTGTTCATGGGTGACCAACCCAGTCTCCCCCTTGGGGATGAATAAAGTATCAAATTCGACCAGTTTTCAGTCCGTCGTTTCAGTATAAAATGACATCTATGGCTGCACACTACCCGCTAGGCTCATGAATGGACCAGGCAGCATACATTATGAAGAAGAAAGTAGCCTCTAGTCATTTCTGATGGTAGTGAAGGGACAAATGGTGGGACGGCAATAAACAATACTGTGTGGCATTCAGAGTTCATCTTACAATTGAACGAAGAAAACGATTAAAGAACGAAGTACCATACTGTAATTGGTTTCACTTTAGTCGGTGCGTAGAAAACTCACATTGTATTTCATTGGGTGACATTGTAAAATGTCCACAAAGGCCTATTCCAGAGGGTCAAATTTCCATTCATAGGAGGTATGATGACAACATAATGCCTTACATTTCAACGGTTGCATCATCTTAACCTGCAACAGAGAGACTAGCCAATCCTCCTTCTGCAGCCCAAAAACCATATCATTAATACAAGAAATGATAACAAACCTGCATCTCAGTTTTGCGAAAGTGCATAGACCTGTGTGCATACAAAATAAACCATGTAAGTAGCATCATGGAATGTCTATTTCCTTCAGATAGCAACACAGTGTCCTGTGGCTTTGGTGTGAGTGAAAGATAATGAACAGCGCAAATAGAGTAAAGTTTAAAAATGAAACATGCGCTGCATCCTGTTAAAACACTGTAGTGTAGAGAGTATTTATATTCATATGTTCTTTTTATGTGAATTCACAAGTATTAGTACTGACAACAGTTACTGGATTAGTTGGGGGAGTTTCTGTTTTTTTTTGTTTAGGACTGAAAGATGGCACAGGTTACACATTGTGGGGCTGGTATTTATGATGAGTGTGGATCTTGGGGAGAGGTCATACCTTGTATGAATGTGTCTATATGCATGTGTTTGTGAACAGGGAGCATGTAAAGGATTCCCATGCTTTCAGTGGTGGCATGCATTAAAGGAAGTCACACATGCACATATAGATGGGCCTTGTATCGTCCACGTGAGATTCTGGCTCAGAGTATTAACAATGAATAGGTATCTGTGCACTCAAAAACGCACACACACACTTGAAAGCCCACTCCTAGTGCCTGGCGGTGTCCCCCAGAACACTAACTATTGTGCCCATGGGGTCACTCAAGAAGGACCAGGTACAGGTGGGAGAGGGTGGGGGCGAAGAGATGATGCACACTGTCCTTCCTCCAGTTAGAAGATGGCTTCAGAGTCATCCCAGCTGGAGCTGGTGTCTCATCTCCCAGGGTGCTGCTACGTCCAAACAGCTAGGCTAGGGAACTCAACTCAAACAGGCTAAAGAGTCCTAAAAAAAAAAAAAGTGTTGTGATCCATTTCGTTGGAGACTGCTCAGACACAACAAAACCGTTAGCCTGTCTGGTCTCATCCAACTTGTACGCCCCGAAAAAATCAAACAAAAACAATTGGGAAATCGCAATTGTTGATGGTAGACAATTTCTCATCAATAAAAATAAAGAAGGGCTAAAATCTCCGAGGACGAGCTCCGCCAAGGGGGGGTACTGGGCTCAGGGCTTGGGGGTACTGGGGTCAGGGCTTGGGGATACTGGGGTCAGGGCTTGGGGGTACTGGGCTTGGGGGTAGAGGGCTCAGGGTTTGAGGGTACTGGGCTTAGGGCTTGGGTGCGGTGGCGGCGGGCCTGGGGGGATCGTGGGCTCTGTTGGCGGTGGAAGGCGGCTGGATCACGATGGGGGCTCGCGCACCTGAGGGCAGGGAGAAAGCAGCCAATGAGAATGAGAGACAGATTTAAACCAAATTAAGCTGAAACAGAGTACTCCCCAGCTGAAACAGAGTACTCCCCAGCTGAAACAGAGTACTCCCCCAGCTGAAACAGAGTACTCCCCAGCTGAAACAGAGTACCCCCCCAGCTGGAACAGAGTACTCCCCAGCTGAAACAGAGTACTCCCTCAGCTGGAACAGAGTACCCCCCCGGCTGGAACAGAGTACTCCCTCGGCTGGAACAGAGTACTCCCTCGGCTGGAACAGAGTACTCCCTCGGCTGGAACAGAGTACTCCCTCGGCTGGAACAGAGTACTCCCTCGGCTGGAACAGAGTACTCCCTCGGCTGGAACAGAGTACTCCCTCGGCTGGAACAGAGTACTCCCTCGGCTGGAACAGAGTACTCCCTCGGCTGGAACAGAGTACTCCCTCGGCTGGAACAGAGTACTCCCTCAGCTGAAAGAGTACTCCCCCAGCTGAAACAGAGTACTCCCCCGGCTGAAACAAAGTACTCCCTCGGCTGGAACAGAGTACTCCCCCAGCTGAAACAGAGTACCCCCCCAGCTGGAACAGAGTACTCCCTCAGCTGGAACAGAGTACTCCCCCAGCTGGAACAGAGTACTCCCTCGGCTGGAACAGCATACTCCCCCAGCTGAAAGAGTACTCCCCCAGCTGAAACAAAGTACTCCCTCGGCTGGAACAGAGTACTCCCCCAGCTGAAACATAGTACCCCCCCAGCTGGAACAGAGTACTCCCCCAGCTGGAACAGAGTACTCCCCCAGCTGAAACAGAGTACTCCCCCAGCTGAAACAGAGTACTCCCCCATCTGAAACAGAGTACTCCCCCATCTGAAACAGAGTACTCCCCCATCTGAAACAGAGTATTCCCCCAGCTGAACGAGTGTACACCTCCAGAAGTTGGAGATAGGAATTATTATTATTAGACGCCTGAAAATTAGGGCTTATCCATTCTTGGCAAAATCTTCAATATCGGTTGCTAAATGTAGTTTATACCATGGCCCGGGTGAATACTCGATTCTGATGGAGAGGTATGCATTATTTTTCAATACATCCACGGCCAGGAAGCAAGCAGCCTTATCACCGGTCTAAAAATGAATGCACTGAACGAAACGTTAGTAACTGTCAATGTCTCTATGTACCGGAGTAATAAGGTAACGACCACATTCCATATGAATCTTATGTTAACTGACATGGGGACCACAATGGAAATAGGGACCACAATGGAAATAAGCCTTTGGGCTTTATTGTGTTATCCTTTTGTCCTGCTGCACTTTTGTAAATCTACCTCTGTGCATATGGCAATAAAGAATTTCAATCAATCACATTAGGCATTAGTCAGACCCAGGCATTAGTCAGACAGACCCATATATTAGATGCAGTGAAGAGAAAGGTTCAAATATACATCTCCTATGAGTTTCATGATTTACCAATAATTCCCTTAATTTATGTTCACCTAGCATAAATGAGCTTGGTATAGAAACAGAAGTACAAGTCATTCTATAGGGTTCATAAGTACAATCTAGACTCGTTCTACCTAACATGATCTGCTGCAGCTCTTATGAAGAAAATAAACACATTGTGGGTTTGTCCCACAACAATGTTTGAGAATAGGAAAAAAACAAAACAAAACAAAAAACCAAAACAAAAATGTATAGAATATAAAATGTATTGAAAATGTCGTGCAAAGGGTGATGTTAAAATGTAATGTACTATTTAAAAAAATCATTGCACCAGAACAAAAATGTATACTACTTTGCAATTAAAATATATGCTTTACAATGCTTGTGGAAATCGTGAAGCCAGTTTGTAGCAGGACTTGTAATTGGACCAGAATGAGTCTAGGGTAGTCAACGAGTGGTGTCCACTCTTGGTAATGAAGAACCACAGAACCCTGGAACCAACCGCCCTGGCCAGCGGGGGGCTCAAACACCGTTTCCTGTTGGCCCGGGGGGAGAGCGCCACAACAATCCAGCTCTTCAACGGTTTCCGAGACACAGCAACAAACACAGGATCGTGAGCACAATGTTTAGCTTCCAACTGGTCACTACTACAGCTTTATATCAGCACAAGCCGCCAGAATACTGATCCATTGCTTACTGAACACATTGATCTGATACTAGTTCCCTTTTTATCAGTGGGACCAATAGCAGTACAGGTGCTTCCCCACTCACATGATGTCACTATTCATGTCTCAAATCAATGAGTCAAATGTCCAAATGTTGAGTCACATGAGTCATGCTAGGTGGCAGCAATTAGGCCTATTGGTCTGGTGTGCAGATTAAAAAGTAAAACAACAAAAATGCTAATGCTACAAATTTGCTTCCAAATAATTCCAAATGCTTCCACATTACATCTTATTCAAGCCACCACACAAGGAATAATAAGCCTTTTGTTGAGTACAATGTCAAAAATGCGGATGTAAATGGGACCCACAAAAGCTAGGCTTGGCTCAGCTAGCACTGTAGGATACTGTGGCTGTAGCATACAATGGTAGTAGGATACTGTGGTTGTAGGATACTGTGGCTGTAGGATACTGTGGTTGTAGGATACTGTGGCTGTAGGATACTGTGGCTGTAGGATACAGTGGTTGTAGGAAACATTGACTGTACTGTGGCTGTATGATACTGTGGTTGCAGGATACTGTGGTTGTAGGATACTGTGGCTGTATGATACTGTGATAGTAGGATACTGTGGTTGTACTGTGGTTGTAGGATTCTGTGGTTGTAGGATTATGTTGTTGTAGGATACTAAGGTTGTAGGATACTGTGGCTGAAGGCTACAGTGGTTGTAGGATACTGTGGTTGCAGGATACTGTGGCTGTAGGATACTGTGGCTGTATGATACTGTGATAGTAGTATACTGTGGTTGTAATGTGGTTGTAGGATTCTGTGGTTGTAGGATACTGTGGTTGTACTGTGGTTGTAGGATACTGTGGTTATAGGATTCTGTGGTCGTAGAATACTGTGGTTGTACTGTGGTTGTAGGATTATGTGGTCGTAGGATACTCTGTTTACAGGATTCTGTGTTTGTAGGATTATGTGGTTGTAGGATACTGTGTTTATAGGATACTGTGGTTGTACTGTGGTTGTAGGATACTGTGGTTGTAAGATACTGTGGTTGTAGGATACTGTGGTTGCAGGATACTGTGGTTGTAGGATTCTGTGGTGGTAGGATGCTGTGGCTGTAGAATGTGGTTGTAGGATACTGTGGCTGTAGGATACCGTGGCTGTAGGACATTGTGGCCATGAATAGACTTGAGAGCGTAGCCTACAATCCAACACATCCTACAGACAGCAATATGGTACACACTGAGCTACAGTGCCAAATACAATTGGTCTGAAATGGTGTAAACCTAACAAAAATGCTTATGTTGATGGATGAGTGAGAACTTTTAACTGATATTTTGGGGTTTCACCCCCAAAAAATCTATACATAGTATATAATTCATCATCAAATACTTTATGCCCTAATCTGGAGAAAATTGTGTATACTGTATTGCTCCATTAAAAACCTAAACTTCATCAGGGAAAAGAAAGCTCAATGGAGAATTACTGAGCTGGTAAGGCAGTTTAAAAATGTGTTTACTTCCCCCTCTAAATGTGTGACATTAGACATAACCAAGTGGCAGCCGTGACAGCCTGTTTGTGAAGCCCTGGTGGAAACAACTTAAATCTAGTTCCTCTAACAGATGCTATACAGCAGAGACTAGCATGTAGTTCCTCTAACAGCCTATAGGTGGTTCACCGTGGTTGGATGCAGTGTTCGCCTAGCCTGGCAAGCCAGACCCACATCAGAAAGATGTAGGGTCTGGCTCCATTGGCAGTGTGGGTGGGATAAACGGTTGTCTTTCAAGTTCCCTCTGCACGCAATAGGATAGCGCTACAACCAATCAGAGCAACGAAGAAGGTGACGTAGTCAGAGCGACGGCTCTGACTACGTAATTAATCAAAACTCCGAATACATATTTATTTTCGAGGAAAGACTATAGTGCCGTTCTTTGTTCTTTTCTCAAAGAAAATGTTAACTTCAAGTCTTGAAGAGTCGCGGCCAAAGCCGAGTTGAAAGACAACCGTTCGCCAGCAGCAGCAGCCATTGTTTACCTCTAACACGGAACCCTCGCAACTCTGTCGTCATGGAAGCCCGGCTTCCAACTCCGCCCCTCACGCTGTGATTGGTCTGACAGATTTTGTGTTTCCAGCACAAAAAGCCGACGGAGCAGTGCTAGACCTACCTGGCTGCCAAATAAATTTGCTGCCGCTAGGGGCGTCTAGATTTCTAGGCTAGTGTTTGCCACCATTCTGAGTCAATGGGAAAAATGTGATTTAATTCTCGTAATACAAAGCCAATACATCTTCGTTGGTACGGATCTCAGTGGCTAGTTCATCTCCATATTATGTATTTTGAGAGGTCCCATTTGACAGTTTTATTTCATTAAAGAGTTATTAAGGATGAAATATTAATGAGTTTTGGCTATAGATTATGCACGGCGGCTATTCAATTCCCGCCCTCAATGTGCCAAATATGGGTCGTTTCCACTGCTGGTTGTAAAAATCCTAAGCAATGGCGGCGCCCGTAATGTGAAATCTACATCTTCATAACTGTCTTGTGTAAAGCAACGGGTAACGTTACGGACTCTACGTCCATGTTAATACATGTATATGGTCCTAGTCTATCGTCCAATTCTTTACAGTCTATGGTCCTAATCTATGGTCATATTATTTACAGTCTATGGTCATTCTTTACAGTCTATGGTCATATTCTTTACAGTCTATGGCAGGGCTATTCAATTAGTTTTGAATGGGGGCCGGTTGGTGGAAATGATCCAAAATGAGGGGCCAGAAAAAAATGCCTAAAATTGATGAGCATCACATCAATAGCTACAGATACTGTAAAACACTACGACATAGGAGTGCATATATTTTCTTTATTTTATCAAATAGAGTTCAACAGCTTATCAAAAAACAATCCCTATTTGATTAACATAGGCTGCCTGTTAGTGTTTAACAATCCTATCAGTTCAGGAAAAGACAATAGGTTAACTCTGCAACAGCTTATCAAAATACATAGTTATAGGTTTACTCAAGAGTGCAACAGCTTATCAAAATACATAGTAATACATTTACTCTAAGTGCAACAGCTTATCAAAATACATAGTAAAAGATTTACTCAAGAGTGCAACAGTCTTTTCAAAAACAATCCTTATTTAATAAACATAGGCTGACTGTTAGTGTTAACTGGCATGCAGTGACCCTCTTGGTCAAATGTGCCATCTAATGAGAGAAATGGCATTTGTTTGATTTAGCAAGAGCAGTGAAATCGGGAGTATATGACGTCATGGCAATACGCATACAGTGGTGCAGGTGCTCGGCAGTGAGGGATGCGCGATTACTAGTTTTAATGGCATTCATGTGTGAGAATGCGGATTCGCACGTGTAAGTTGATCCAAACATAGTGAGGACAAAAAGTGCAAGATGCCTTGAATTAGGGAATTTCTGGTGGCTGACTTCATGAGTCCAGAACTTTTCCAAACCTGCCAGCTGTAATGACTGTTGCAGGTCAGCTGATGACTGAATGTCAATGAGTTCCAGTTGTAAACACGCCTCGTTCAATGACACAACCAGCTCCTTTGCTTTCACTGCAAACTCCCCCACAACGTCCACACAGAAGGGGTCGTTCACAAATCCCATCACTTCAGTGGGGATACTGAAATTTTCAAACCTCGCTGCAAAGTTGGTTTTCATTGCCTCATTCATTGCCTCAGTGGTTTGTAGACCTGCAGTGCGCAATGCTGGGAAATGGAGCATTTTTCCAGAACATAGATCAGCCGAAAAAAGTGCCAGCCTTTTTTGAAAAGCCTGGAGTCTCTCCACAAGTTGCGCAACTGTTTTATCTCTGCCCTGCAGCTCCGTATTGAGTAGGTTCAAGTGGTGAAAGACGTTGCTCAAAAAGCAAACGGTTGCGTGACTCTTCATTTTCCATTAGACACAGAAAAGTGTCAGCTTTTTTCTACTTTGAATTATGGAGAAAAGCCAGGATCTCTTCCTTAAGTTCACAAAATCGTTTCAACGCATTCCCTTTGCTAAGCCATCTAATGTCTTTGTGGATGAGCAAATCAGTGTATTGAGCTGACATGTCTGACAACAGTTGGCGGAAAAGGCGGTGCTGTAAGCTGGACGTAGAACAAATGAAGTTAATAATTGCCATGACAGAGTCCATGGTATCTTTTAACTCACCACTTAGTTTTGCACACATGAGGCTTTGGTGGATAAGACAATGTCTTATTGGTGGATCTGCCAACCTAGCGGACAGTCCCCGTGTCCTGCCCGACATTGCCGGCGCACCATCCGTAACCGGCATATTGATACGATCCAACTCCAACTGGTTCTCTCTGAAGAATGAAATTACTTTTTCGAAAAGTATCTCACCGGTCGTGTGTCCATCCAGTGGAATTAATCCAAGTAGATCCTCACGAAAGCACTCGCCATCAAAAAATCTAACAGAGGCACAGCTGTGCTACATCGCTGCTGTCGGTTGATTCATCAACAGCTAGCGACATCACCTCCGCTCTTTTGAGTTTGTCCAAAAGAGTCTCAAAAACATCAGAAACAAGGGTCTCTCCTTGATGTTGTCGTGTCAGAGATGGGAATTTTCTTGATTGAATCAATCACGCCGTTTCGGGTTTTCTCATCTGTAACCACCTCCTCGATTGATGCAAGCATACACTCTTTGACGGTCTCAGCATCTGTAAACGGCCTTTTCATTTTGCCTAATATCCAGGTGACTCGTAGTGATGCTGATGTAGCTCTCTCTTGTTCTGAACAAGCCCGAAACAGGGTTCGGCGTCTCTGTCCATAGCATGAAGTTAGCCCCAAAATCTTCTGGTGGCGAGCATCAGAGCCCAGTGGGAAAGTGGTGTCGAAGTTAGCATGATTTGTCTTAAAATGCCTTCTTAGGTTATATTCTTTACACACCGATATACACTCGCTGCAGAGTATACACACAGGCTTCCCAGTGGCAAATACAAACAAATACTTCCGTGTCCATTCGCTATTGAATTGTCGGTTTTCTGAGTCAACTTTTCGTTTTTTCAGAGTAGAAAGCGACATTGTGGTGATTCAACCAGGCAGAACGATAATCAAAACAACATTAGGCGCGAAGCGGAGCGCGCCGAGCAGTTGAGAGGAGCAATGTAAAAGCACACGAAGAAGAGCGTAGTGGGAGTGAGCGGTGAGGATTGTTGTGGCCACGCGCCTTGCGGAGCAAGTCTACGCTGTGCTGTGCGGAGAGAGGGCAGCTCATATCGGCCACTATAAGGCCAGCAATTTCAAACAAAATATATATATATATATTATTATTTTTTATTTTATTTATTTATTTTTTTCCTATAGGTTTCCACTAAAAGGGCCAGTAAATATTCCTTCGCGGGCCGGGTCCGGCCCGGGGGCCGCCAATTGAATAGCCCTGGTCTATGGTCATATTCTTTACAGTCTATGGTCATATTCTTTACAGTCAATGGTCCGAATCTATGGTCATATGCTTTACAGTCTATGGTCCTAATCTATTGTCATATTCTTTATGGTCCTAGTCTATGTTCCTAGTCTAGGGTCATATTCTTTACCGTCTAGGGTCCTAGTCCATGGTCCTAGTCTCTGGTCATATTCTTTACAGTCTATGGTCATATTCTTTACAGTCTATGATCCTAGTCTATGGTCCTATTCTTTACAGTCTATGGTCCTAGTCTATGGTCATATTCTTTACAGTCTATGGTCCTAAACTATGGTTATATTCTTTACAGTCTATAGTCATATTCTTTACAGTCTATGGTCCTATTCTTTACAGTCTATGGTCCTAGTCTTTACAGTCTATGGTCTATGGTCATATTCTTTACAGTCTATGGTCCTATTCTATGGTCATATTCTTTACAGTCTATGGTCCGAATCTATTGTCATATTCTTTACGGTCCTAGTCTATGTTCCTAGTCTAGGGTCATATTCTTTACCGTCTAGGGTCCTAAGTCCATGGTCCTAGTCTCTGGTCATATTCTTTACAGTCTATGGTCCTAGTCTATCGTCATATTCTTTACAGTCTATGGTCATATTCTTTACAGTCTATGGTCCTAGTCTATGGTCATATTCTTTACAGTCTATGGTCCTAGTCTATGGTCATATTCTTTACAGTCTATGGTCATATTCTTTACAGTCTCTGGTCATTCTTTACAGTCTATGGTCCTAATCTATGGTCATCCTTTACAGCCTATGGATATAACATGTCCTGTCCACCTAAATGTTTTCAGCTGCCTTTTCAATACTGTATTAAAAACAGTTCATAACTATAATGTCCAACCTCCTCTTCTTGTTGTTTTTAAGCCACTTAATGGACTCACTCCATTCTACATCTCACAAATGCTTTTTTAACACAAAATAATTCAGCCCCTCAGAAATACAGATACTAACCTCTTAGCCATTCTAGTCAGCACTAGTAAATAGGGCATATTAATATTCTCTCACTATGCTCTAAGATGCTGGAACAGACTGCCAGTTCATTGAATGAAATGTTCTATATAAATGAAGTTTGACTTGACTTGAATGTTCTCCAAGGAACGGTCAAAATAAGTTTAGCCACTGCACACAAAATCACATTTTAAGAGTATGTGACGGCTCTCACTCTGTCTGGTCATAACAACAAGTAACAATAGCATTGGTGTGTTTGATCGTCAGTCTGTTAGATTACCTATTTTTCTATTTAGCGTAAGTTTGAAGTTTCTTCCATAATTGAATGACGCCTATTTTGAAGCTGATCCCTCGTAAAATCTAGAGACATCCAAATACATGTATTTAATGTGGACAGATATATGTACTCTGTTAAAAGCTGAAATTGCAAAGAAAGATCAGCATTTAATCCCAATGTCTGAGGGTGGACGGAGGGATGAACTCTAGCTCATGGCAGACCAGTAGACGTATGGCAGGCTGCAGAGGACAAATAAAGCAACAACAGATGGTTGGCAGGGGCCAGAGGACCACAGAGGGCAGCTTGTCACCACTCCCAGGCTCCCTGCACCTCCACCAACTTCACCAATATGACCCTTGACCTCAATACAAGGGTTGCACCAATACCATTTTTTTCATTTCCAATACCGATTCTGAGTACACACATCTTCGAATGGGCTGATCCCGAGTTACGATCCGATACCAATGAGGTTTTATTTTTTCATTAAAAAGCTGATTAGGCTAGCCCATTTCCAAACTTTGTAAAATATGAATACAGTAAATGGTTACATACATACTATAATAAGTAATATAATATTTTATTACATTTCTTAAAAATAAACAGCCACACCTAACAATACAAACTTTAGGAGCCAAATTAACGTTTTAATATCAATTGTGTATGTTTGATTATTGATTATTTGTTTGTTCCCTATATTAATGTGACCTTTCTGTGGTAACTAAGCTTTGGACAAAATAATGAGTTAGACAGTTCCATGGTCATTATTGTATTGTGCGTATATTAAATAAATGGTTAAATTGATTTACTGCATGTGTCTGGAATCTTTATGAAAATGGTGCAATCGCCAACGTACACGTGTGCATCTGCACGCTAGTTATTACACGGCTTATGACTGGTGAGAAATTATATGTGTATAACATAGTGTACCACGCATTCAAAAGTCAGTGCTGAAAGGGCCAATTGCTATATAATTCACTATATAAGAAAAGTTGGATAAAAAACTTGGATAAGAGTATTGGAGCTATGTATAGACTCCAGCCACCGAAACCCGATACCACATTTTAGGCCAAAATCGGTCCGATGGTGCATCCAGACTCAATACTTTTCCTGCTACCTTCACCGACCAAGAAAACAAGACTACGTCAACCTAGTGCACGCAGGGCCATGGACATATCTACTCAGTCAGCTAGAAACTTCCACTCTACTTTTGCATCAGGTTAACTCTCTCATACTTGCTAGTGTCCCTATGGTACAGATTAGCACTCACTCACTAGGCCAAGGCGTACTCCAATACCAACAAGTAGTTTGGTTGTGATCAACGTTTCTGGCTTAAACAACAAAAAAAGTAAGCAAAGAATCCTGTTACTTATATGTATTGATTATTTCCCGCAGCCCTACTATTGAGCATTCTTGATACATTGGCTACATGAATAATTTATTGTGCATAGCATTCATGGCTGGTTATGCAAATCCTTTAAAAGGTTGATTCAAAACAAAGCATGCCACCATTTCCATTGTTTGCTGATCTACTGTAGTGTCAGGAGATTAGTGGCTATGTTTGTGCATAGTGTGTACATTGTGTGTGAATATCTTTCCAGTGCTTGTACAGTGCTTGTATTTTGTGTCTCATAGCTACTTTTATCTTGTCAGAGAGAGGAAGTGTATCCTTGGTATGAGAACACGATAGCAGAATGAAACCTACATCGAAAAAACGCACACATGCCCTAATCATTAGGTCAGCAGTTAAATCAGATGCCGGCACATTAACAAACACACCAACACAAACACATGATGCAACTAGCAACAGGATGACGGGAGCCACGTGGCTCGCATGCCACATCACAACAAGACAAGCAACACTGACACTGGGCCGCAGTACAATCCTGAATAGACGAAGCAATGGGGGTGAGGGAAGGCACCAGACAGGCCAGACAGGATAATGAGATGAATGAGCGGTGTGATGCTGGATGCAAGACGGCCTATCGGAGGCGAGCACTGACAGATGAAACACAAAACGACGAGGTGTCTCTCACGAGTCATTTGGACTGCGGCAGAGTCTCGCCAGGGTTCTCCTCCCCGGCTGGGCTGGCAGAGGTGGGTGACGAGGTGTTTAGCTGGGGCTCTGGGGCCGGCGTGGCAGTGGGCATGGGCAGAGGGATGGGCTGCTGAGTGTAGACAGGAGGGGCCTGGCTGTCTGGGTCTTCTGAACTGGGACTAGTCGGGGGCTGGACTATGATGACTGTGTTCCCTGTTGGGGGGTCAGAACACCACAGTGAACCCTTATTAGGAACTCTCCATCGATTAACCCTTTTTTTCCACATAGGAACTCTCCATCGATGGGTGGTGGGCAACAAGAAGAATCCTTCCTTTCTCTGGTCGTTAATCCTTTCTTTCTCATCTCGATTGATGAGGTGTGGTTGAGAAATCACCCTGTGTTACCAGAAGAACTGTACTTGCACTTGAGAAATATAACATTGATATGTATCTCTACCAATGTTGCTAGAGAAGGGGCCAATAATAAGAAAGACTTCAGAAGGCATCCATCTTTCCCTTCATGTACGGCTTTCAATGTATACTCTGCTATTCATTATGGAAAGCTACAGGCAGTACCTGGTAAAGTTGTCGCCTATGCTGATGACAGCTTTAATATACATTTGCACCTTGCACCTAAAATATTCTGTTCTAGCGGTCACCATGGTGGAATGTCACAGCCACTGTTCAATGTTAATCCTCTTATTACTTTGAGAGTTGTAAAGATAGAGAGAAGAGAGCAAGATTTTGAAACTTAACAACCAAAAAAACGTCTCCTCCCTCTCTGCTCCATCCCTCCCTATGGTTCTCCACCATTGGGAAGTCTTGCATTTCACCCACCTATGATTGACAGGCAAGATGGATTCCCTGAACCAATCA
This sequence comes from Merluccius polli, assembly GCA_030340625.1. Lineage (NCBI taxonomy): Eukaryota > Metazoa > Chordata > Actinopteri > Gadiformes > Merlucciidae > Merluccius > Merluccius polli. The sequence goes on from JAOPHQ010005414.1 coordinate 195,148, forward strand.
CGGAGGAGATGCCCTGATTGGTCAGAAATGAGCCGGGAGTGGTCTAAAATCTAAATGTCTCAGAGAGGCGGGCGCAGTCGAAACAGATATTCTCACATTTTTACTCACCAATAGCTGACGGATGACTATAGCATTTCTAACAAATTACACTAAAATAAGAGCTCTTAAGTCTGTCCTACAGCACCTTCAACCGCTTTTCACATAATGTACTTTGTGAAAGATATTCTTACACACCATATAAAATGTTACACATAGCAATCATCACACACACACACACACACACACACACACACACACACACACACACACACACACACACACCTCCACCTCCTCCTCCTCCTCCTCCTCCTCCTCCTCCATCCTGTTCAGCTTTAATCTGGGCCTCCAGGTCATCAGGGTCGACATACTGGTAGTTCCCATCATCTTCAGGCGGCTTGCACTTCCCACAGCAGAAACAGCAGCAGCAGCAGCAGCAGCAGCATGAGAACACTGTGCTACATAGCACCAGGCTCTGAAACACACACACACACATACACACACACACACACAAGTTGGTTTTAACATCCATGCACATCATACAGAGCATAAAAAGCTGTTTCTTTCTTTTGGTAACAATTTGAGTCTTCAATCATACATTGATGATGGCTGCTATTTGGCTGCTTGTATTGGAGCAGCAGCCCACGTCCTAAGCATTAGTGACTGTATATAATTATACCTGTACGAGACCCTGCTGATGCACTTATTGAAGAGAGTCAAGAGATTGCCTTGGGATATACTACTATATATTGTAGCTTAGTCTTGGCCTGCCACCTTTTTATACAAATGATGGATTAGTCACACCTATATCCGTGTCTTTGGATGTTTTTTTCCAAAAATTCTCAACATGAATGGCAGTGACTAACACAGACTATTCAACATCAAGCACATCAAACATTGTTAAAGCTCCACTCTAACTTTTCTTTGCACATTTTTGCTTTTGTTCAAATGTATGCAAGTGAAGTATGTAAGTTACTAAATATGGAATAAAAGTTTACCACCATAGTCACTGTTGTGCAAACTCTGGCCATGAGAGGCCACTTGTGTGCATAGGTAGAGAGGATATCTTTAAAGACAAGGTTTGAACAAGATACAAATTATTAATCCCAGGCAGGAGTATTTGGGATTAATAAAGTACATCTTATCTTATTCAAAATTCCTCAGGTCTGTGCATTGTCGTATGGTGAAGCAACAGCATTGGTCAAATCCATGTAAAATCCTGTTCAATAACACTCTCTCTCTCTCTCTCTCTCTCTCTCTCTCTCTCTCTCTCTCTCTCTCTCTCTCTCTCTCTCTCTCTCTCTCTCTCTCTCTCTCTCTCTCTCTCTCTCTCTCTCTCTCTCTCTCTCTCTCTCTCATACACATAGAACAGAACACTAGAATAACATAAATAAGTTATTTATAAAGACAAAAAACCCACACATTCTATATGCACCAGAGTGCATATAGAATCAAACCCTAACTCGACTGCACATATGCTAAATAATGCCAGCACCTCGGAAAAGCATTCCACACTGCATGAGCAGTTAAGCCACGTCCTGCTGGGCGCCCAAGCTTCCCATAGACACATGGTGTCCGTACAAAACAGAGACAAGAGCCTGGGCCAAGTTGTAGTCCAAGTGTTGGGTCCACACGATGTTAAGTCCACACGATGTTAAGTTGGCCATAGTATAAATCAATTGACTTGATAAAACATTGAATGGAATCATCAATAAAATAACTTTAAGCTTCAATCAATAGCGAGGACTCTGAAGTCAAGATGTAGAAGACGGTTGTGGTGAAGAGTCTATGGTACTGAGAAACAGGTCTACTCTATAAAATTGATATGGCCAAACAAAAGGATCAAATTATCTTATTCAAATCAGCATAACTATTTTGGTAAAGTGTCAAATTGGGATAAACTGGCAGGATGAAGGTGATGTGGGCCAGCTGTTGTTGTGCATGTGATGGAGGAAAGAAACACAAAGCTGGCTCATCAGATCATCGGAATAAATACAACAGAAACATGATGCTATATTATTCTATAGTTTACACACACATAGGGACACAGACAGACAGGCAGACGGAGAAAGCCAGAGAGAGAGACACAGACAGAGAGAGCCAGACAGACAGAGAGAGACACAGAGACAGAGAGAGAGAGACAGAGAGTGATAGACACAGACAGAGATAAAAACACAGACAGACAGACAGAGTGTGTGTTCTGACCTTGACCCACCACTTGGACATGAGAGAGACACACAGACACAGACAGAGAGAGACAGAGAGAGTGTGATCTGACCTTGAACCACCACTTGGACATGAGGAAGTAATACTTGACGCTCTCCTCTCCAAACTGCTCGGAGACGTACAGCCCCATGGAGCCGTACTCGTCGTAGATCTTACGTTTGGTGTCATCGTTCAGAATGGAGTTGGCATTGTTGATCTCCTTGAACTTGTCCGCTGCCTCTGGGTTGTCCGGATTCTTGTCCGGGTGATACTTCAGTGCTAGCTTCCTGTGTGTTTGTGCGTGCACGTGTGCGTGTGTGTGCGTGCATGGACATATATGATTGTGCAGGAATGGGGGATAGGGGTATGCCAGAGGAAATTGAATTAAGAAAAGAAAAGCGTGAAAAGGTTTGTGATTTGAGAAGCAGATGCTCTAGTTGTGAGCCTCAAGCTGTTTACAGTACGGTGCACAAACAATGTTTCACCTTGCCTGCAAGCACTCAGAAGGGGCAATTATGAATATTTTACATGTTTACATGCTTTTTTTCACTACTTACAGTAGTCAGGATAAACAAATAATGAATCATGTATCCTATTTACACCAAGATGTAATGAACTGACAACTTAGTGTAGGAATATGCCTATGAGGAAGTCTTCAATAACGCTGAACTCCACCACATCAAGTGTTGTTTACCTGTAGGCCTTCTTGATATCCTCAAGAGACGCTCCTTTCTCCAGGCCTAGCACCTTGTACAGACTCTCCCCGGCCGTGGACATCTTCCTCTGGGGACGACTAGCATTCGGCTCGGCCATGGTTCACCTCTGGCCCGACCCTGTGTTGAGCATTTATACAGTAGATGACATTACAACCAAAAACCAGACGTAGACATAGGCCTTATTTCCAATGTATAAACAATAGTTCTTGCATGCCTGATACAACATTGTTGAAGTGCACTGGGTCATGGGGAACCATGGGGGAGCCAGGGGGGCTGAGTTCCCCTGAAAGTATCCCTTAATTTCCATGTAATCCACTACGCTTAAATTGATACAAATGTAATACAGAAGAAATTTAAAATAGTACATTGGAATAGAATTATAATTGGATAATTGGAAAAGGAATATTTGTGTTGTTAAAATGGTTAATTCAGAAGTTTGTCTTATTCACCTTCTGTGATCCTTCCTGGGGTTAGACAAGAGCAGTGAGACCACATTTTAGTCGATTGGTTCAGTGATCCCTGTAAGTACCTTGTACCTTGTAGCATTAGCACGCTGATGTAAATTCCCAGGTGCCAGAGCATTAGCTCCACAACTCAACTTAATAGACCAGATAATACAAACATGAATCTATTTACGTGTGTGTATATATATATATATATACAGTATATATACACACTCAGATGGGTACACTGTGGTCATAAAGGGATGGACATGGTCAGCAACAATACTCAGGTAGTCTGTGGCTTTGACACGATGCTCAACTGGTACTAATAAGCCCAAAGTGTGCCAGGAAAATATCCCCCACACCATTACACCACCACCACCAGCCTGAACCGTTGATACAAGGCAGGATGGATCCATGCTTTCATGTTGTTGACGCCAAATTCTGACCCTACCATCCGAATGTCGCAGCAGAAATCGAGACTCATCAGACCAGGCAACGTTTTTCCAATCTTCGATTGTCCAATTTTGGTGAGCCTGTGCGAATTGTAGCCTCAGTTTCCTGTTCTTAGCTGACAGGAGTGGCACCCGGTGTGGTCTTCTGCTGCTGTAGCCCATCCGCCTCAAGGTTCGACGTGTTGTGCGTTCAGAGATGCTCTTCTGCATACCTCTGTTGTAACGAGTGGTTATTTGAGTTACAGTTGCCTTTCTATCAGCTCGAACCAGTCTGGCCATTCTCCTCTGACCTCTAGCATCAACAAGGCATTTGCGCCCACAGAACTGCCGCTCACTGGATATTTTCTCTTTTTCGGACCATTCTCTGTAAACCCTAGAGATGGTTGTGCGTGAAAATCCCAGTAGATCAGCAGTCTCTGAAATACTCAGACCAGCCCGTCTGGCACCAACAACCATGCCACGTTCAAAGTCACTTAAATCACCTTTCTTCCCCATTCTGATGCTCGGTTTGAACTGCAGCAGATCGTCCTGACCATGTCTACATGCCTAAATGCATTGAGTTGCTGCCATGTGATTGGCTGATTAGAAATTTGCATTAACGAGCAGTTGGACAGGTGTACCTAATAAAGTGGCCGGTGAGTGTATATATTAGTGTTGGGCATAGATTAATTTCTTTAATCTAGATTAATCTAACTGTAATCTTGGAATTAATCTAGATTAATCTAGATTAAAATGGCTCATTTGTCTGTCGAAGGCATTCATAATATGCGTGTGCTACCTAAATAATGACTAAAAATAAGTCTGCGCGATTGTTGACGGGGGGGGGGGGGGGGGGGGGGGGGGGGGGGGGCGCGCGCGATTGTTGACCGGAGGGGGAGAGGTGCGCGATTGTTGACGGGAGGGCGCGATTGTTGACCGGAGGGGGAGAGGTGCGCGATTGGGGGGGGGATAAATACGGACGTTTATCATCTTTTTTTAAATAAACTCATAATATACCGACGATTTGTCACGCCCCTAGACATCTGACATTGACGCAAAAGGTACCCTCCCGCGTCTGTGTGAAACGATCTGGGTTCTCATAAACCCGTTCGCGCGATAAGAGTCTCGCGTTATCGCAGCGCGTTAATGCCGATAACGGCCCACCACTAATATATATATATATATATATATATATATATATATATATATATATATATATATATATATATATGTAGCCTGTGGGACTTTAGGACCCAGGAGCTGGTAGCGTGGGCTTAAATGCTGAGGTGTTCATGGGGGCGGGACTTTGCGTCGTCAGTCAGCTGCTTGGCCAGGGAAACAGAGCGGAGTGGAACCGCGGTGAGTTGGAATTGCTTGGCACGCCGTTGTACTAGGCCAACATTAGCTGCTTTATTGTGTGTTGTGATATTGATAAATACGTTGGTTTTTGTAGGTCACAGATGAACGTAGGCAGTCAGTGTGCTGGCGTTCCGCGTGTTGATGGGTGTGTGTGCAGTCATGGGTAAATGAATCGCGGAAGCGTGTTTGGGTTTAATGCCGGTAGGTATCCTTCCTTTAAAGTGTGGTTTTGATGTGAGCCTTGAGGTATGCAGTGATGTGATTTTATTATGGCCTATTTTGTAGAACGAGCAAGTGAACAGAACGAATCTTGATCTCCGTTAGGACTCTCTCTCTCTCGTGACCAGGTGCGTATTAACAACGAAGCAATGAGATGATCCCCTGCTCTGTGCGCTGGGAATATTAGTATCTAATGTTTCTCAATAGACTGTGCTGGTGTTACAGGACGTTTGCTTAATTGCTGCCGTGTGCTGGTGTGGATGGCCTAGCCTTAACCAAAGTAGGTATCCTAAATCATCTAATGAATTGTTAGACTTTGGCCTTGCGAAGACTTGTTCTGATTCTGTGTGTAGCCCGTCGTCATACCCGGTCCCATGCGCTCAGTTATTTGGGCGTACTGGCTTCTGTGCGTTCTGCCGTTTGCGCGCTTCAGATCACACATGGCGAGTAGCCTTTTGTGAAGGAATTCCATCACTCGTGAGTGTTTGAAGGTTTATAACTTCTTTCAATGTTTGTTATCAGTACGATGAAGAGGCGTGTGATATGTGGATAACTAAATCAGTGTGTTTCTGTCTTTGTAGGTCTTTCAGTTTGTTTACTTTGTTTGGACATCAGCCACTGTTTTCTCATGTATAAAAATTGTGTATGTTTTTATTCTTCATTCATATTTACTTTCTTGTATTGAGGTAAATTGTTGTATTTGGGCAGTGTGCAATATCAAGGGGGGGACAAGGAGAAGGGCCAGTGGGCAAGTGCAATTTGTATGTTTCTCTATACAGCTGATCATAGTAGCACTATGCACTTTACTAGGTCTCCATTCTAAGACATTGCGTGGGTTCTTGTAATTAGTGGGCAGGGCTAAATTCTCAATGTGTTAAGGTGACCACCTGTGTGATGTACTTAAAATTGGTGTGTACATTTTATGGTTAATGCAGTGAAATCCAGGTTGCTGTCGTTGGGGTGCTGAATCTCTTTGGAGCCTTGTGCTCATGGTGAATAAAAAGGTGGATGTCCTGTCACCATTGAGCACTGTGGTGCTGCCCAATAGGAATTAATGAAATTTATTATCTTTCTGTACGAGAAGTTGAATATATCTAGCGTGGGGTGTACCTTTATTCTAAGACATTAGCTGGGTCTCTCATCCAGTCAAATAAATGGGAGTGGCGTTGTCAGACCATCTTGTGGTGTAATATAACTGGGTTTTACTCCCAAAGGCCACACACATATACACTCACTGGCCACTTTATTAGGTACACCTTGCTAGTACCGGGTTGGACCCCCTTTTGCCTTCAGAACTGCCTTAATCCTTCGTGGCACAGATTCAACAAGGTACTGGAAACATTCCTCAGAGAGTTTGGTCCATATTGACATGATAGCATCACGCAGTTGCTGCAGATTTGTCGGCTGCACATCCATGATGCGAATCTCCCGTTCCACCACATCCCAAAGGTGCTCTATTGGATTGAGATCTGGTGACTGTGGAGGCCATTTGAGTACAGTGAACTCATTGTCATGTTCAAGAAACCAGTCTGAGATGATTCGCGCTTTATGACATGGCGCGTTATCCTGCTGGAAGTAGCCATCAGAAGATGGATACACTGTGGTCATAAAGGGATGGACATGGTCAGCAACAATACTCAGGTAGTCTGTGGCTTTGACACGATGCTCAATTGGTACTAATAAGCCCAAAGTGTGCCAGGAGAATATCCCCCACACCATTACACCACCACCACCAGCCTGAACCGTTGATACAAGGCAGGATGGATCCATGCTTTCATGTTGTTGACGCCAAATTCTGACCCTACCATCCGAATGTCGCAGCAGAAATCGAGACTCATCAAACCAGGCAACGTTTTTCCAATCTTCGATTGTCCAATTTTGGTGAGCCTGTGCGAATTGTAGCCTCAGTTTCCTGTTCTTAGCTGACAGGAGTGGCACCCG
>JAOPHQ010005414.1:205000-257500 GCA_030340625.1 Merluccius polli
GGGGGCAAGGGGGGGCCCTGATGCAGTGGCTTTAGCCATAGAGAACTCTGACAGAGCAAGAGAGAGGAGACACCAGGAGTTGTTGGAGGAAATGAGAGCTCAACGGGTCTCATTTGAAAATTTGATGAGGGAATATTTGAGAAAATAAATGAAAAAATTAATATTGAAAATTAAAATACCAAAAAAAGTTATTAGTTATTAATTTGTTTTAATTGGCTACCCAAAAGGAGACCAGTTGAGCTCTCATTTCTCAATTTTGTTTGTCTATTTGGTGTTTATTTCTGTGTTCTTTCTTTCTATTAAATCTAATTTTATATCTTTACATTTGTGGTTGTTGTCTTTTTTGTGTAACAAAAGTACAACGCACATTGGAAGTGGGGGAACAAATATTGAATTTATTTAACTTTTGTTCTATATGTTCTCATCCTCATGACAAGGGCAACCAGCGGGATGGTCCTCACAAATATCAACGGGTCCGGCACAGAGGTTGTGGAGCATACATGCTGACATGATCAGCATGACCACCACATCCAGCCTGGTGTTTTGTAGGTCTCTCAACCTCCTCCACTTGCATTTGAGCCTGTCAAAAAAAAGATTACATAGAGGAGTACAAGGTCAGTGACTTTACGGTTAGAGAGTGCGTTCTGAGATCTGTGAGTTTAGTCATAAGCCGTGTCACAGTATTACCTGCCAAACGCTTGCTCCACCACAACACGTCCTCTGCTAATCTGTGTGTTTTGCCTCTGATCTTGGATGGTTAGGGCACCGTTGTCCCGCTTTGGCGTGGTAATGAACGCGTACTCCCGACTAATGTAGGCGCTGTCACCTAGTAGCATGTACCTTAAGATAAGAGGATAGATTTTATTCATACCAGGGTGGGAAATGTATTGGAATAGTGCAAATTACATACTTGTATAACAATAGCAACAGTACGGTAATTCAGACAGCAATACTCACCCTCCCATTTTTTCTGCCGACCTCTCAAAGAATGTGGACTTCCTGAGGATCCTGGAGTCATGAACCCTGCCTGAATCAAAGTCGGATGTGATTTATTGCTGTCTGTGCCAAGTCTAGAAGGAATGTGCTATTGTTGCATGGCAGTCATGGGATTCAATAGCACTGTGGGTGCTCCCACAAAAATATCTCTGAATTTCCCTCTGGAATCCACAATCCCCTGGAGGACAATGGAGTAGTACCCCTTTCGATTTAGGTAGTCCCCTCCTCTGACGGGTGGCCGCTGCAACTTAATGTGGCATCCGTCTATGGCCCCTATAATGCACAATGCACAATGTTATTGACCTTACGGTTGTGAAAATGTTAAATTTTCCAATCCCCTGGAGATGAGTAAAAGCAATAATAATATACCTATGATGTTCTCAATGCCACACATCGCCCTGAACGCAGCCGACACTGATAATTTCTCGCATTCAGTGAACCAGTTAATGAATGTTGGCACCATTGTGCACAACGTTTGTAGTACTTCAACCACACATCTGTAAAATACAAAAAAACAACAACTACTCAATACATTTACTTGAGTAAATGGTAAATGTTAGTTACTTTCCACCTCTGGTAAAATACAATACGATACAATACAACACTTTTGACCATAACAAGCCAACATAGACTGTTATCATGGAATGTTTTAGAAAAGGAGCCACATCTAATCCTGCTACCTGTGTGCTGATGACTGGGACACATCAAATTTGTCCGAGAGCTCTCGAAAGCTGTTTTGATTGGCCAGGTACCAGAGGAAAATAGAGACCTGTAAAGGGAGAAACATAGTTTGTGTATTTAATTTTGGTATGGCCATTGGAACAAGATGTCAGAATGCTTAACGGAGCATAGGCCTACTTTTTACTTGAGGGGAATCTCAGTGTCTTCCTGCTTCCTGTCCAGACCCTGCTGTCTCAGGACCTCTGTTATATAATCAAATTGTGCATGATTTACTCGGAGATGGCGGTAGAAGGTCCGTTCGTCCATATCAAAAAGACGGTCCCACTCCACACCAGTCTTCAATATAGTTCTTGGCAAACATGATTGAACAATTACATTTCTGCAAAGAAAGACGAAACAGGCTTGGTGAAGAATAGCTAAATTCATGACGTGATTAATCTTTTAGGAGCTAGCCCATTCACCTCACTGTGGGATGAAATGATTGGCTAGACTCTCTCCCTACACAGAGGGAGAGAGTCTAGCCAACAAAGTTGTACACTGTAACAGTTGAAGCAGACCATAGGCTGCAAGTGCAAACTTCTACTACATTCTCGCTTAGCCTGGCTCCACCCACCTACGTACTTCCGCTCAAATTTCATTTCACTTCAGTGCTAGGTCTGGCGGTGCTACTATGTTAGAACGATTTCTTTTCCCTAAAATCTGCGTTCCAATCAGCGAACAGGAGGCGCGGCCTGAGAAGAGTGACGTAGAGGTCGTGCGCGAATTTCAGTTATTGAGCGGAAGTACGGAGGCGGGCGGAGGCTAATGCTAATGCTCACTGCATCTGCCGTTTGTATACTGCGCGCAACGTGGTTTCTGGCGCATGAAATACGTCACGACCAAACGTTAGCGATTGGTTAAGGCAGATCCAGAGTGGCACTGGGCAGAGCCAATAGGTTTTAAACTTCAACAGCACCCGCCTTCAAGTGAGACATCGTTTGTCTCTACAGCACTGCTAGACCTTTAGTATGAATGTAATGAGTACCAAGGTCTAGTTAGGACTAGGCTAATTCTCGCTCACAAGTTGGTCAGATACATTCAGTTGACTTTCTGGCCTGGTCTCACTGACGTTTACTGTTTATTATAGGCTAGCAAGGTATTATGATGAATTGTAAAGCCTCTGAGCTTCCTAGTGACAACGTAGCATTAACCTAGCAGCGTAATGCTGCCAGACCTAGTCTATAGCGACCAGTTCATGTTTTGAATATCAGATAGTTTATGTTATTGTCATCCTAACAAGGAAAAGTACACTTATTTTCATGATTCCAGTAAGATGACTGTTAAGATAGCTAGCTTTCAGCTGCTGATATCATTCAGGACTCGCTAGTAGCTACTAACGTTAGCACAACAAACGAACTGCTGACAAACACCTATGGGGTACGCCCTTTCTTAAAAGGGAGAGGCATCAAACATTCATTACCTTATGCACAGCTCCTCCTCTTCCTCTTCGTTCAGCTGGGCAAGGACCCGGCTCCTTTGGCGATAAAAGGTTTCGCACAAAAACACAAATGCTGCACGGTCGGCCATATCGATTTGTCAGTTTAGTTTAACGGTTTATTTTTTGTTATCTCGCGCACAGAACGTCTTTGCACCAGCAATCCAAGCTCTGCTCGTGTAAGTGAAGTGAGGTTTCCATAAAAGTCATTGCACCTGTGCGAGCAGATCTGGCTTGCTGGCGCGGACACCATCAAAACAGAGCCGCAGGTTTGTTTGTTTGTTTGTTACGACTTTGTTAGTCGTGACTTGCCTGGAACGCTAACAAGTCGTGAGTCGTGAGTATGAAGTCGTGAAATCACAAGTTACGGGTTGCCTGGAACGCACCATAAAACCGAGAATTCAGCTTTTTGTTTTTACAAGCAGTAACTACAGCACTATTTGGTTCTGAATAAGCGGTTCTTCCTCCTCTGGGCCGTGCACAACGATACAGGTCGCCCCGACAATAACAACTGATTCCAAAAGTGGAAGGAGAAACGGTTATTTGGAACGAAATAGTGCTGTCATCATGCAACATTTATACACACTACACATCCAATTTTGTAAAATACATTGAAACAAACGCTGTATGTGATGTTGTGAATAGTCTAATATAACTATAAGAGTAATGCCCCAGCAATGTGTCCACGAATAGTGCTCTTATAACTATTATAAAATATTATAATTATTTTAGTACAGTTGCAGTTTGCAGTTTGTCCACCAGACATACCAATATAGTACAACCAGGTCAATACTGAATACTGACAAAATACTGCACCATACTGTTAAGCAACAAACCACCATGGAGAAGATTTACATATTTTAGGCTTGTTTGTTTTGGAAAGATCCAGTAAAATGTTCAACAAGCAATCTGACTTACTTATTGTCATCCCTGTGTTGTGCTAATTAACAATTTGTTTTGACTTGAAATACTGGAGAGGACTTAAGGGTTCCATGTTTTACTGATGGTTCAAGGTATTGACTGCGGTACATAAAATAAGGTAAGCCTTAATCTAAACCTTTATTATTAAAGATAAACCTTTATCATAAACGTATGAACAAATATGCATGCATGTCCAGAGTCTAGGCAGCACAATGACGGTGTCCCGGTCACTGGCTAAAGAAGATTACATTTTGCTGATCTCGCAGATTACCCGTCGTCCGTTTCAGAGTGCCAACGACCAGCGCTAACCACGCAGCTAAACAGCTCGACGTACAACATGACATTCGGGTTACCAGACTGGGAGAAACACCCCAGACCACAGACTGGGAGAAACACACCAGACCACAGACTGGGAATCACACATATGGAGGCTATAAGAGCTAGTGGAGGAAGCCCTGTGACTGTAGCCTATATGTTATATATATATATATATTATATATATGGTGATTCATTCAAAACTCAACCCAGCCAGCAGCAGCATTCCTCTGTAGACATGCACCAATATCTCAACTGATGCTTTATAGTAGCATCCAAGTCAGCTAAACATCCAGTACTGCAGTGATGGCAGCCAGGTAATGTGTGCTGTGCATATTGCACTGGCTCTTAGTGATGTACATTTACTCTATATCTCATTATGATCTACCAGCACTCATACTGTACTAAACTCAGCCTCCACCTATGTCATCATCAGATGTTATGCCCCAAAATTGTCAACCAGGTCTTGTGAAACTAGATCTCAATCCAGACTTTTCATTTGGTTTGCATCCATAGGATCGACAATACACAGCCCTCATAATGTTCCTGAAGCACCGTCAGAGACTCTGCTTTTATGAACACCTTACTTACTCTTATATATCCTGAACATAACTAGTGTTTGAGTTTTCCTGTTTCTCTTGGCCATCTTTGCTGTTGACTGACACACAGCAGATGAGTTAGTGCTACATACAACAAATGCTTACTTTCCCATCCTGAACTTGTGTATCTGGTTAAATTAGGAAACCTGCTCCTGACCCTCGCTAAGCTAGGTACTGTGCACAAGTTTCTGGGTAAACCTTAAGGACGGGTCAAAGGTCGTCAAATATTAGTGCTACCAAACAAAGAATAGTGTGGTATTAGGCCTACAGTAAAACTGAACCACTGCACTGCATTAAGAATAGTCTAATGTACTCATTAGTTGATAACACCTAATGCCATATACACTGAAAAGATTCCCATTCCCAAACACAACTACATGCAGTGATGAGACTCTTCTTGCCATTTGTAGGTCGCTAAACCCAACTATTATAAATCTATTATAATCTGATCAAGCGCATGGATTCATCTAATTTTAGTTACTGTTTAACATGCGTTAACATTGTTTTGTGGGTCAACTAAAAGCAAAAACAATGTGATGACTGTATGATGGATATCAACATTTACAGGCACACAGAACATGGTTTTGCCATACATGGATGCTACTATTACATTGATATAAATAATAATAATAATAATAATAATAATATAATGTCTCCTCATTGAATACATGTATGAGTGACAGTAGCAGTTAATGCATTGGCTTCGGCCAATGCATTACCTGTGACATGTGCTGGTTGTAGCTGTGGTGGAGGCTGTGCCCTGGGCTCCCCATGCACACACTGTCAACCTGTGACTTGCCCTCGGATTCTGTGGCACAATCGCGTGAGGATTGACGAAAAAAGTGTCTTCTGATGAAACCCTTGTGCATGAAGTCCAGCTCTGTATGAAAAGAAATGTAGCATTGGTTGGTTCTCAACACCACAATGTCCTTGTGAAGACGTAATCCTTTACTAATCTCTCTGCACAAGGAGAATTGCATTCCTTTTGTACGCCCTTCTCGGTACAATATAAGGCATGAATTGCACCCTCCACATGCATAACTAAAAAGCGACCTTATTTTAGTTTATGTGAGTGTTTTTATGTCACTGTGAAGAAGTGGGTTAGCCGGTACCAGTCTGTAGTATAAGGGGTGCACAGACAGCAAGGTAACAAGCATTAGATACAACACACTGATTGGACCGCATGTCGTGTTTCTAATGAGGTGAGGAAGGAGTCCCTGTGTAACTAGCTTGGAGATCCACCGCTAAGCTAATGCCAGTAGTAACTGGAAGCTGAGCCGTTAGCTCACGTTAGCCCCACACACAAACACCACACAACATGTCCACTTTGGTCAAGCTCACCTTCAGCGAGCTGGACGCGGTGAATTCCGCTGTGCTATCAGCTGATCCTGCAGGCGCGTGAAGAGCACTTTAAAGCTGCTGCTGCTCACACTCCTGTTAGCCGCTGCTTCCGGTACCGTTACCCCGCTGCAGCCCTCTGATTGGTCACATTATCCTGTACCGTTACCTCGCTCCAGTCCTCTGATTGGTCACATTATTCTCTCGAGGAAACGCTGTTTCCTGTAGTTGTCTCGCGGCGCAGCTCCAGTCCTCCGATTGGTCACATTATTCTGTACCGTTATCTCGATCCAGCCCTCTGATTGGTCACATTATTCTGTACCGTTATCTCGATCCAGCCCTCTGATTGGTCACATTATTCTGTACCGTTATCTCGACCCATAGCTCTGTCTCGATCCAGTCCTCTGGTCACCAGCCCTCTGATTGGTCACATTATTCTGTACCGTTATCTCGATCCAGCCCTCTGATTGGTCACATTATTCTGTACCGTTATCTCGACCCATAGCTCTGTCTCGATCCAGTCCTCTGGTCACCAGCCCTCTGATTGGTCACATTATTCTGTACCGTTATCTCGATCCAGCCCTCTGGTCACATTATTCTCTCCGTACCGGTACACATAATATACGTAGACGCCTCATAGACTGACGCTGCCTGTTGGAGCTGACGTATCAGCGCGGCCGCCATCTTGGATGGGTCCCCAGTGCGCCCCCAGTGCATTTATTTCTACTGAGGAAGTGTATCCCCAACTACAATAATCATAACTCCCCGAATTTAACCATTTTTTTGGTTTGTTACAAACGGCAGTGATTTAGTTATGATACAGGACGCTAAAATAAAGTAAAAATAATAAATAAAAACGAAATTATTGTTCAATCTTACTTGTGAAAGGTAATCCCACGCGATCTGGTGTCAATACTGCCGGTTATTGCAACCGTAAGCTGCACAAAATACTGGCATAGCTTGCTCTCCCGTTGGCTCCGATGCTAGACTAGAGTGAGGAGACCCAACCAATATGGCGGCGACGCTGGATTACGTTCCAGCACGTCATGAGGCGTCTACGTGTATTATGTCTATGCCAGTACACACCAAAACATTGCATTTGTTGGTAATATTATCCTAAACAATTGGTTTAATTCAAGTCGCCGGATAAAACAATGCTAGCAGACGTCGCCATCTAGAGGGCAGATTAGAAAGGTCAGTTAGCTTGTTTTGTAGATTAGTAGGGACGGCCCTGTCCTCGAGAGCATTGGTTCGTTTGATGTACCTACAAAATAAAATCGTTTGCAACACATTGGATGCAAACTTATCCCCTTCAATACAATACATTTAAAGAAAATGCTATTGTAAAAAGTGTATTTGGGTTAATGCAATTCCACCCCCTTGAGAATTGATAAACAGAACACCAGTTTTGTGTATCAATTTAATCTAAAATGAACGCATCAATCCAAACTGAATAGCTGTCTCAAAGATAGAATATTACAGAAGAAAATAACATTTCACACATTTTTAGACTTATTTTTTTTCTGGTAAAAATACAATTTGTGCATGGAATCATTGAGAAATGTGTGTGTACTCAGATGCATGTCAAGAGTAAACTGAGCAGCGGTTGATAAACTCACTCATGGACTAACTAATAAGAACATTTAATCTTCAATGCATTTGTTGACATTCTTCCATTGCACCAGTGAGCGAAATGGACTCACCAGAAACAGGTATGATATAACAGGTGAGCATGTGTCGTATTTTAGAAAAAAACAATGGCTTTTATCTCCTGTGGCACATTCTAATTCATCATTCAGGAGCACAGCAGCCATCTTGGAGGCTGAGGACAATATGGGAAATGCAGAGCACCTAATGAATGCCTTTGAATAAGTCACATGTCACAGGTAACTTCCCCTCCCATCATCTGGATTAAACGATCAAATTGTCTCATTTCCCTTCTCTCCCAATGTTGCTTATAGCAGATTCCCTTGTTATATCTTCAGGAAGATGGCTTTTTGGCTCCTTTCAGCTACATAAGTTGGCTATTTGGTCCATGTGGAGAACTAAAACACATCCTGGATTAACCCTTTGTAACAATTACAACCCACACCTCGACTACCTCTATACAGACTTTGTTTTATAACCAAGCAAACTACAGGGCTGTGATTTAACTGAGAATGTTTGTTTCTGACTTGCAATTATTTTGAATCTATAACCTACACAAGGAAAAGGACTGTTCTTCAACCTTTCAGCCCATCTCCTGGAGCTCAGACTTTATCTTCCGAGGACTGTCGCCAGGAGGGCCATTCGGATGTACATGCCGTTTTCAGCTTGCCGGAAGTAGGCTGCTCGCGGGTCTGTGTCAACCTCCGCACTGTGGAAAAGTTGAGGTAGGATCCCCAACAGAAGTTTAGTTGGACATTTAGTTGGAAGAACTGACGGATAAATTAAATACAAGTAAGCCTCATTATTCTAGTGTGGCAAATGGTTGAGACTTAGACGTATGAGACTATTTTTAGTCGTTCAGCACCGGACTCACCTGATTTCATTGACTCGAGGGAGAGGGTGCATGACCACCATCTTGCGTTTAGCGGCGGTCATAATATGTGGGGTTAGGATGAACTGGCCAAAACACTGAAATAAAGACACGTACATTATAGCACACACGCACACACACCCCAACAACATACCATTACTTGAACTGCTCCACTGAAATGTATTCAGATCTCTATTCAATTGGTCCATTTAGACAGTCCTCTGTTTGAACCAGCATGAGCCATAAGCTAGAACAGTTGAGATGTTCACAATGTGAGGCTGCTTACAGCCTTGTACTCTTCCTCGGAGGCAAATCTCTCTTTCTGGATGCGGGTCATGTAGAGGACGTCCGTGTCTGGCAGGGCCTCCTCAATACTCTCAAACTCCTCCTGCACACGTACACAAGCCCAAAGTTTAGCATACATGCAATAGCACGTTTTCTGTAGCTCAACATGCACACACAACTACTGTAATCTTTGTAAACACTGACATTCAGTACATTTCCATGCAGAGGGTAACCAAGTTAGGCATGGTAACCTGCTGATGGTCTTTATCCAGTTGAGGGATTAGCATGACCATTATCGTGGTTTACACGGACATGGGTAACCCGGTTACCGAAGCAAGTTGGCGTTCCTGTGAGCATGTAAACATACTGATTGACACCCGTGTTCCCCTTCTATTATCTGTCCATGTAGCCCCCTGTTCCCAGACACTCCGTCCCACCTGCTTGATGCCCTTGGAGGCCACGAAGTCCAGGATGTCAGCCGGCATGTGAAGGTTGGGCGGCGCAACATAGCGCAGCGTGATGCGGTGCTGGGTCAGCAGCTTGGCCAGAGAGTGCACGGTGCGCCCATGTTTCAGGTCACCCACCATGGTTATCTGGAGGAAGAGGAATAATAACTATTAATTTTAGAGCAGCTTTAAAAACAATGCTTACAAAGTGCTTTGACATCCACAATAAGAGCACATCAGAATACAGATCAATGAAAGATACAAAATAAAGATAAATACTAGTGGTGGGCATAGATTAATTTCTTTAATCTAGATTAATCTAACTGTAATCTTGGAATTAATCTAGATTAAAATGGCTCATTTGAATTCTGTCGAAGGCATTCATAATATGCGTGTGCTACCTAAATAATGACTAAAAATAAGTCTGCGCGATTGTTGACCGGAGGGGGAGAGGTGCGCGATTGTTGACGGGCGGGGGGGGGGTGCGCGATTGTTGACCGGAGGGGGAGAGGTTCGTGATTGTCGACGGGGGGGGGGGGGGGGGGGGGGTCAGTAATGACACTGCGAATACGGACGTTTATCATCTTTTTTAAAATATATATTTTTTAAGAGGCCCCTGATTGGCCGAGGCCCAGGTAAGCCCGTGCATTAAGGCACCACTGCCCAGACCTACGACTGACGCGCGCGGGGGGGGGGGGGGGGACCCAGCTCCCAACACAACTTTGAGAATAGATTAACGGCGATAATTTTTTTATCGCGCGATAAGAGTCTCGCGTTATATCACAGCACGTTAACGCCGATAACGGCCCACCACTAATAAATACATAAATAAACCAAAAAATAAATAAGCAAATAAGCAGACATCATGTGAGCCAGTTTATAAAAGTGGGTTTTAAGCAAGCGGCAGCCATGACCGCCTGTTTGTGAAGCCAATGCGGTTCCTCTATACATGTAGGTCCTCTAACAGCCTATGTGTGGTTCACTGTAGAGACTAGAATGTAGTTCCTCTACTGGCCTATAGATGGTTTAATGTTGAGACTAGCATGTAGTTCCTCTAACAGCCTATAGGTGGCCGTTAAAGATCGTCATCATTCCAAGTCAATGTGAAAAACGTGATTTCTTTCTTGTAATACAAAGCAAATACATGCTTTCTTTGTTCGGTGAGAATATCAGTGGCTAGTTCCCCCCATATTATTAAATCTGAGAGGTCGCGTTTGACATGTTTATTTCATTAAAGAGATTAAAGTGACAATGTGTAAGATTTGTGCCTCTATCGTAGGGTGACCAGACGTACTCCGTTTTCAGCTATGTTTTCCACATAACATTTTCTGTAATGGAGGCAATCTGGTTTATTTATGCAGCACAATGGATAAGGTAAAAGTTCCTCTTTTTTCCTTTAATCCAAATACTACAACCACGCATTATTTTAAAAAGCATGAATGATGGTAGTAACTGTACACTACTGTGGCCTTACCGTCATACCGTTGACCGTCCCCAGCTCCTCTCTGATGGTGAAGACATCCAGCAGGGCCTGGGTGGGGTGTTCTCCCACTCCGTCCCCTGCGTTGATTACTGGCTTGCGACAGTGACGCGAGGCCGTCTAGTTGCCATGGCAGCGGGGGACAAAGGAAGAGAGAATCATTGTGAAGCACAGACATTAAAGGCAACTAGTAGGATTTTCCTAAAAAATATATATATATAGACTCATACAAAAATAATCCCTCTCAATAATCACCTATGACCCACTAGAAGTGTGTGGCGGTATCTGTATCTTCACACACCCTGCCCTCTGCCTGTATTTTCTTATTTGACTTTGTTCAAGACGTTTCTGGGCTTCAACCTTTGGACAGTCAGCATCCCCCAGCCAATAGCGCGGGACTCGTGAAACGTAGTGATCAGATCCCAGCTCGCATCCAAGAGGAAGCTACGACATTGAATTTAATTTGACAAAAAAATGTAAATATAGTGAGTGTTACGGCCACCTTGGCCTATGTTAATTGCTTGATTGTTTTCTAATTACGTTTGCCTCCTCCGTCATAGGCGGGTCCCGCGTCATTCCATTCGTCCAGCGTACGGGGCGTGACCCATCTGAGAGTATAAAGTGGGCCTGGCCTATGACGGGGGCGGCGGGAGATTTCCTTTGTTGTTTCATTTGTAGTTGTGAGATCATTTTCGAAACTTGACTTTTTCACGTAATTAAAACCCTAGACGTGATTTCGTTGTTTTGTCTCCTGCCCGTTTTTGTTATTACCTTGAGCCGGGTATAACATGGGGGCTCGTTAAACGTTGCGATTGCGAACATTCCGAAACGTCGGACTTGAGCGTGGGTAGGTTGAGCGTCATAGTTTCTTAAAGACCTTTAACCATTCCTTGTGTGCGTCAGTAACTTGCGGTTATTGGGACGTGTGGGTTTTTATTTTGGGACAGGTTCGGTGGCTAGAGCAGTTGTCTCGGGGACACTCCGAGGAGTGGTAAGAATCGCCAGTTTCTGGTTGTTTAAGCCATACCTGCGGGTTAAGTGTTTAATTCATCCCACCGCCGGCCTGTTTGAAGATGCGCGTTTTGTTAATCATGGTTTGTTTTGGTTTTGCTCAAGGGGAATGGTTATTGGCCTTGGCTAATGTGTCGCTGGGCTTCCCGTATTAGTTTTGCGGTAGGTATGAACCATATCCTCGACTGTTTTGCCCAGTTTGTGAGGTGCGTAATTGTTAGTAATGGCATCACTTGTTGAGGAGTTTATTGAAGGCCCTTCTAAAGCCGTATTTGATGCGTTAACGAAGGACCAGTTAATTCAATTGGCTGATCATTACAATATTAAAATCCATTCTACTCGACTTAAGACGGAGATAAAAGCTGCAGTGAAATGGGGTTTAGGCACAAAAGATTTAATTGATCCAGTTGATTATGCGTCTGTTGTTGATGAAGATCCGCCTATCGAGGAGGAGGAAAACCCTCCGAAATCTGCGGAGGCGTTAACTTTCGAACAACAGAAAGAATTACTGCGCATTCAATTCGAAAACAGCAAAATGCTGCATCAAATGCAATTGGATACACTCATGTATAATGAAGGCAATGAGCGCGAGAAGAGATCATTGGAGCGTCAGAAGTTGGATCTGGAAGCTCAACGGTTACAACTTATTCGGCAGGGGAAAATACCGACACCAGGTGGAAAAGATCCTCAATTAGATATTGCCAGTAGTCTTCGTTTACTTCCACATTTTAATGAGAAGGACGTAGATACGTTTTTTCTTCTGTTTGAGAGAGTGGCTGATGCGCAAGAGTGGCCGGGTTCGCACCGTGCGCTTATGCTTCAGAGTCGTCTTACGGGAAAAGCACAGCGCGCTTTCTCTGCTTTGAGTGTGGAAGAGGCTCGTGAGTATACTACTGTTAAAGCTGCAGTCTTGCGAGCATATGAATTGATTCCAGAAGCGTACCGTCAGCGGTTTAGAAATATGCGGAGACGTTCAGACCAAACAAACGTTGAGTTTGCAAGAGAATTGCGTTTGGAGTGTCAGCGTTGGTGTGTGGCTTGTGATGTTAAAACGTATGAACATTTATTGGATTTGATTGTACTGGAGCAATTTAAGAACACATTGCCAGAGCGTGTTGCAACGTATATTGCTGAGAAACAGGCTAAGAACGAGTCTGACGCGGCTGTGTTGGTAGATGAATACGAGTTGACTCACAAAGCTCACTCGCGTTCATCAACTGTACAGAAAGATGTTTTTTCTTTCAGCAATAAGTATGCTCACGTTAATGCGCCACGCGCTTTTGTAGCCGATCGGTCTAGCAGGTATGTTAACGTTAATGCGCCACACGCTTCTGTAGTTGATCGCGCAGCTGTTAAGTCCGAAGAGAGTTGCCGTTATTGTCACGTAAAAGGTCATGCGAAGTGGAGCTGTCCAATGCTGCAAGCTAAGCTGAAAGAGCGTTTTTCTTATGTGAAGCCTCAGCCTGACATGTTGGCTGCTTCTCCTGCGAAGTTGGATGTTAATTCACATTGTACTGAATTCAATTCTAGTTACACTCCATTTATTTCTGATGGATTTGTTTCTTTGAAAGGCAGTGATGAATTAATTCATGTAAAAATCCTTTGTGATACTGGAGCATCAGAGTCCTTTATTCTAGAGTCTATTCTGCCATTCTCTTCCACTTCAAGCTCTGGTAGATCTCTGTTGGTTCGTGGAATAGACCTCAATACTTTTGAAGTCCCTTTACATAGAATCCTGTTGCATTCTGAGTTAGTTGAGGGTGAGGTTGAGATGGGAATACGCCCTGCTCTCCCTGTTGACTCTGTCCATGTGATTCTGGGTAATAATTATGCAGGTGGGCGTGTTTGGCAATGTAACCCTGTGCCAGTAGTGTCTACGTCTCCTCAACTTAAAGATGAGTCTGATGATTGTTCAAAGCAGTTCCCCGACGTGTTTGCAGCTTGTGCTGTGACCCGCTCAGCTACTCGTGCTATGGCTGAGGCCAAGCCGGTCAAGGTGGCTGCAGAGAAGACTAGGTTTGCCTTACCAGATTTTCCATTAAATACATCACATGAAGACCTAGTTAAAGAACAACGGGCCGATCAGTCTCTGGGTTCTTTGTTTGAGCGTGCTGTGCCAACTGACACCTTTGAGAGCATGGCTCATGGGTACACTGTTAAAAATGGTCTGCTTGTGAGAAAATGGACGCCGTCCACTGACACTTCAGTGGGAGAACCATGGTTACAGGTTGTGGTACCTGCAACTGCTAAACAGGCTGTTATGAAAACAGCCCATGACATCTTGGGGCATTCAGGTGTGAGAAAAACTTATGATCGTGTTATGCGTCATTTTTACTGGCCAAAATTGAAGAAAGATGTGGCTGCATACATTAAAACGTGCCACATATGTCAGATGACTGGTAAGCCTAACCAGGTAATTAAGCCTGCGCCTTTGCAGCCAATACCTGTGGAGGCTGGTCCATTTGAGCACTTGCAGTTGGACTGTGTTGGGCAGTTGCCTACATCGAAAAATGGATGTAGGTATTTGTTGACAATTATGTGTCAGGTTACTCGTTATCCGGCTGCCTACCCATTGCGTTCTATCACCACCAGGTCCATAGTGAAGGCTCTCTCACAGTTCTTCTCTATATTTGGCATACCAAAGATAATTCAGACTGACCAAGGTTCTAATTTTATGTCTCGTGTATTTTCTCAGGTCATGAATCAACTTCATATCAAGCACCACAAGGCTTCAGCTTACCATCCTCAGAGCCAGGGAGCACTTGAGCGGTTTCACCAGACCTTGAAATCTCTGCTCCGTGCTTACTGTATGGAGCTGGGACGAGGCTGGGAGGAAGGGATTCCTTGGTTGCTGCTTGCCTCTAGGGAGGTAGTGCAAGAGAGTAGTGGGTTCAGTCCTAACGAGCTGGTCTTTGGCCATTCTGTACGTGGTCCTATGGCTGTGCTGAAGGATGTGGCAGGCCTTCAAGACCCACCACAACCATTATGTGATTATGTAAATGGTTTCAAAAGACGTCTTTATGAGGCAGCTCGTATGGCTCGTGAGAATCTGACTGCCACCCAGGTTAAGATGAAGCAGCGGTATGATCAAAAAGCTCAGCGCCGTGTTTTTTCAGTGGGTGATAAAGTGCTGGCTCTTTTGCCAATTATATCCTCACCATTTCAAGCTAAATTTGCTGGTCCGTATACGGTTATTAAGAAAGTGTCAGATATTAACTGTGTGATTGCCACTCCTGAAAGGAGAAAAAGCTCTCAATTATGTCATGTAAACTTACTAAAGCCGTACCATGAACGTTTGGACACACCAACAGGTGGTGCTGTTGTGCAACCTGTTGCCTTGACTGATGGTGTTTTGTCTTCTATATCTCCTGTAGATCCTTCGGTGGCAGCGCAGGAACAGGAAGAGATCAGGGCTCCTGATGACGGGGTCTTGCGGGCACGCTTAAATAATTCAGACACTTTGAAGCAGCTTCCAAAGTTGTTACAACACTTGTCAGAGGACAAATGTGCTGAATTAGTGAGCCTTGTTCATGAGTTTCCAATGTTGTTTGCAGATACCCCAACTCAGACCCACCTCTTGAAGCATGATATTGACGTTGGTGATGTAGCACCAATCAGGCAGCGCTTTTATCGGGTGTCTCAAGAGAAGCAAAAACATATTGACACAGAGGTGGATTACCTCCTTAGGAATGGACTGGCTGAACCTTCTTCTGCAGCCTGGGCGTCACCATGTCTTCTTGTTAACAAGCCAGACGGTACTTTCAGATTCTGCACAGATTATCGTAAACTCAATACTGTAACAAAACCAGACAGTTTTCCACTCCCGAGGATCGAGGACTGTGTAGATCAGGTGGGGGCCGCTAGGTTTGTTAGCAAGTTCGACTTACTCAAAGGTTACTGGCAGGTACCTTTGACGGACCGTGCAAAAAAAGTTTCATCTTTCATTACATCTCAGGGTTTGTTCTCTTATAATGTGATGAGTTTCGGTTTGAGAAATGCACCGGCCACCTTCCAGCGCCTTATGAACCTCGTTGTTGCTGGTCTGGACGGCTGCGCTGTTTATTTAGATGATGTAGTGGTCTATAGCAACAGCTGGGGGGCACACTTGAGCATCATTAGAGACCTTTTCCAACGCCTTTCTGAAGCCTGTTTGACTGTCAACCTGGCGAAGTGTGAGTTCGCAAGGGCGACAGTCACTTATTTAGGAAAGGTAGTAGGCCAAGGAGAAGTGCGTCCAGTTCGGGCTAAGACTTTGGCCATCGACCGGTACCCACCACCCACAAATAAAAAAGAGTTGATGCGTTTTTTGGGCATGGTGGGGTTTTACCGTGGTTTTTGTCCACATTTTTCGTCTGTTGTTGCGCCATTGACCAACCTGTTGAAGTCCTCTGTGAAGTTTAACTGGACTCCAGAATGTCAGTCAGTGTTTGAGAGCATTAAGGCTCTCTTGACTTCTTCTCCTGTTCTGGCTGCGCCGCACTTGAACCAGCCGTTCAAACTGCATGTTGATGCTAGCCAGGTGGGAGTCGGTGCGGTATTGCTCCAGGAGGATGAGAATAGCATCGATCGCCCAGTTAGTTTCTTTTCTAGAAAGTTTTTGTCCTATCAAACTAACTATTCCGTTATTGAAAAGGAAGCGTTGGGGTTAATTTGGGCACTTCAGCATTTTGAAGTTTATGTTGGGGGTACTGCTCCTCTTGTGGTCTTCAGTGACCATAATCCCCTGACATTTCTACAGACCCTCCAAAACCCTAACCAGCGGTTAATGCGCTGGGCTCTTTTTCTTCAGCCATTTCATTTGGAGATATGCCATATCAAAGGCAAAGACAATGTGATGGCTGACGCCTTATCCCGAGCTCATATTGATTAAATTGTCATGTTTCCCCATGCTACTCTCTCTGTCTGCTTTGTTTTCCAGGGCCCGGAGAATGGAGGTTTTGGATAGTTGGGAAGTGTTTTTTTGGGGAAAAAGGGGGTTTATTAGGTGTTTTTCATTTTCTGAAATTAAATGGGAATTTAGTGGTACTTTAGTATTGTTTAAGCTTTGTATGTACTATAACAAACCTTTTTGCACTGTTAGGCTCAAAGTGGTGTGTAATGGTTGTGGGGTTAGTGCTTGCATTACCCTACAAGCCCCTTCTCAAGGGGGAGGATGTTACGGCCACCTTGGCCTATGTTAATTGCTTGATTGTTTTCTAATTACGTTTGCCTCCTCCGTCATAGGCGGGTCCCGCGTCATTCCATTCGTCCAGCGTACGGGGCGTGACCCATCTGAGAGTATAAAGTGGGCCTGGCCTATGACGGGGGCGGCGGGAGATTTCCTTTGTTGTTTCATTTGTATTTGTGAGATCATTTTCGAAACTTGACTTTTTCACGTAATTAAAACCCTAGACGTGATTTCGTTGTTTTGTCTCCTGCCCGTTTTTGTTATTACCTTGAGCCGGGTGGGAGATATAGAAGACAAAACACCATCAGTCAAGGCAACAGGTTGCACAACAGCACCACCTGTTGGTGTGTCCAAACGTTCATGGTACGGCTTTAGTAAGTTTACATGACATAATTGAGACCTTTTCCAACGCCTTTCTGGAGCCTGTTTGACTGTCAACCTGGCGAAGTGTGAGTTCGCAAGGGCGACAGTCACTTATTTAGGAAAGGTAGTAGGCCAAGGAGAAGTGCGTCCAGTTCGGGCTAAGACTTTGGCCATCGACCGGTACCCACCACCCACAAATAAAAAAGAGTTGATGCGTTTTTTGGGCATGGTGGGGTTTTACCGTGGTTTTTGTCCACATTTTTCGTCTGTTGTTGCGCCATTGACCAACCTGTTGAAGTCCTCTGTGAAGTTTAACTGGACTCCAGAATGTCAGTCAGTGTTTGAGAGCATTAAGGCTCTCTTGACTTCTTCTCCTGTTCTGGCTGCGCCGCACTTGAACCAGCCGTTCAAACTGCATGTTGATGCTAGCCAGGTGGGAGTCGGTGCGGTATTGCTCCAGGAGGATGAGAATAGCATCGATCGCCCAGTTAGTTTCTTTTCTAGAAAGTTTTTGTCCTATCAAACTAACTATTCCGTTATTGAAAAGGAAGCGTTGGGGTTAATTTGGGCACTTCAGCATTTTGAAGTTTATGTTGGGGGTACTGCTCCTCTTGTGGTCTTCAGTGACCATAATCCCCTGACCTTTCTACAGACCCTCCAAAACCCTAACCAGCGGTTAATGCGCTGGGCTCTTTTTCTTCAGCCATTTCATTTGGAGATACGCCATATCAAAGGCAAAGACAATGTGATGGCTGACGCCTTATCCCGAGCTCATATTGATTAAATTGTCATGTTTCCCCATGCTACTCTCTCTGTCTGCTTTGTTTTCCAGGGCCCGGAGAATGGAGGTTTTGGATAGTTGGGAAGTGGTTTTTTGGGGAAAAAGGGGGTTTATTAGGTGTTTTTCATTTTCTGAAATTAAATGGGAATTTAGTGGTACTTTAGTATTGTTTAAGCTTTGTATGTACTATAACAAACCTTTTTGCACTGTTAGGCTCAAAGTGGTGTGTAATGGTTGTGGGGTTAGTGCTTGCATTACCCTACAAGCCCCTTCTCAAGGGGGAGGATGTTACGGCCACCTTGGCCTATGTTAATTGCTTGATTGTTTTCTAATTACGTTTGCCTCCTCCGTCATAGGCGGGTCCCGCGTCATTCCATTCGTCCAGCGTACGGGGCGTGACCCATCTGAGAGTATAAAGTGGGCCTGGCCTATGACGGGGGCGGCGGGAGATTTCCTTTGTTGTTTCATTTGTAGTTGTGAGATCATTTTCGAAACTTGACTTTTTCACGTAATTAAAACCCTAGACGTGATTTCGTTGTTTTGTCTCCTGCCCGTTTTTGTTATTACCTTGAGCCGGGTACAACATGGGGGCTCGTCCGGGATGCCGCGGCTGCTGTTTTTGAGGCTGCTGCTGGGGCCTGTAGCCGGGAGGCCGCGGCTGCTGTTTTTGAGGCCGCGGCTGCTGTTTTTGAGGCTGCGGCTGCTGTTTTTGAGGCCACGGCTGCTGTTTTTGAGGCCGCGGCTGCTGTTTTTGAGGCTGCTGCTGGGGCCTGTAGCTAGGAGGCCGTTGCTGCTGGGGCCTGTTGCTAGGAGGCTGCTGCCTGTAGCTAGGAGGCTCCTGCCGCTTTGGAGGCTCCTGCCGCTGCGGAGGCTGCTGCGGAGGCTGCTGCCGCTGCGGAGGCTGCTGCCGCTGCAGAGGCTGCTGCGGAGGCTGCTGCGGAGGCTGCTGCCGCTGCAGAGGCTGCTGCTGCCGAGGCTCCTGCTGCTGCTGCTTTGGAGGCTGCTGCTTTGAGGCGGCTGCTGGAGCCTGTAGCCGAGAGCCGCTGCTGCTGCTTTTGAGGCGGCTGCTGGAGCCTGTAGCCAGGAGGCCGCTGCTGCTGCTTTTGAGGCAGCTGCTGGAGCCTGTAGCCGGGAGGCCGCTGCTGCTGCTTTTGAGGCGGCTGCTGGAGCCTGTAGCCGGGAGGCCGCTGCTGCTGCTTTTGAGGCGGCTGCTCAAAAGACCAAGTGGACAAAGCTCGTTCCACAACGAGAGTCAATCTGGGGTTGGCTTTCGCCCGCTGGTGAGCACTTCTGGTGTCATTCAGCAACCGACAAATCCTCCTTATTGTGCCTTTAACCACTGTATCTCTACAGTGCACAGGTTCAGACAAAACTATTAAGAATTGATCACAGAGGGAAACACATATTTATGACTTGCATATTTATATATTAGTGTTGATATTACTTATTAGTTTTATATTTATTACTTATTTCAGTTTGGTCACTTCTGGCACCAGATGCACTCCATACTGAGATAATATAATCCTTCTGAAGCTATAATAGTGATATGAGACAAGATATCTCATGATGCAGGAATGCCATGATACAGCACAAATGCTTCCATGTTCCCTAACCTTCTATAATAGGAATGTTTTAATGCTGAATGCTTTCATCTATGTAGGATAATGGAGAAGAACAATGATAAGGTCTGTTAAATGCCCTGAATGTAATGTAAGGATTGCTGTTTTTCATGTCAATATGTGACGCAAATTGCGGTTGCTAAAAACAAACATTGCAATATTATCGAAATGAAGGTATTGGTGCATTCATTTGAACTTGGCGTCAATGAGAACATTAATTTTCATCCAACAATGATCTTCAAATTCTTTAACTTCTTTTAATCTCTACATTCGTGTACCTTCTACCCTCGTGAGACCATCCTGATCGTACAAGTTTGTGTTTTGGTTTGTGGCTGAAGGTTAGTCGGTCCCCGCTACCGCTGAAACAAACTTTAAAAACCCCAAAACTGGATGGACCAATCAGTGCTAGGGGGAGGGACTTTTATTTCACAACGAAGCAAGCACAGCCAGCTGCGCCAAAAGGAACCCAACTAGGGATGGAAACAATGACTTTCCAAAAGAAGCAGATGTGAAAGCAAACCGACTGGACCACTCCTGCTCACCTCGACAGCGCCGGGCTTGGGGTGTCGGAGGACCAGGACATCAGCGTAGCCGCTCATCGTCTGGACCGAGTCGGCCAGGGACTCGCCCTTCTGGGAGGAGGAAGTGGCCTCGTTGAAGTGCACCACCGAGCCCCCCAGACGCTGCATGGCTGCCGCAAACGAGCTGCTGGTGCGCGTGCTCACCTCATAGAACATGGATGCCATCACCTTGCCCTGGAGTGGCAGGGGAACAAGCCGTTACACACACACACACACACACACACACACACACACACACACACACACACACACACACACACACACACACACACACACACACACACACACACACACACACACACACACACACACACACACACACACACGGGTGAGAAGGGTCATGGGGGACTAGACATCGTGTGGCTTTTTACCTAAAGTCCCACATGAATGTACGTACATATGTCTGCGTGTGATGAGTTTAACTCAGCCATGCAGACCGCACGTTCATGCGCACGTGTGATACCTAAACACGCGCGTGCGTGTGTACGTACGTCTGCGTGCGCATTCCCTATGGGGGGGGGGGGGGGGGGGGGGGGGGGTGAGAAGGGTCACGGGGGACTAGACACACGTGCATACGTTCGTGTGACTATTTAGTACAAATCAGCCATGCAGACCGCACGTTTGTGCGGTTCTATTTCATCCTTCCTGACCGCCAGAGGCGGTGCTTTCAGCACCTGGATGTTCATCACATGCACATGTAGTTCGAGTGTTTATAACAACAAAGTCGCTTGCGACCAGGGTGGCATGACCCCGCCCCGGTATTTAAGGTACGCTCACCCCGGAAATGGTCTCTTATCTTCTCGTGCAACCTTGGGTTTGTATGTTCGAAGTGTGTAGATGGTTGATGCTAAATCGCTGGAGTCTTATAAACCTTTTGGTTGGAGCTGCGAACGATTCGTGTCGCCCTCTTAGACTGCGATTCAGCTAATTGATTTTTTTGTTTCTCCGGTAAGTAAAGTTTTTCTCTTAAGTAAGCGTTTATGAGTGATCTCGCTCTGGCTGTGTTTCACCGCTTCAAACAGGCACGTTTCTCGCGCTAATAGCGATCGGGATTATTACTGCGGATCGCAGTGAGTTGAGTTTTTTCTTTTTTTTCCCTTCTCAAAAATAAGCTGTGAGTGATCTCGCTCCTGCTGTGTTTAACTGCTTCGCATGGGTGTGGGTTTTCTCGCCCGGTGGCGATCGGTTGTTGAACATTAGCCTAATTTGTCTATCGATCGGGCGAGCAACGGCTCACGCCGAGATAAAGTCAGTCAAGCGCTAATTTCGTTCTTTCATTTGTTTTTTCATAAACGCACCAGGTGAGAGTGTATGCGCTCCTGACTCCTGGTTTGCTGGCTCTTCGCGTGGCTCAGTTAGCGCCTTGTTGCTGCTATCGGTCGGGCATATAGTTTCCCTTGTTATCATGGAAGGGGGCATCTCGAGCCAGAGGATGGTCACGACCAATGCCCCAGTTGCCTCGGCGTTGAGCATCTAAGGCAGGGACTGACTGAGCAGGCATGTATGAACCGTGGGTGCTTGAGTTGGGCCTCTCGTACAATGAGACTGGCCGAAGTGGAGATCAGGCTAGGCTCTCAGTTGACCTCGGCACAGAGGGACGAGGCTGCGCACTCCAAGCCATGGAAACGGCCAGCACTGACATCTCGGGGGGCCCCTGGCTGGCCAAAATGCAGAAAAGCGGACCCTCTGGCACAGAAAGTGGACACCTTAGCTTCAACCACCAGGGGCACAGCCTGCTAGTGATCCCGCAGCAGCAGCTGCCGCGGACGGCCTAAACATTGTTGACAAGTGGGAGGAAAGGCAGACGGACAGAGTGCCCTACGGCTCTGGCTCTGACCCTCTTGATGCAGCCCGCAGCTCACTGCGGACGTCTGTGGTAAGCCGTACATCAGTGGCCAGACCCGCTATTAAGATGGCCCTGGCGCAACTAGGATTGGATGCGCCCCATGTTGGCGTGGCGGGCAGAGTGCCTTTTTCCAACAGGCTGCCCCTCCCGCTACCTTCGCTGTGCCTCCTTCAGCCCCCTTTGTGGAGGATCTACAGAGGTGCTGGGCAGACCCTAGGCAGTTCTCCCACCTCCCTAGTGAGTGCAGAGCCTTGGCAAATATGCGGGACGCACCCAGTTATGGCCTAGACCGTATGCCAACCACAGAACCGGCTCTCGCCGCCCTGATCCTCTCGCCGGACGAAGCATTGAGGCCCGATGCACGCAGCCCACGGCCGCAGTGCCGCCTCACGGATGATTCATCGTGAAGAGCTATGATGCAGCGGCACGGGCCGCACGTATAGGCAACTCCTTGTCTCACCTAACCTTGGCCATGTCCGAGACGCTCCAGTCCTCTGGAACAGAGCAGGAGGTACAAGACCTGAGTGAGGCCTCACTACAGGCATTCGCATACATGTCAAGGGAGCTTGGTAGGCTGATGTCGTCACTGACACTTGCGAGGCATCAGGTGTGGTTGACCCAATCTCCACTGTCAGAGGTCAGTAGAAGGGCTCTCCGCACTCTCCCAGTAGCAGCTGTTCGGGGTGGCAGCCCAGCAAGCCCTCGTGTCAGTTTGCGCCGGGCCCTACCGCGGTCACGGAGGCCGGCGGTGTCCACTACCACGGTACCACCAATACCGCAGCACCTTACACGGGCAGGGGCACCCTTGCCGGAGGGGTTCCGCCAGCCGACCAGGAGCCGGCCCTTTCGCCAGCCACAGCAGAATGCGGCACAGGGCTATCGTCTCCCTAGGGGCCGTAGGGGCAGAGGAGGCAGGCAGTGACGGTCCCGTTCCGGCGGTCGGACGCTTCACCAGCCAACACCACAGTGGGTTTTATTCCACCTATTTCAAAAAAAGGGGGTGGGCTTCGCCCCATACTGGACCTCAGACCATTAAACAAACACCTCAAAATCCTCAAATTCCGCATGCTCCGTACAACCGAGGTCTTACAAGGCATCAGACAAGACGACTGGTTCACGGACATAGATCTGGAGGACGCATACTTCCACGTCCCCATCGCTCCCCATCACAGACAGTTCCTCCGCTTTGCCTTCGAAGGGAGGGCTTACCAGTTCCGGGTGTTACCATTCGGAATGTCCCTGGCCCCCAGGGTGTTCACAAGGTTCGCTGCAGCGGCACTGTCCCCGCTTCAGGGCAGAGGCATGCGCATCTTCCCCTACCTGGACGGCTCTACTAATTGATAATGTCACCAGGCTGGGGCTCACGGTGAATTATGCCAAGAGCTCACTTACACCCAGCCAGAGGGCTGTGTTCATTGGCATCCAACTAGAATCAAGCCCCATCAAGCCGTCGGGTAGACGACATTGTCCAACTTGTACAGCAGTTCAGGAGGGGCCACACTCGACCGTTCAGGTCTTTCCAGATGCTGGTCGGCACGCTCACAGCGGCTTCGGCGGTAGTCCCCTTGGGCCTCCTCACGTTACGACCCCTCCAGATATGGATGAACAACCTTGGGTTGCATCCGCAACACCACAGGCACAGATTGGTCAGAGTCACTGCCGAATGCATGAGATGCCTACGTCCCTGGAAGAGGCGTGCACGCCTAACCCAGGGTATGGACCCTATGGGGTCCATACCCTCTCGCAGAGAGGTTCTGACGACCGACGCGTCCTTAGCCGGCTGGGGGGCAGTCTGGCAATGCAAGGCTGCCAAGGGGTCATGGGCCGGGCAGCAACGGGAACAACACATCAACGTGCTAGAGCTGTGGGCGGTCCTTCGCGCCCTACAACATTTCCTCCCGGTGCTGGCCGGGAGGCATGTCCTCATAAGGACAGACAACACCGGGGTCGTTTATCATATAAACCACCAGGGCACTACCAGGTCCCTACCGTCCCTGAGGCTGACGCAGCGTCTGCTTTCGTGGGCATACCCTCAGCTGCTGAGCCTGAGGGCCATTCACTTGCCGGGCGTGAGAAACACTGCTGCAGATTTTCTATCACGGCGCCGCCCCCATCCTTCAGAGTGGAGACTGCACTATTAGGGCAAGGCAGGGGTGGACATTTTCGCCTCTCAGGCCACAACACACTGCCCTCTGTGGTTTTCACTGGGGGAGTCGACAAGCCCGTTGGGCCAGGACGCACTGGCCCACGAGTGGCCACGGCAGCTCCTCTGGCCGCAGCACATCTGTGCTGCGGCCTCATGGGTCTCGTCTTGCACATTTGCAAGATTTTACAGGCTCAATGTGGCCACTTATAATCCACTAGCCACAGCCATCCTTTCAAGCCTCTCATAAGGTTGGAGGATTTTCCTCGTGACGCTGTTGGTATAGATCATCCAGGTGCTGAAGGCACCGCCTCTGGCGGTCAGGAAGGATGAAATAGAACGAAAGTTATGTATGCAACTACGGTTCTATGAATCCTGGATGACTGCCAGAGCTTGGCTGTCACTCGGAATGCGGACGAGAAGACTGCTAAGAGACCATTTCCGGGGTGAGCGTACCTTAAATACCGGGGCGGGGTCACGCCACCCCGGTCGCAAGCGACTGTTGTTATAAACACTCGAACTACATGTGCAAGTGATTAACATCCAGGTGCTGAAAGCACCGCCTCTGGCGGTCATCCAGGATTCATAGAACCGTAGTTACATACGTAACTTTCGTTTCATCCGTTTTCGTCATTTTGTTTTATCTGTTTTCGTTTATGTAGCCTTAAATGGACTAGATAGACCTTTCCAGGTAATCAATCAATGAAACTAGGATAATAATAGGCCTATTCATAATTATAGGCTAATAATATTAGTCTATTATTCATCGTTTTTTGTTTTAGCTGTATTGTCATTCATGTTCCTATAACACAGAGGAGCCTGAATGGATTTTAAAAAAATGAAAACGAAAATGAAACAACATGAATGACAATACAGCTAAAACAAAAACGATCAATAATGGACTAATATTATTAGCCTATAATTATGAATAGGCCTATTATTATCCTAGTTTCATTGATTGATTACCTGGAAAGGTCCATCTAGTCCAGGGGTCGGCAACCCGCGGCTCTGGAGCCGCATGCAGCTCTTTAGCGCAGCCCTAGTGGCTCCCTGAAGCTTTTTCAAAAATGTTTGAAAATGGAAAAAGATGGGGGAGAGAAATATATTTTTTGTTTTAATATGGTTTCTGTAGGAAAACAAACATGACACAAACATTATTAACGTTTTTCAATGCTGTAAAAATGTGTAGAATAAATATAAAATTTCAACATTTCTGTCAACGAAGATTTACGTCATAGCCTGCGACACACGTTTCTATCAGTAAGGCGGGATGCCAGGCAGGTGGCTGTTGTAAACAAACCGGCGGCTGTGTGATGGGCCCAAAGGGAAAAAGAGAAAAATAACTGAGGAGAACAGAGGATTCAACGTTTCTTGGACCGGGCAATAGTAACACACCGCGGACCTACGACCGACGGGGGGGGGGGGGGGGGGCGTGCGCGATTGTAACACTCTGGCCGACGGCGGGGGGTGGTGGTGCGCGCAATTGTAACACACCGCGGACCTACGGCCGACGGGGGGGGGGGGGGGGGGGGCGCGCAATAGTAACACACCGCGGACCTACGGCCGACGGGGGGGGGGGGGGGGGGGGGGGGGGGGCGCGCAATAGTAACACACCGCGGACCTACGGCCGACGGGGGGGGGGGGGGGGGCGCGCGCAATAGTAACACACCGCGGACCTACGGCCGACGGGGGGGGGGGGGGGGGGGGCGCGCGCAATAGTAACACACCGCGGACCTACGGCCAACGGGGGGGCTGCGCGCAATTGTAACACACCGCGGACCTACGGCCGACGGGGGGGGGGGGGGGGGGGCGCGCGCAATAGTAACACACCGCGGACCTACGGCCAACGGGGGGGCTGCGCGCAATTGTAACACACCGCGGACCTACGACCGACGGGGGGGGGGGGGGGGGGGGGCGCGCGCGATTGTAACAGACCTACGACCGGCGGGGGGGGGTGGGGTGTGTTACTATTGCGCTCTCAAAAAGGAGGACAAATACGCGCCCGGCTTGATGCTGCGCCAGACGCCGGACAGGGCTGAAAAACCGGACAGTCCGGCGCAAATACGCGCCTCCTTTTTGAACCCGCGCCCCGCCCCACCGGTTGAGAACCACTGCTACAGGATGCACTGCAGGAAAAATAAACATTTAATCATGAAGGCTCATTATGTATTTGTAGTTAACTTAGTCATTTCTATAGTAGGCTAATATAGCTACTATAGATACATACAGCATGTGTTGCCTTCAATATAAGGCTTCTATAAGGCTTTTATTTTTTTGTGGCTCCAGACATATTTGTTTTTTGTTTTTTTGGTCCAATATGGCTCTTTCAACATTTTGGGTTGCCGACCCCTGATCTAGTCCATTTAAGGCTACATAAATGAAAACATAAAACAAAATGACAAAAACAGATAAAACCGCACGAACGTGCGGCCTTGCATGGCTGATTTGTACTAAATAGTCACACGAACGTACGTACGTGCGTCTAGTCCCCGTGACCCTTCTCACCCCCCCCATAAAGGAATGTGCACGCAGATGTACGTACACACGCACACGCGTGTTTAGGAGTCACACGTGCGCACGAACGTGCGGTCTGCATGGCTGAGTTAAACTCATCACACGCAGACGTACATTCATGTGGGACTTTAAGTAAAAAACCACACGAGCATACGTACGTGTGTCTAGTCCCCTGTGACCGTTCTCTCTCTCTCTCTCTCTCTCTCTCTCTCTCACACACACACACACACACACACACACACACACACACACACACACACACACACACACACACACACACACACACACACACACACACACACACACACACACACACACACACACACACACACACACACACCTTGAGAATATCGAGGCTTCGCTCCTTCTGCACCAGAAGACGCAGATTGTGGGCAACATTGAAAAGGTGCGAGATCTGAAAAATGACAACACACAAACAGGAAAGAAAACTATTGAAACTCAAAAAGGTTGTGGTGGCAAAAGGATAGGGGTAATATAAATATAGGAACTTAATGAGGCAATACTGTATTAACTGTGTATTCTAGGAAGATATACTTGCTAGGCTGATGTAAACTGTTTCGTATTTGTTAAACTTTTATACAATACTAGTATAAAAAACTTTTGATACTACGGAAAAAGAAAAAAAAGTCCTAGGCACAAAAAATAGGATAATTTTGCACACTGTGCGGGTACAGATGAAAAAGTCACTGAACACATACCAACACATTTGTAATCATTTTAATAGTAGGGTTGCAAACTTCGTAAAATATGAATACAGTAAATGGATACATACAACATTGCTAAATTGTATGCAACATAACTAATATAATATTTTATTTTAAAGTTTCTTAAAAACGTATACACACAATACAAACTGTAGGAGCCAAATTAAAGTTTTAATATAAATTGTGCATGTTTTTAGTATTTGTTTATTCCCTATATTAAATGTGACCTTTATTATGATAATCATTGTGTGTATAATCATTACATAAAGGGTTCTTTTGTTCGTTGTTTGCGCAAACATACTCGACTTATTGTTAATTTGTTGAGCTGACGGAAACCCGTTTTAAGAAAAGACATGACGGCATGTAAACACGGAGCACTAGAGTTTAGTTTGGACTAGTTAAAAGTGGCACCACACCAAACTTTAGACGTAAAGGTAGACTGTAAAGGAGCGTGGAATAAATGAAACATAATTTTAACAAAGGAGGAGGAATCAGTGAGATTACTGTTTATTGGAATAGGTCAGCTGTTAGCATTAGCATTGTAGATCATAAGCCACTTGGATTTTCATTAATGACAACTATTAGGGCTGCCCCCAACTAAAGATTTTCTTAGTCGACTCTTAGTCGCCATTTCAAGCTGATGGTTGACTAATCGTCGCACTTTTAATGTAATTATTTCGATTTATTTTTTGGGGCATCAGAAAATGGTTTGAGTTCCAGGGTGTTATAAACGAAACACCGTTAACCTTGTGCTACTTTACAGATAATACAATACCGTAATAATCAGCCATTAAAATATAATTTTTACAAGCACACGTGCAAAGCGGGCCGCCTATTAACGGCATGGACAAAGCGGTTCTGAAGGTTGTCGGAACAACCAGGAAGGGGACATTGAAAACTTTTGATAATTGTATTTATACACCGTATAACTGCACACAACTTTATTTAAAAGCAAACAAATGGAAAAAATGTTTGTTGGTATTTTCGTGTCCGGTGTGTGTGGATGTATGCCGCTCCTTAAGGGGAGCGGTTCATGTTAATAGTGGTGTCCGGGAGGGTTAACCTTTGTGGGCGTAGTTACGAGGGATGTGCGACTATCGTCTTGACTTAAAAAATACAAAAAGTGTTTTTTAAAGTTAGAAAGATATTAGATATTCAACAGATATTCACGCTCCAAATAACAGCGATCAGTCTTGGGGAACTAAATACGCGATCACCGGTCTTAGTCCTGTGTGTCTAGTGGTGTCTACCCGCCTAGGTGTAGGCCTATACCTGCCCAGGTGTACGCTTATACCTGCCCAGGTGTAAACCCACCGAGGAGACGGTTGGGCAGCAGCACTCCTCTCTATAGAGCCATCGTTTGGTCAATATTTCTGCACGATGAGTTAAATCAGGGCTTGTTACAACCACGGATGTATTCGGTTGCGATGCTTGTGCCATTTTATTTTTATGTTTTACTTTTTGCGTGACTAATGAAAACCTCTGTCGAACTATACACTAATAAAATTATTTTATTAATGCAACATTACCTCTGAACAAACTGATTGTCGATCATTTTTTTATAGCTTCAGTACTTTCGATACTATCGAATGTATAATTATCGGAAATTGTATTGTTTCAAACACGTGGTATTCGGAGTATCGATACTTTTGACTACCTTACTAGATAGATATGCATTACGAAAAAGTTTGACTACCGTTGGGATATAGATGTAGTGACGTACATATTGCTAAAGCTGTATGTGAACACTACTGTTTGTGAACCTTAACATAATTAAACCAATCCTACAGATAGAGCTGTGTGTTGTGTACCTAAAGAGAGCTGTGTATTGTACCTAAAGAGATAGAGCTGTGTTATGTACCTAAAGAGAGCCGTGTGTTGTGTTGTGTGCCTAAAGAGAGCTGAGAGCTTTGTGTTGTGTTGTGTACCTAAAGAGTTGTGTGTTGTGTACCTAAAGAGCTGTGTGTTGTGTACCTAAAAAGAGCTGAGAGCTTTGTGTTGTGTACCTAAAGAGTTGTGTGTTGTGTACCTAAAGAAAGCTGAGAGCTTTGTGTTGTGTTGCGTACCTAAAGAGAGCTGTGTGTTGTCTGGTGTACCTAAAGAGAGCTGTGTGTTGTGTTATGTACCTAAAGAGATAGCCATGTGTTGTGTACCTAAAGAGAATTTCTACCTGCTCCTTGCTGAACTGCCTTACTGACAGGATGTGCTGTCCCATCAGAGGATGCAGTAGGGGGGAGATCTGCAGGTGGGAGAGGGGGACAGACTGCCCCGCCTGGGGGGAGAGGAGCCGGGAAAGGGGTGGTGGGTGGCTGTAGCCGTCCCCGGCGCCCACATGGACAGGAACCATCATCTCTACAGGACAAAACAAGCATTACCATTTGAACATTGGTTATGGACATGGGCGGATACTATAAATCACAGCACCAAACAGCCATTCATAAAGCAACACGATGACATTCATGTAGCGCTGGGCGTGCTCTGCAGCCATGCATGTCTGTTGTAGCGACTAGTGAGCCTGAGAAGCCGTTTGCAGGTTGCATTGCGGGGGAGGGGGGTGTTTTGGATGTTAACAGCGGAAGCATGTTGCCCCGACAACCAAGTCCCAGCAAACCTTCATCAATCGGCATCCTCACAGATCTGTCCTTTGTCTCTTCGGCTGTACAAAGGTTTAGAGAGAAAGCAGAAGTGTTAGGAGACTTCTCCGTTTGACCTGCTGGGAGCCAGACAAAAGGGAAGCTTGCTTTGGTTTGAACCTGGTAAAGGAATGACTTAAAAAAACATTTGATTTGATTTAGAGTCACAAGCAAAACACAAATGTGTATATTATTGTGATCCTTTGAATGATTTTATGTTATGAACAGATTGATTGTCTATTTTGTTATGATTTGAATGATTATTATGAGTTATGAACAGATTGTGCGTCTTAAAAAAAAGCCAAGAATAAATGTCACCTCTGATCTTACGAATTAATCTGCAAGAACAGTTAAATGCTCACCCCATCAGTGGGATCAATTAATGTGTATTTATATAATAAATGCACACAGGCCCCTAGGCCCAGTATAAAGGGTACTGATTAGACTGTCATCGCCATCATCAGCCACGATGTGGAGCACAGATGATATGGCAATCTGGCCAAAAAGGGTGTGTTCATGCCCATTTACACATCGTATAATTCCTGATCGACTTGGGCCACATCTCAATATCCATAAGACTAGTGGGTAACACTCCATAATAAGGGTCCTTAATAAATAGCAAACTAGTCATTAACTAACCCTTTGTTAATTGTTACTAAAATATCTATTTGCCACAAGTTAATGGTTTTTTAATCATTAATTAAATATTAGTTATTTGTGTATAATCTGTTTGTTAATGTTTTAACAAACAAAAAACAATCTATTAACAAATACTGTATTAATAGTGTTTTAATAGTTAACTAAATGTATTCTTGGCACTAATTAACAGTTATTTATTACATAATTAGAATGTTAAATGCTTATTTACAAACTATATGTTAATATAGAAGTTAATGACATATTAGTATTTAACTAATTGTTACTAAACTGTTTCTGCCTATCCCAATTGTTATTAAACTGTGTTTCTGCCCATCCCAATATGAACCACTTCTCATAGGACCCTTATAATAAAGTTGGTTACGCTTAATTAATATATTAGTAATATATAACTATCAGTGTGGGGCCCCATTCACAAAGCTCCTTGATCAAGCCAAACAAGCAAAGCTGAAAGATGTGGCAGTTGTTTGCCAAAACTACATCAAAGGTGATGCCCAGATTCAGTCAAAAGTGGGAGACTTAAAAAGTCAATGCAAATTAATTCCATATGGAAAGAGAGCATAATTGTTTTTTTTGTTTCGTTTTTTCTACCTCAGTTTGTGGTTTTTTTTTTGTTTGTTGTGCTTCAAGTGTTGTAAAACAGAATGTAGAAATATTGCCTGTTTTTCATTTTCATACATTCTGTTTAAGTGGTCGGTGTTCCAGGAGGCCATCAGCTTAACCTTAAGGTGTCAGTTGTAAAATAAAAATAAAATAAAAAGCTATTGGAGTGTTTATAAATAAAGTGTATTCATCCCCCTTTCCAACAGTGTTACCTTTAGTGGTCAGCTTTCCAGAAAATAAAAAGCTATTTGGAGAGTTCTTTAACTTTATAAATAAAGTGTGTTCATCCCCCTTCCCAACAGTGTGTGCTGAGATCATTCATTTCCAGTGTGAGAGACCCAGTGTAAAATATTTTCTATCTTCAATACTGTTGCGAATAAATAATAACGTATGTATCAGCAGGCTGTAATATCTAGACATAGCCACAAAGGAGTAGAAATAAATATACAAGTTGTATTTACCCCACCTGACCACATGATGGCGGCAAACATAATACACTGGGGCGGGCGCTCAACACTAGCCATTATGCGTCATAGAGGCCACGCCTCCTGCCCAGAGACTTCCGGGCGAAACATCCGGTGAGAATCAGAAACCCGCAGGCAGCGCATTCGGACGGATGCAAAGCTTGGGGCTCTCCACGCGGCGTGACTTTTACTATACCCCTCCATTGTTACATAGATTAGATATAACTAAAGCTAAACAAATAAAGTGAGTTAAAGCGTTTCCTGTGTCGGCGGCCTTCTTCCTCAATGAACACCTCACAAATCATGTTATAAGAAATATTTGTAAATAATTAATGATTACTGTTCCAACTATATTATAAGGGTCCCCCCATAGCCTACTGATAGTTATAAATTACTAATGCATTAATAATGGTTAACCAACTTTATTATAAGGGTCCCAATACTGATAGTTATATATTACTAATATATTAATTATGGTTAACCAACTTTATTATAAGGGTCCCCAATACTGATAGTTAAATATTACTAATATATGAATAACTCTTAACCAACTTTATTATAAGGGGCCCCACACTGATAGTTATATATTACTAATATATTAATTAAGCGTAACCAACTTTATTATAAGGGTCCTATGAGAAGTGGTTCATATTGGGATGGGCAGAAACACAGTTTAATAACAATTGGGATAGGCAGAAACAGTTTAGTAACAATTAGTTAAATACTAATATGTCATTAACTTCTATATTAACATATAGTTTGTAAATAAGCATTTAACATTCTAATTATGTAATAAATAACTGTTAATTAGTGCCAAGAATACATTTAGTTAACTATTAAAACACTATTAATACAGTATTTGTTAATAGATTGTTTTTTGTTTGTTAAAACATTAACAAACAGATTATACACAAATAACTAATATTTAATTAATGATTAAAAAACCATTAACTTGTGGCAAATAGATATTTTAGTAACAATTAACAAAGGGTTAGTTAATGACTAGTTTGCTATTTATTAAGGACCCTTATTATGGAGTGTTACCCACTAGTGGAAAGACAACAGTAAATAAAAGGTCAAATTCAGATGGTTGAAATGCAATGGGTGCTGGCTTCAGACGCCCAATACACGCACGCAGTCTCCTTGGACCGTCAAATACCCAACCGATTTCCCCGCACATTTTGAAGAAATAAAAGTTTGCCAGAGGATAAAAATATATACATTAAATGTTATTCGATGACAAAATGTATTATTTTCAAATAGTTAGCCCAGTTGAAATTGCACCCGAGACCATATAATTGTTAAAAAAACAATGCATATAGACACCCCAACAAAGCAAGCTGGAAGGTTAAATATGACGCAGCTGCGAAAACAGACCGGCGAGGTATTGTGGGTAGTGTAGTACCTGGGGCCAGGCCGGGATCGGAGGAGCGGTGCACACGAGGTGGCAGCATGTAGCGTCCATCGGAGCGTCGTGGGCTGGCGGCGCGGGTCCGCACCATCACCTCTCGAGGAGGGGTGGGCCGCAGAGGCTCAGGGGTCTGTATCAAACACAACACAAGGGTTTGGTTAACTAACTAGGTTAACTACCCCTGACCGCAGCCTCGTTAGGGTTAGGTTAACTAACTATGTTAACTACCCCTGACCACAGGCTCATTAGGGTTAGGTTAACCAACTATGTTAACTTAACTGCAGGCTTGTGTTGGCCAACTCTGCCTGATAATGTCTTGGTCTTATGGGCTTCATTATCTTATTTCATATTATTAATGCTACTTTCTACAATTCATCTCACCTGAACTAGTCAATACTACAAATCGAAATATACATCCTATTAACATTAGTGGAAAATAGTGATATTTCAATGCCCTCACTGCCAGGCTCAAGAGCAACTAGATGTGTTCAGATAAAAACAATAACTATGTTCTAGAATGTTTAATAAATGATGTAAATACCCATTACGCGTGTGTACATGTGTGCGTGTATGTGCATGTACCAGTGGGATTTCTTGGACCACTTCAGGAGGGATCAGTGTGCTGGTGACCGTGGGCCAAGTCCTCACATCCTCTCCATACCCAGGAGACACCAACACCTGGGAGGAAGACAACCACCATGAGTCTTCATCACCGCATACATGGGTCTGCAGTTAGCTGCATACAGGTGCATTACACACTTCTAACGCATGGCTGGGTCTGCAGTTAATTGCATACATGTGCATTAGACCGCTAACGCATCGGTTGCAGTTAGCTGCATACAGGTGCAATATACACTGCTACAGCATGCATGTGTGTGTGGTACCTCACCTGTCCATCAATGTAGGCCACTTCTCCACGAAGCACCACCCGGCGCACCTTCCCTCGGACTTTCATCCCCTGGAAGGGCGTCCACTTGGACTTTGTGAACTGCATGGCTCGAGGGATGACCCACTCCTGCTCCAGATCCACCTGGGGGGTACAACGTCTAGACTGATACCAACATCCCAATAAATTAACATCTGACTAAAGCAGAGTTTATA
Source organism: Merluccius polli (assembly GCA_030340625.1). NCBI lineage: Eukaryota > Metazoa > Chordata > Actinopteri > Gadiformes > Merlucciidae > Merluccius > Merluccius polli. Next base: position 239,673 of record JAOPHQ010005414.1, read on the forward strand.
ATTGCCGTGGTGCACCATTTGTGAAGTGCGCAGAGAGTCCACGCACGGCCATGGTATTTATAGTAGTCATAACGTTGGTGTGGACGCACAGCTCACACTCTCTGCTTGCAGAGCTTTAACATTTCAGAGGTGCGTGACATGCCACAATTCGCCGTATGAGTCGTGTACGAGGGCCATGATTACGTAATTTTTGGTTTGCACCGGCTCACGCAATTCAAGCATGGCGACTATAATTGAGATTCCAACCAACCCTCAAGGGACTGCAACTAAGTCACCATCCAACCAACCCCTTTTGAAGACTGCTACCAAGTTGTGTGAGAGTGTGACATTGGGGGTGTGCTACAAGCGTTTCCAAGGACGATTCGGCACCAGCCAAGTTCAACTAAAGTGTTACGCACCTCCACGTAGGTGTTGTCTTGGGCAGGCAGGGAGAAGATCTTGCGTGGGTTGTCGTAGAGACGGCGGATGATGTCATCGAGGGTGAGGCGCCCGTCGCTGACGGCGGTGAGCAGCAGCGGCAGCATGGTCTCCAGACCAGGGTACCCCGGGGGGGGCTTCTCCCCACTCTTCTCCTCCAGTGAGTGAGGAGCTGAACCACAACACAAACCAGCTGACGTCACATGACCCAGAGGGTAACCACATTACACATTATAGCCGGCCATGTGAATAGTAGAGAAGAGGGGAAACTAGAGGTCTCTGCAGACAGAAAGGTGTCTTTATCAGAAAGGTCTGCTACATTTTGTATATATGGATTTATTATATACATTTTCTTTCCACTATTCAAGTGCTTTATCAACTAAATGATTTACATCTTGGTGACCTACAAAATAGTGGAAGTCAAGCAAGTAGACAGTCAAGCAAAAATGATGTCTCAATATGTTAAACGTTACAATTACCAATCAAATCATTCACAGTCATTACCGGGACTGTGTCCAACCTTTAGATGGCAAACAAACCCAAGACTATTATATATACACTATACTAGGGGTGTCACGATTCTCCAAATCCATTTGATTTTCGATTTTAAGGTCATGATTCGATTTTTGATATAAACAAACGATTAACAGAAGAGAAAAAAAAAATATAAATATAAATATATATATATATATATATATATATATATATATATATATATATATATTTCTTTTTTTTAAGTTTGTGGGGCTGTCATCTAGTGGCTCTTTTTGTTTTTGTGTTAAAACAAATTCAGCTATGCCATTGGTAAAGATCAACAGATCATTGGTTTTATGCCCTGACAACTTCAAATTCTTAAAAAGATAGGCTTCATGGTATGTGTGATATAACCACTATATTTCTTTAAATAATGTATTTAAAACATAACAAAAACGTATTTCACCAAATTGGTGAAATAACTGTTTAACACAAAAATAAAAAGAGCCACTAGATGACAGCCCCATAAACAGCTTACATTATTTTTTTAAATAATTATTTTTTCGATCCTGTCGATACTGCTTTCGATTTCGCTGATCAAAATGGAAAGCTCATTTCGCTGATCGAAATGGAAAGATCATTTCGATTGATTTCTATTTAAAATCGTGACACCCCTACACTATACCCAAGACTATTATATATACATACACTATACCCATAGACTATTGTGTATACACCAGGGGTTTTCAAATTGGGTGAATGTGAGCCTCCCCTTAAAGTAGGTAAGGCCAGTCGAGCCCCTCCCCCCCCCCCCCCCCCCCCCCCAACCCCCTGACCTAACCCACTGCAGTAAATGCTTTTGTGTGTTCCAGGCAATTATGACTTTCAATAACTGATCAAATGTAAATATTTTTTTAATATTGTATTTGAAGACATTTTATAAATAAAAAAAGTGCATTCATAAAAAGTGCATTCGTAAACGAGTCTTTGCAACAGCAAATAATTTCAGTATAATCAGTAGGCCTATCCACAAGTCAACAAAACATGCTCAACAGTAATCGGCGCCAAAGCTACAACCGACGACACCCGAAGGCTGAAATCGGCGCGGTGTGTCTGGGCCTTAAAAGCATACATTTGTAGGAGATGCATACGTCTCGAAAAAAATCAGCACAATGGACCGCTCTCAGATTAACGAACGACAACGGCATGTTATCAGATCGAACAGATTCACATATTTTATAACGTTTTTTTTACGATTTCAGCCACATAAAACCTCAGATTTAAACAAACAACTGTGACTTTCAATTTAATCGTTCAGTGGGAACAATGAGGCCTCGCGTTTGATGCGCAGAGGTGTTCAATGCGGGGCTGCACTGCAGAGAGAAATAAACGCAAGTCGTCCTCCACCTGCAGCCTTGATCTATATTTATTTTTAAATCAGGGTCAGTGCGGAAAACCCACACTCACACAAGTAGGTGGAGGTGAAGGGGATTAGGACTTGCATAGCCTTAGTGGAGATCTGGGGGAACTCGCTCTCCACAGACAACCAGAAACGGGTGATCGGCATTTCTCCCAGTCTCTGCTTCAAGTCCATATTCGAGTTGAGCTCGACCAGGGCCGCCTCCTCCTGCAGGCTCAGTCCATCACGGGGTGTGGCGGGGAAAGAGAACGGATTTCTCACCCACTGATTTCCCATTGCGTCCCCTCCAAAATACTCGCCAAACTGGTCACGCAACCCATTCAAATGCGCAGTGATGACCGGCTGGACAGAGTTAAGAGGCAGACCTGTCTTCTCCACAACATCCTCCAGGGTTGGAAATATTTCCACCGAACCTCGTTCAACACGAGCACACCACAAGTCCAGCTTTTTTCTAAACCCAGACACTTGGTCGTGTGCCGAAAAGACGTGGCACTCTTTGCCCTGGAGAGAGGTGTTGAGGGAGTTGATCCTATCGAAGATGTCGGAGAGATAGGCCAACATAGCAAGCCAGTTCATGTCTGCCAGATGTTTTGCCAGTGGAGAGTTAATCTTGATGAGGAAGAGGAGGACTTCTTCGCACAAATTGCACAGCCTGGTGAGGACTTTGCCCCGAGAGAGCCACCTGACCTCGGAGTGCAGGAGCAGCTGATGGAAGTGAGCGCCCATCTCATTGCAGAGGATTGAGAACAGACGGGCGTTTAAGGCCCGCGATTTAATTAAGTTCACAATTTTGACAGCCTCATCAAGAACGGCACGCAATTCGTTGGGCATCTTTTTTGTTGCTAAAGCCTGGCGATGGATAATGCAGTGCTTCCAGACAGCCGCAGGGGCAACTGCCTGCACCTGTTTTACAAGACCGCTGTGACGGCCAGTCATTGCTCTTGCCCCATCAGTGCATATCCCACAACACCGGCCCCAGTCAAGGCAATTAGCCTGATAAAAGTTATTCAAGGCCTTGAAAAGTTCGTCAGCTGTTGTACGGGTGGGTAGAGGAACGCAAAACAAAAAATCTTCCTGCACACTGAGCTCTTTTATAAACCGAATGTACACCATCAATTGAGCACAGTGTGCGACGTCAGTGGACTAATCCAACTGAATGGCGCGAAAGGGGCTTTCACGAACACCGTCCAGGACCTGCTCTTTGACATCACAAGCCATGTCTGATATTCGTCGCTGGATGGTATTGTTAGAGATAGGGATCGCGTCTAGTTTAGCAGCAGCTGCTTCTCTCAGCATCACTGAACACATATCTCTAGCTGCAGGGAGTAGCAATGTTTCGCCAATGTTATGGGGTTTGCCTGCCTTCGCTATACGTAGCGCGACACGATAAGATGCTTCTGTCGCCTTAATGTTAATAGTGCCAAATGACTGTATAATGTTTTTTTGTGACTGCAAATCATCACGCTTCCTCTCAAAAAACTCAACTGGCTTGTTCACTAAATTTGTGTGCTTAGTTTCAATGTGACGCCTAAGTTTGCATGGTCTCATGCTGTCATTTGCTAGCACGTCTTTGCAGACCACACACTGCGGCAGAGGTGCAGCCTCGGACCCTGACCAGGTGAAACCTAACTTTAAGTAATCAGGATCATATTTCCTACGTTTTTTGCTGGGTCCTGTCTCCTCCCTTAATGCTGACATCTGTTGACTTGGGACAAGGCAACGATGCATTTTAAAAGTAATAAACGCACGCACAATTGCCGATATCAGAGCTGCATACAGATGTGGACCGTTATTTCTTCGCGTGTTGTCGCGCCTCCCGTGTGGCTCTTTGGCGCCCCCCAGGGGAGGCGCGCCTCACCTATTGAAAACCGCTGGTATACACCATACCAATAGACTATACATTATATATACACTATACCCAAGACACTATATAGACCACATTATATTTACTATACCCAAGACTTTAATATATATACTATACCCAAGACTACATATAGACTATTTTATATATACTATACTGCACAATGTGTACAATTTAGTGGCATCTAGTGGACAGACATGGCAGAAATGGAATATAATATTCATACATGTTTTAATTAGTGTATAATCCCATGAAAATAAGAATCGTTTTCTCTACCATAGAATGAGCCCTTTATATCTACATAGGGAGCGGGTCCTCATCCATGGAGCCGCCATGTTGCACCGCCATGTTTGTACAGTAGCCCAGAACGGACAAATGGCTCTAATTCGAAGTGTGAATATCTGTTGAATATCCAATATCTTTATAACGACAAAAAAAACCAGAAAAAAGACTTTCTAACTAGATAAACTACTACTGCGATTATTTGAATATACCACCACAGTAGCACTGTGCTGCTATAAATGTCATATTCAGTTTTGATGTCAGGACGTTCCTGGCAGGCAGACATTATTGTAAAAAACTTGAACGTGTGGGAACTTTACCTATCCGCAGCTGCTAGATTTCAGAAAAAAATTACTACAAAACAATTTTCGATGACAATATTTTTGTCATTTGTAGACGAGTATTCGTTTAATCGAGTACACTATTGCACCACTAGTACCTACTGGCATCTTACAGGCCATCCGCCTGTTAATGTGTCCGTGACCAGTCTGACGGAGAACAGACCCAGTGTACTGACCGTGGTCTGTGGCGAAGCAGTCGATGATGTCCAGGTGTTCCCAAAGGGCCTCCATGTCAGCGCGGGACCCCAGCATGGGCCGCACCTGCGCCCAGCCCACCCCCCCGATTTCGGCCATGTTGTCATCACACAGGAAGAGATGGTGGGGCGCCACCTCACACGTCACCTGGATGCCCTTCTGCTTGGCCGCTCGCACAATCAGAATCTAGAGGAGATAACTACTTTTACTGACTTGTATTGAGCATTGTCTCATGTCTTTGTATATAACACAGTAAAGTGTCAGTAAATGTCCATCCCATATACATTAAAGTGATCAACAATTTTGCAAGGATCACATTCCCATCAGTGTGTGAGTGTCAGGCATCCATTGGAAAAGCTATTTGAGTGACAGCATCAAATCCTCATAAAAACTAACAGTTACACCTACCAAGCAAACATAAGTACGTACATTGGACTTGAAACTTGCATCGTGATCATTTAAGGGCAAATATTGTCAACATAATTCTGACCACACGTGAAGATATATACATGCATTGTGTGCATGACTGCTTCCATTGTACCAATGAAGGATACAGCAGTACTAAGCAAAGATCTTGGGGGGGCATGTCTTACCTCCTCCTTCTTGGCGATGTGACAGATGTGGACGGGCCGCTGGTAGAGCTGCGCCACCATCAGGATAGCAGCCACCGTCTGCTTCTCCGCGTGGGCCACAATGGGCATGTGTTTGGGCCACTTGTCAAAGTGCTACACACGCGCACACACACGCGCACACACACACACACACACACACACACACACACACACACACACACACACACACACACACACACACACACACACACACACACACACACACACACACACACACACACACACACACACACACACACAGCTCTTGTGCTTGTAAATACAAACAAAAACATTCTAGTACTCGGTTATGACTTCTGGTATAATCTTGGACTCCAACTCTTAATTAGCTTCTCTATTTAGGGCGCTTTCACATTAGGTACGATTGCTTCGTACCATGGCCAAGTACGGTTGCCCCCCCCACTCCACTCCCTCGCCGGTCAGCATTCACATTGGTAATGTTCCGTACCCGAGTACACCTGTGTATCTACACACACCGATACAGTGGCGGGGGCGGTATGCACCTTGTTGGTTTGGGAGGCGGCAATAAACACAAAGAAGCAGAAGGAGAGTACACAACGTGACATTTGTTTATGTTGTCGCTCCAGTGTAGAAAAGCGCGCCAATCGCAAGATCCCAAGCCCATACAATGGAGTCAACCTTCGCTATGCCTACTATTATTGATATTTTGGAGACAATGTCAAGAATGGCCCTCTCACCTAGCCTTCCTACTAGGGGTGTAACGATTCACCGATATGCATCGGTCCATCAATTTGGATGTTTACGATGCGAGTGCATTGGTTGGCGGGACCCCATCCGATCCATATGTAACATGCATCGATCAGAAAATCGATTAAAACTTTACGAATTGGCGATTCACCCAAAAAGCATCTCATGACTGCTCTGTATCCAACTGGTCAACTGCGATGCAGCAACTGATCTACACATCATCTGCACAAGGAGCCTGTAACTTCCGCTTTCTGTTCCAGAAGTAAAGACATTTAAACACAATTAAAAGCGGTAGCTCCGAAACATAACCGTACAACATAATATATCATGTTATCAACAAATACCGGGCAAGCACTACTCTATGCTCATTTTTCAGACATCATATAAAAAGGACACATTGTAAGTTCAGATGAATTTACCTTTATTTGTATTTCTTTGTTGGTACATTAATCAGTGCGTTAAATGAGACATGTTAAAATGAAATACAACCTCTTCGCGATCGCATGTTACCAGGTCCTACCTTATTATTCCTCACCGCGAGGGGGAGGGGTAGGAGTGTTCCCGGGGAATATGCCATTTTAATGGGATGGATCATTGGTGAATACCGTATTGGTCCGAATATAAGACGACCCTGATTATAAGACGACCCCCCCCTTTTCAAGACTCATTTTTGGAAAAAGAGTTTTTGAAGACCAAATCTTGTTTTTATAAAGAAAAAAAGTTTTTTACATCTTTTAAATAAAATCATGTTTTCATTATATTTTAGATGAAATTGTCACATTTAAATACAATTACCGGTAAATGTAACCACATTTGTAAATGAGCGACTTACGGTATTTAATTTTCTCAAAAAGCGACTTAATAATCCAGAGCGCCTTATATATGGATTAATTGTGGTTGTTATGGCTACCGTAGTCAGGAGCGTCGCGGAGTAATACACGTGCTTCACCATAATATTACAGTGTGTGTGTATAAAGACCCCAAAACGGCACCTGTCAAGAGACACGCTTACGACGCGGACTTCAAACTGAATACGCTAACGTTTGATTTAGCGATATCAGACTGTGTTTTTTTTACGTGTTACAACTGAACAAGGTTGGGAGTTATTGTGAATACACTCATTAACATTTGAACAATGTTGAGAGTTATTGTTTAATAAAGTTTGACTGACTGACTTATCTGACTGTTTCGTTTTGCTTAATGCGCCTTATAGTCCGGTGCGCTTTATATATGAAAAAAGTTCGAAAATAGACCATTCATTGACAGTGCGCCTTATAATCCAGTGCGCCCTATAGTGCGGAAAATACGGTAGTCTATTGGTATTTCTAATACCAATTAGGCTATCCATCTCATAGTGACAAAACAACTATGTAACCTAGCAAAATTTAAATAACTGCATTAACCATCGAAGTGAAGTCTAATTGTAGAACAGCGCCATCTGTTGTTGTGAATGTACACTCACCGGCCACTTTATTAGGTACACCTTGCTAGTACCGGGTTGGACCCCCTTTTGCCTTCAGAACTGCCTTAATCCGTCGTGGCACAGATTCAACAAGGTACTGGAAACATTCCTCAGAGAGTTTGGTCCATATTGACATGATAGCATCACGCAGTTGCTGCAGATTTGTCGGCTGCACATCCATGATGCGAATCTCCCGTTCCACCACATCCCAAAGGTGCTCTATTGGATTGAGATCTGGTGACTGTGGAGGCCATTTGAGTACAGTGAACTCATTGTCATGTTCAAGAAACCAGTCTGAGATGATTCGCGCTTTATGACCTGGCGCGTTATCCTGCTGGAAGTAGCCATCAGAAGATGGGTACACTGTGGTCATAAAGGGATGGACATGGTCAGCAACAATGCTCAGGTAGTCTGTGGCTTTGACACGATGCTCAATTGGTACTAATAAGCCCAAAGTGTGCCAGGAAAATATCCCCCACACCATTACACCACCACCACCAGCCTGAACCGTTGATACAAGGCAGGATGGATCCATGCTTTCATGTTGTTGACGCCAAATTCTGACCCTACCATCCGAATGTCGCAGCAGAAATCGAGACTCATCAGACCAGGCAACGTTTTTCCAATCTTCGATTGTCCAATTTTGGTGAGCCTGTGCGAATTGTAGCCTCAGTTTCCTGTTCTTAGCTGACAGGAGTGGCACCCGGTGTGGTCTTCTGCTGCTGTAGCCCATCCGCCTCAAGGTTCGACGTGTTGTGCGTTCAGAGATGCTCTTCTGCGTACCTCTGTTGTAACGAGTGGTTATTTGAGTTACAGTTGCCTTTCTATCAGCTCGAACCAGTCTGGCCATTCTCCTCTGACCTCTAGCATCAACAAGGCATTTGCGCCCACAGAACTGCCGCTCACTGGATATTTTCTCATTTTCGGACCATTCTCTGTAAACCCTAGAGATGGTTGTGCGTGAAAATCCCAGTAGATCAGCAGTCTCTGAAATACTCAGACCAGCCCGTCTGGCACCAACAACCATGCCACGTTCAAAGTCACTTAAATCACTTTTCTTCCCCATTCTGATGCTCGGTTTGAACTGCAGCAGATCGTCCTGACCATGTCTACGTGCCTAAATGCATTGAGTTGCTGCCATGTGATTGGCTGATTAGAAATTTGCGTTAACGAGCAGTTGGACAGGTGTACCTAATAAAGTGGCCGGTGAGTGTATATTGACATTTAAAAGTCTAGACCCCGAATGTAAGACAACCCCACTTTTTCAGACGTATTTCCAGGAAAAATACCCCATCTATATTCGGACCAATACGGTACTTTAAATATGCAAATTACATTGTGAGCTCAGAACTTGTTTATTCTGAAAATATAAGTTTAAGTATAATGCTCTTTAGTTAATTTCTGTAATGTTACCAATATGCTTAATTGCCAAATGTACCAGCAAATGTTGAGTGCTATTTTTGATTGATGGATTAAATTAGTTTAGTATACTTTTGTTCAGATTTTTTTTACATCCGTTTTATTCAAAAGCACTCTATTAACTGTAACTGACAATTGCATTTATTATTCAAAGTACTCTTATCAGTACAAGGTATTGGCAAGTACCCAATTGTGAGTGCTCAGTACTCACCTTGGTATTCTGCCCCCCTAAATCTAACAAATATAAATGTATCGAATCGCATGGAATGGAGCCAAAAAGATTTTCAAACCGAATCGCACTGAATCGTTTCAAACTAAAAGTTATTACTGCTGTATTGTATGGGAGCCCATGTATCGAGATGCGTGTCGAATCATGCTTGAAATGAGAGCTGCACACCCCTACCTCATCAGCTATGGCCGTGCAGTTCAGAGGATAAGATTGGCGCGTGCTGCATGCAGACGCAGATATGCAGTCCATTTGCATGTTTTGGTACAGTTAGCTTTCACACCTGATGCATATCGTGGCCGAGTACACTTGAACCGAACTTGAGACCACTTTTTCAAGTGGACTGGGTAGGGACTCGGGTACGGTACACTTGTGTTCACAGTAATCAAACGAACTGGACTTCGAGGTCAAGTGTACTCGGGTCCCTAGTGTGAAAGCGCCCTTGGAAAGCACTTTTGATAGGTGCTTTCTACTGCAACTGCTTGCACTACCACTAATCACAAAAATAATCATATCAAATGAAGTACTTGTGATTTCTATAGCTAGTCTACTCTGTCCAGTTGCTTTTTAAACTCGTTCTTAGCCCCACTTGTGTTTCACTTTGGATAGAAGCATGTGCTAGGACTCTGCAAGGACTAAATGTAAAAGTCAAAATGTACTCTTTTCTGCTTTGGCTTGCCATATCTCTGTATTGCTTTTAAGAACACTTTCACAAACCTTAGCCATTATGAATCAAGGTATTTCTATTTCTAGGTACCTCCATCCAGAGGGACACGTTGTCCATCTTGAGGGTGGAGTAGGTGTCGTTGAGGTACATCTTGAGGCCGACCGCCTGGCTGGCGATAGTGGGCAGGATGGCAGCGTTGTCCGAGGCCGCTCCTACATACAGGGCGTAGTCGCAGCGGCAGCCTGCCTTTGCCAGCTGGACAGAAACCAGAGTGTTGGGACGAGACAACAAGCTAACCATACACTTAAAGTCAAAAGTATAAAAACTATCATTCATTTTCCCCTTTACATTTACTTTAGAAGTTTTTAACAAGCTTTTACTGCAATCAATAATGCGGGCAAATGAGATAATTTTCCCACCATCAGAAAAACTTTAAGAAGTGTTATATTTTGATTGTGCCCGTTACCTGCCAGTTAGTCAGGTAGTAACATCAGCAGGTTACAGCATAGCGACTTTTTGGTTCATTTTATTACCTTCTGCACCAGAGCGAGCGTGGCGGGGTCAGTGATGGCAGGGGCGGTATTGGGCATGGCACACACCATGGTCACCCCACCCGCCAGTGCTGACGCTGTGCCCGACGAGAAGTCCTCCTTGTGGGTGGCACCAGGCTCTCGCAGGTGCACGTGCACGTCTATCAGACCTGCGTGTAATGAGAAGGTGCATGTGTTAGTGTCTTCCTGCGTGTGTAATGAGAGGGTGTATGCGTTAGTGTCTACCTGCGTGTAATGAGGTGTATGTGTTAGTGTCTTCCTGTGTGTAATGAGGTGTATGTGTTAGTGTCTTCCTGTGTGTAATAAGGGTGCATGTGTTAGTGTCTTCCTGTGTGTAATAAGGGTGCATGTGTTAGTGTCTTCCTGTGTGTAATGAGAGGGTGCATGCGTTAGTGTCTACCTGCATGTGTAATGAGAGGGTGCATGCGTTAGTGTCTACCTGCGTGTGTAATGAGAGGGTGCATGCGTTAGTGTCTACCTGCGTGTAGAGAGGGTGCATGTGTTAGTGTACCTGCGTGTGTAATGAGAGGGTGCATGCGTTAGTGTCTACCTGCGTGTAGAGAGGGTGCATGCGTTAGTGTCTACCTGCGTGTAATGAGGGTGCATGCGTTAGTGTCTACCTGCGTGTAGAGTAGGGCTGAACGATATGGACAAAATTTCATATCTCGATATTCATGCCAGATATCTCGATATCGATACGATATGAATATGGGTTCGGTGAAAACCAAGCATTTTTCAGAAAAATAAAAACATAATGCAAAAGAATGTGGAAAGTGCAGTTTTATTTATAAAAACTCACTGCCAGTCATGAGCCGTTATTTTTCTATAGGCTATATTAAAATTCCCGTTGGTAGAAAATATAAAATGCAGCATGTTTTTATCAATGAAATCTTTATTCCAACAATAATGTATAGGCCAACAATAATACAAGACAGTTAACTTGAAGACCTACAACTGTTTAACAGTTTTAAAATAATAAATAGGCCTACAGGCATTATAGGTTAACTTATAGGACTATGCGGCGCTCGTAAAAGCCGAACAATGCGCCTACATGCGCTCTTAAAGGTTTGGAAACGATCCAACAAGACTAAATCTGTATTCCAATTACAATAAGTAGCCTACTTATCGGCCAACAATAATCAAACAAGGCAGTAAAAGTGGGCATTGAACTGTATAACTGTTTTGAAAAAAAAGGGGAAAAAGGCCGACATGTGCCCATACAATATGCAGCCGGCGCTCGGAAAAGGCTCGCGACAAAAAGATGAGCCACACATTTAGAAACAATTGCATGAACTGTCTAAAAGCAATACCTTAGTCAGAAAACATATATGAGGCTGAACGTTTTGCTAAAATGTCAGTTATGGAAATATTGAAAATGTTGGAGCGGCTGGCTTGACCACACGAAACCGAGAGACGGCTGTCTTGACCGCAGTACGCGATCGGTCATTAATCAATAATCGTATTTACCCGTATAACTGCACACAACTTTATTTAAAAGCAAGCAAATGGAACACATGTTTGTATTCTGGTGTCCGGCTCCTCCGGCGGAGCGGTTCATGTTAGGAGTCCGGGAGGGTTCACCTTCACGGCGTAGTTACGAGGGATGTGCGACTATCGTTTTAAAAAATACTAAAGTGTTTTTTAAAGTTAGAAAGATATTAGATATTCAACCGATATTCACGCTCCGAATTACAGCGATCAGACACGGGGAACTAAAGCCGCGATCACCGGGCACCGCTTCAAGACTCACAGCAACACAACGTCCTTTTGATCGATCCGGGGGGGGACTCCGGGTCCTGGGAGGGTGACCCGGGTCCACCGTGGAGACGGCGCAAAAGATTGAGTTTGACTGGGTTGTGGTGTCCGTCCCCGCTGGGGGGTGGGGGTGGTAGTGGTCGTTGTGGTAGTCGGAACCGGCGAGGGAGGACGGTTCCGCACTCGCCGGTTCCGAGCGCGAGCGCCGCCGCCGATAATGCCCATCCCTAGTTTGTTGTGACTGCCAGAGCTGTACATGCAGGGCGATATATCGTTTATATCGTTGCTTTTTCGATATTAATATCGTGAATGTTCATATCGAGATATCGATACAATAACGATGTATCGTTCAGCCCTAGTGTAGAGGGTGCATGCGTTAGTGTCTACCTGCGTGTAGAGAGGGTGCATGCGTTAGTGTCTACCTGCGTGTAGAGAGGGTGCATGCGTTAGTGTCTACCTGCAAGTAGAGAGGGCGCATGCGTTAGTGTCTACCTGCGTGTAGAGAGGGTGCATGCGTTAGTGTCTACCTGCGTGTAGAGAGGGTGCATGGATTAATGTCTACCTGCGTGTAGAGAGGGTGCATGCGTTAGTGTCTACCTGCATGTGTAATGAGAAGGTACATGCGTTAGTGTCTACCTGCGTGTGTAATGAGAGGGCGCATGCGTTAGTGTCTACCTGCGTGTGTAATGAGAGTGTGCATGTGTTAGTGTCTACCTGCGTGTGTAATGAGAAGGTACATGCGTTAGTGTCTACCTGCGTGTGTAATGAGAGGGTGCATGTGTTAGTGTCTACCTGCGTGTGTAATGAGAAGGTGCATGTGTTAGTGTCTACCTGCGTGTGTAATGAGAAGGTACATGCGTTAGTGTCTACCTGCGTGTGTAATGAGAGGGTGCATGTGTTAGTGTCTACCTGCGTGTGTAATGAGAAGGTGCATGTGTTAGTGTCTACCCTGGCATAATGGAGTGACAGCTGTGGAAAACCTGAGACTGAGGGACATGTGGTAAAAAGGCACTAAATGTGTGTTTCTGAGGATGATTGCAGCAGAAGGTACCATTGGACAATGGCTTTAAAAAGTTGGCATTTATGAATCATCAATCATTCTTGAGCACACATTTCTAAAAGCCTTGAATTCAAAAAGTATTTTATTCCAATAAGATGTGTGAATACATTGTACTTCTAGGGATGGGAATTGATACGATTTTTACGATTCCCATTCCATTTTCGATTCTGCTTAACAATTCGGTTCTTTATCGATTCTCATTTGGAAAAAAAGGACAACAAACAGGTCAATTAGCATCATCTTTGTTTAGTTTAGTCATGACCTTACAAACCCAACAACAGTGAGGTCTTAAGAGGCCCACACAGCCTAGGGCTCCTCGATTGGGGTGCCAGGGGTTCCCCAGAAAAAATAATTTGTTTTGAAAATAAATGTAAAATAATAAAATAAATATTCTTCTGTAGAAATTAACAAAAAACATAAATTATTCTGTGGCAATTCCACAAGAATGTCCAGTAACATTTTTCTAATAGAAATTACAATTCTCCTTTTTAAAAGGATATATGAGCTGAGCACTCAAAAATAAAACTACGTCAGCCAGTGACAAATACAATCAAGTCAAATCCAATGGAACTGTGCATTGTGCAAATCTGCAACCATCAACTATGAAGAATTAACAATTCTTTTGCAGAAAAATAAGCATGTCTGCTTTTTCAGGAAGTATACGCAACCTTTCTTCATGCTGCTCGGCTGAGATTCAGTGACGTTAGTCCGGAGCGAATCGAAAACGCGACATTCAGAAATCGTTATCGCATGCTGTGTACGCAAATGTTTTTGCATGTTGGAAGTATTTCCTCCCTTTGAGGAAATATCCACGTTGCAAGTATTGCAAATTGCCCTGTTGTCGTCTTTTCTTTTGAAGTGTAACCAAACTTTCGAGCGTTTGTACCGCTTGGGCGCCATGTTTACTGTTGCCTGCTCGCTGCGTGCACTGGAGTCGCTACGCAACGTGCGTGGTGACGTCATTCGCGTCCACTGGAATTGATAAGGGAATTGTTTGCAAAATTGGCAAACGATTCCAAGGAATTGAAACACTGGGAACCGGTTCTCAACAAGAACCGGTTTTCGATTCCCATCCCTACTTCTGACTGAAGGAGGACTGAAGGAGTTTAATGCTTGTTCCTAAATCAGACATGTCATGAAGCAACAGGAGGTGAAACATTACACCAGTCAACTCACCTGGTAGACGGACCAGCTTCTGAGAAGTCATGCTGTCGATGTGGGTCTTCACCGGAGGGCTACGACCGATCTGAAGGAGAGCCTTAACACATGGCCGTACAGCAGCGCAGGTTAAAGGTCGCGCCTGGGCATTTCATGACATGCCAAAGACTCAACAGTCATTGTTCTAAATGTATTGGTAAAACTAGTATGATTGAGAGACTCGAGAGGTGAGCTATTAGTATTACATTAGTATTTTTCTTTGTTGTACATATTGCACAAAACAAGAGCACTGTGCCTTAAAGGAGCAGTCCTATTAAACACATTGAGGTTGCCGTTAGAGTAGTGGCAAAGAGTGGGGAAGAATTTTGTGCAACTTTCCAATATACTCTGTGTATTTAGGTGCCACCAATGACATGTTTTGCATCACCTTGCTACGTTGTCACTTGGTTGAAGGACTAGTACTTGACTACGAGCTGTTTTTTCAATGAATTAAAAAAAAATTAAAAAAAACACTGGCACCATTTGCAAAGACTCCGCCCTGATCGTTGTGCAGGCCATTGCCTGCAAACCAACAGAACTAATGAGAACATGGCGAGTGCACTAGCTAGTCCATGGATGTATTGGGAGACTCCTCTCTGGTGCACACCTCCCCGTTGCCTCGGTAGTCTGCTGTTCATTCTCAGGCAGCGCCCTACATCCTGGGCAGCGCCGCGGCTGCATGATGCTTGAGGAAGTAGCATCAGCAAATGAGGCTGTTTGTGTTTTTTTTAATTTATAGCCAAAACTAGCCTGGCAAGCCAGACCCACATCAGAAAGATGTAAGGTCTGGCGCAGCTCCATTGACAGTGTGGGCAGGATAAACGGTTGTCTTTCAAGTTCCCTCTGCACGCAATAGGATAGCGCTACAACCAATCAGAGCAACGAAGAAGGTGTTTTTTTGATTAATTACGTAGTCAGAGCGACGGCTCTGACTACGTAATTAATCAAAACTCCGAATACATATTTATTTTCGAGGAAAGACTTCAGTGCCGTTCTTTGTTCTTTTCTCAAATAAAATGTTAACTTCAAGTCTTGAAGAGTCGCGGCCAAAGCCGAGTGGAAAGACAGCCGTTCGCCAGCAGCAGCAGCAGCCATTGTTTACCTCTAACACGGAACCGTCGCAACTCTGTCGTCATGGTAGCCCGGCTTTCGACTCCGCCCCTCACGCTGTGATTGGTCTGACATACTTGGTGTTTCCAGCACCAAAAAGCCGACGGAGCCGTGCTAGACCTACCTAGCTGCCAAATAAATTTGCTGCCGCTAGGGGGTGTCTAGAGTTCTAGGCTAAGCCAAAACAGCTTGTAGCCAAAATACTCTTCCTTCCAGCAACCGATAACGTAGAAAAGTGATGCAAAACATATCATTGAGGGCATCTATTGTAAACTAAATCTAATCACAGATTATATTTCAGTTGCATACAATTATTTTAAAAAAAAATTACCCCATAATTACCCCAGCGGGAACCTCAATGCGTTAAATGGGTGTACTTCCCCTTTAACACAGACTATCAAACAAAGCCAGTCATATAAATGATGAGTTCACCTGCACAAAGAGCTTGGTGCACTTGATGTCTATGATGAGGGGCACGGAGTAGTCGATGGCCATGCGGCGTGTCCGGTAACCCTTGCTGACGAAGGAGGAGAGGCGTCGGCCCCCGCTGTTCCTCATGGAGAGGTTGATGACCAGGTCAAAGTGGTTCTCCTCCAGGTAATCCATGATACTACGCTGCTTCTCTCTGTTGGGACACTCGCTGTCGTCCTCCTCGAAGGGCCAGTCCACCGCCATCACCTGGGGACAGACCCTGGTCCTTACTACAGAGCTGTAAGACCACCTACAGTTATGTTCATAATTATAGCAGTGTGTTTAAAAAGGTGAGTAAACCTCAAAATTCTTTGAGGTTTACTCTTTGTATTAATAATTCTTTGTATTTTAATGAACACACATGCATTGGGGACACTGCACATTCTATTTCAAAGCAAGAAAATTGGAAAAAGTAATTGAATTTGATAATATTTTACAGAAAGTCAAGAAATATAATGTTCAAAAAAATAGCAGTGTTGACATCTTTCTTTACGAACTCAAAAAAGTACTGTATAAACTAAGAAATGCTTGAAGATTCAACTTTCCTGAGAATCATAAACTAATATTTAGTTGCATAACCACGGTTTCTGATAACTGCTTCACATCTGTGGTACACGGAGTCGACCAATTCAGCCGTTCCGCGGCGCTTACCTTCCTTGGTGGAAATCCGGTATAGGCCCAGCTCCCAACCCAACTTTGAGAATAGATTAACGGCGATAGTTTTTTTGTCTCACGTTATCGCAGCGCGTTAACGCCGATAACGGCCCACCACTAGTTTGAATCAAGGCATATTATTAGGTATGCTGATGATTCTGTGATAATTAGTCTTCTGCATGGCCCAGTTTTGGACAATTTTATCTGATGGTGCAAGGACTCAGATTTACAACTCAACATCTCTAAAACCAAAGAGATGTGTATTGATATTCGCCACAATCCTCCCACCACTGCTTCAACTTTGATTAATGGCACAGCGTTGGATGTGGTAAGCCAATACAAGTATTTGGGCACCATTTTAGATGATAAATTGAACTTTGACACCAATACAGACTACATATGTAAAAAGCCAATCAGAGACTGTTTTTTTAAGAAAGCTGAAGGGGTTTAATGTTGACAGATCACTTCTGAAAACTTTTTACTCATCTTTTGTTGAGTCAATTTTAACCTTTGCTATGATCTGCTTGTTTGGCAATTTGAGTGTAATCAACAAAAACAGACTGGGTAAAATTGTAAACATATGTCAGAAAATAATTGGCACTGACCTCAACAGCATTGGGTATGTGTATGAGGCCAGAGCCACACAGAGGGCAATGGCCATTTTGGCTAACGTCACTCACCCACTACACTCTGAGTTTTGCCTCCTACCATCGGGAAGGAGGAATACCTCCCGAAAACGTGCCAGGTCTAACAGATACCTGAGATCATTTGTACCATCAGCTGTTGGGTTTCTCAACAAATATAGGTCAACAAACTATAGGTCATCTATAGGTCATATATACACTCACCGGCCACTTTATTAGGTACACCTTGCTAGTACCGGGTTGGACCCCCTTTTGCCTTCAGAACTGCCTTAATCCTTCGTGGCA
>JAOPHQ010005414.1:262500-345744 GCA_030340625.1 Merluccius polli
TATTTTTTTTAACACGCCCCTTTCAGTAAATGATTCAGTTTTACAGAATCAGCAGCATGTACGTCATGCCTGTTGGGTCTGTTGGTTTTCTATACCTTTACTAAACCTTCTAGAAACTTACTTGCAGTGTAGAAGTTGAAATTCTAACAAAAACAGTGATTTATCTTGCTAGTGATGTGGGACTGCTATTATTTTGACCACAACTGTATATGCTGGACTCACTGATCACCTGGGGACATACCCTATTCCTTACTACAGAGCAGTAAGAACACCCATGTCATTATTTTGCTTACATAGCGAACCATTCAAAGAACGACAGGTTGGCAAATGTGACAGATAACATAATTAACGTTACATGCCCTTAAATATAAGTCAAATGAGTGTTTATTTTGTGACAAGCAGACTTCTTCCACCATCGGAGTTTGACGAGGCAATTAAGGACAATGATAACCGTTTAATTTGGCTTTAGATTTGTAGCCAATTTACCAATGTCTCTATATGCGACCGTAACGTTCACACTGGTAACGTTAACATTACCATAACTTGCAAGCTGCTAAAATCAGGTGTTCAAAAGTATTCAGATCAACAACACCAGTTATAAATGATACATTTATACTCCATCAGTGTTGGTAATGCAATCATGGCATGTACATTTTTGTCAATAATCATTTAGAAAATTTGCTCAGTAGAGAGCTGACCTCCACCAAGGAGGTGTATAGAGCTCAATAGTAAGGTTCCGGAAGTAAAAATCCCATTCATATTCTGAACCGATTTCGATTATTAGCCGTATGTCATAACCATCCAAGGTAGACTTCCCACGAACTATCAGATTGTGAAACGATGGTATATGCTCCTGTAGAAGCCACAAGTCCATATGATAACCTTGTTTTCAGAAAAACATGTTTTATTCGCAATGTCATGAAGAAGTACTACACTACCCACAATCCTAAAGTGTAAAAGCGACGTCTCTGATTGGTGGAGCACAATGTTACCATGGAAATGTATACCGAACCCGCAAATGTCATTTCGGACACACTCAAGGGGAATCGGCATTGATGGATGCCGGCCCGAGCAGTGATTGCAGTCAGGAACGAAGGACTGTACCATGTCGATGACAACACTATACATTACACACTATACACACACACAACAAACTACAACATATTACAACACTATTATTAACAATATAAACACTACAATAATGACAAAGGTAATTCAAGAAGCACGCTAAACTATTGTTAGGTTGGTAGTAGAGCCCGACCGATATGGGATTTTTAAGGCCGATACCGATACAAATATTTGATGATTTAAAAATCCGATATTCCGATATATCGGCCAATATATATATTTAAAAAAGAAATTCCAGAAACACGTAACAAAACATAAACAGATATCCCTAACATTAGTTATATGTAGTTATTTATGAGTCCTCGCTAAAATAATAGGACAATGCAGTGAACACACTTCACTGATGGGTCACACCGCAAGCGACATGAGCAGCAGGGGGCGCTGTGGCCGCTGGCTGCTGGCTGCCGTCGCCAGGGGGGCGGGGCTTCAAGCAGCACTGCAGACAGTTCGGTTGCTCCCATTGCAATATCAAGTTTGTAGTAGAGCTATTCGGCAGGCCGGCGTGACAAGCATGTTCAAATAACAATTTACACGTTTCCCCTGTTTATTATTTAGTAATCAAAATAACAGAAATGGAGATAAAGCATTATAAAGTGCAAAACACACTGCCGGCGCGTCTATGACACAAGTGCCGTATCTATCTATCTGTAGCGGGTTGCTGCTTCGCACCGACGCCGCTCATTTGCATAAAGTTAAACTAATTTCAACTCTCCGCGTCGCGCTGGACGCTAGCGTCGCGCTGCTCGCTGCCGCCGCGGCGCTGGCCGCTCCTCGTCGGCAGCGCTCATTGAAAATGAAGGACTGCCGGCCGCTTTTGCTGCTCGTGTCGCTCGCGGTCGTGGATAACTCGTTCGCTCTGCCCGACTCCGGCTGGATCAGCTGGTTGTAGGGTTTGCGGCGTTATAACTGGTTGAAGGGGGTTTCGTCCGTTTTTTTAAAATATTAATTTATCGGCCATTATAAATGCCGATACCGATAGTTTGGAAAATGCCTAATATCGGCCGATAATATCGGCCCGCCGATATATCGGTCGGGCTCTAGTTGGTAGTCATTGGAAAGCTATCATTCACAATGGTTTATGAGATGAGTAGTTTGTTCACTCTTAAAATAAATGAGTCCTGTACCTTGTACCGTTTTCCAACGTTTTTTTTGCTCCAAATCAAATGTTTTACGGTCACGATTCATCTTGTAGCTGGTTGGCTTGGTTCCTGGCTTAAAATTCTTTATACAAGGATTTTCTGAAAAGTCAATGGAGCGAATGAATGGGAAATTCACTTCCGGGGAACGGAGCCGTTAAAAAAGCGGGGAGGTCACTGTTGAGCTCTATTGAGTCAATTATGTTCAGTCTACTTTAGTGCACTACTGTTTGCAGGACTAGGCTAATAATATAATCCTGGGTTTGAGCTTCATCATCATGAAGTGCCAGACTTACAGTTAATGTAATTTCTGTTCATTATTTTTGAAGTTGTGAAAATATGTGTGAAAATAGTTTCTTTTTTTTAATTATGTTCCATGTTCCGTCATCTATATTTTACATTACTTTTCCTGATGTTTTATTTTTTTGTCGTGGTATTGTTATCGAGATATTTAGGCAGGTATCGCATCGAAGTCATAATTTTGGTATCATGACAACACTACTTTTTACTGTTCCAAGAACTCATTTTCAGACTCTTTCTTTGACTAGAAGATTATTTTTTCCATATGCATCTTTTGAGACAGACTTTTGTATAGAACTACGTTGGTTCTGCTTTGTATTTTTATGAGTCCGTTTTAACTTTTTTGGTTATATTACTGCTGTAAAGCACTCAAAACCAACTGTGTGAAAAGTTCTATAGAAATAAAATATATTTGCTTGGCCAGTTATTTTTTGTTATGGCTGAGGTTTGTTTATTGTGCCAGACTCTGGCAATGAGATCAGTGGGGCAATTGCTCTGTCGCTAGCTTAGCCACTTTTTAGAGTTTAACGCGATTTTAAACTCGTCGGTGACGCAAGAAGTCACGTGACGTCTTAAGCTCCATTGCTGTGTCATATGTACCTGTGGTTTAACCTGCAGGTGCGTTTTACCTTGATCTCAATTGCTGTGTCTTCAGAGAAATTCACATCAGACACTAGAGGGCGTATTTTGTGCGTGTTAGTCTAGTCTCGAAACGGACATGGTTTTAGAGGAGACTAAACCAGTTTGCAGGATGAAACAAGGCTCCATTATAACCGACACACACAGAATTAGTTTTATTCAGCGCAGGAATTTCACGAGGGCCACGAGGGCCATGGCCCTCGTGCCCTCGCAATTTGGCCTTGTGCCCCTAAAAAATATATCTGCCCTGAGGCCAGTGGCCTTGATGCCCCGCCCGCACTGCCCTAGTTGATATCGCGGGTTTCTCCTCTGCCTCTTCCCTGTAAACACGGCTTTGAATCGTAAGCCACCCCGGACCTACGACCGGGGGGGGGGGGGGGGGGGGGGGCAGATAGACACCGCTAGACATACGGGACTCGCGGTGATCGCGGCTTTAGTTCCCCGTGTCTGATCGCTGTAATTCGGAGCGTGAATATCGGTTGAATATCTAATATCTTTCTAACTTTAAAAAACACTTTAGTATTTTTAAGACGATAGTCGCACATCCCTAGTAACTACGCCGTGAAGGTGAACCCTCCCGGACTCCGCTATTAACATGAACCGCTCCGCCGGAGGAGCCGCACATCCACACGCACCGGACACCAAAATACAAACACATGTTTTACATTTGATTGCTTTTAAATAAAGTTGTGTGCAGTTATACGGTTAAATACGATTATTAAAAGTGTTCATGTCTCCTTTCTGGTCAAGAACCGCTTGGTCCATGCCGTTAATCGGCCCATGGGCCGCCTATTAACGATACCACTATCGATACTTTTTCTATTAGCGGCCCCGCCCCCCCCCGAAGACGATATATTCGTCCATCACGATGTTTTACTGTAAACATCCTCAACTGCCAATTTAAGGGACAGCGCCCAACCCTAATTATGACAGTCCTGGACCGGCCCAAAAATCTGGACCGACCCAAAAATGTGCATCGGCTCACCCGGTACGCCCGATGGCCAGTCCACCCCTGCTTGTCCCGTTAGTTAAAAATAGTAATCCAATTGTGAAATCCGTGTTGTAATCGGCAGCATACAAGCTAGTTATATTGAAAAGTAAATAAAGATTCAGACGTGCGATGATGTGTTCAGGTCGGCTCAGTAAAACGACTATTAGGTTATCATGATGTGTTCAAGTGTAATGTAAAGAAAAGGGAAATTGAGATTTTGGCGAGAAACATGAGCAATACAGTTGTATAGTGCTCTAAACATTTTAGAATATATAATTAAACTACTGATGCCAATATTTATTAAACATCTGGAGGATCATGCCTAACAAGGCAGACCTGTTAATTTTTCTGCAAAAAAATACCTGTTAAATGATGAGCTTATATTTTATTTCCTTTTGTGTGACCCAGCATATTATTTATTTGATTTATATACATTATGACTTGTTTTTCATTTGGTGCTGCTGATATATTCTTTCTATTGTTAAGTATGTCGTTTCGAAGTGGCCTATTACATTAGCCATGTTTATTGAAGGCTAGAAACGTTTTTGTTATGCTCACTTGTTAAGCAATACCAGTTCTGTTAAAAACATATGTCGCGTCGTCTTTCCACCAAATAATAGAAAAGTATCGATAGTGGTATCGATAAAGACTCGGATCGATAAGGAGTAGGCCTATCGATAAAGGTATCAATATCAATAAATATTAACGATCCCCATCCCTACTGATCACATAACCTGGCATAAATGCTAGTCATGTAGTTGAATGAATGAATGAATGAATGATTTTTTTGTGTGTGTGTCATTGCCACCACTGTGGCCCATCCCATCCCAGATTACAAGACACATTTAATAACGAATACAAAAAAGAAAAAAAGTATGTTAAAAATCTGTATTTAGTGTACTGGACGTTTGTGCAAATAAATAAATGCATTTGAATTTAAAGTTGAAAATATGTTGCTTGAGCTTCTGTTATGTATTCAATTCACATATATTTATACATTCTTAGTCTTAAAATCATTGTTTTATTTTATGGCCTTGCTGCCCTGGCTTTTGGCCTTTGTGCCCTCAAATAATTGACAACACGAAAGGCCAAGTGGCCTTGCCCCTAAAATTACGAAATTCCAGGCCTGGTTTTATTAATTATTATTATTAGTATTAATAATAATGTATGATACATTTACACTTATTACGCCAGATAGGCCTTCAGTACAATAACAATATTGGACATTTGGAATGAGCAGTGATATTTCACGGCTCACAGGGCCCAGGTCTTGCGTCCGCTCAGCAATAGCATTACGCGCTTCAACTTTCAAGCGCTTCCATACATTCTTTAAACGTGCCGCTGCTCGGTCTTCTGCTGGAAGATCTACTGTTAAATGAGAGATCATCCCAAACAGACTTTCTTCGGAGCGTGGTGGTGGTGTCTTTCCTCGCGTCTTCCATCATGTCCACAACACCTCGAATGCAGTACAATAAATATAACTTCTGCTCCTCGTTATAGTTCTCTATCCGAGACATGTTCATCCTAACTACCCTCTCCTTCTCCGAGAATTTATAGGCGTGGAATTACCCTAATTACTCGCATATTAATTCGTCTTCAATTAATTAATTAATCACGTTTGCATGCACACCAAGAGAAAACAATGACGTAATGAAGTAATTGATTGATTGACGTAGGTGAGGGCAGATTCAGATTCCAGACTCAGATTTCCACAAAAAGTAGCCTAGACTATTTCCTAATATATTTCAACATTATTTGTGTTTTATTATATTAAAGTTCACTTTACATTCCCATTAAGTTTTTGTTGGTAATTATAGCACAAAATGCATCCAACATTAAGCATCTAATTAAGTTAGAAATCAGAGTACTTCCGGTTTAACCCGAGTTTAACTAGGAATCAGCTGATCCTGTGTAGGTCATTACACAGCAATCAGGTTTAACTTTGTGCGCAGCTGCGTGTTAAACTCCAAAACCTCCATTTTAAGGAGTACGGTTTTAAAGCGCAGCACAGCTAGCGCAATGCTAACTGACAGAGCAATTGGCCCATTATGTTTAATAGACTAAAACTGCTACTTTTCAATGTCAATATTTATAAGAATCAAAAGGTAAAATGTTTACTGTCCATTACATGAGAAATGTATGTTTAAGACCTGGTTTAAAGAAGTATCAGCAGATAGATAGTGTTACCTTAACTCCGTGTTCAGTGTAGAAGTCTGCAGTGCCCAGGCTAGCATACAGATCATAGCCCATACTCTCCAACGCCTGCACTGTGGGTAGCAGCTCACTCTTATTCTACACACACACACACACACACACACACACACACACACACACACACACACACACACACACACACACACACACACACACACACACACACACACACACACACACACACACACACACAAGAGTTATTGCTATTTAACAAAGGCAACGTTGTTAACCCATTATGTCCCATTTTTGCCCGTGTGCATCTGAAATTATGGCATAACGATCTGAAGTTTAAGTAAATATTTAGATTATTTGACATGAAACTGTTGATCTCACAGTTGATATCGCTGTAGTTCTTCTGGTAAAGTGTCACCAAGATGGTTTCTCCTTTATCCTGGCCATCCCTCTCCAAGTAAGGTCTCAGTACCTTGTAGCTGGTACTAGGTTAGGCCTCAGTACCTTGTAGCTAGTACTAGGTTAGGTCTCGGTACCTTGTAGCTGGTACTAGGTTAGGTCTCGGTACCTTGTAGCTGGCACTAGGTTAGGTCTCGGTACCTTGTAGCTGGTACTAGGTTAGGTCTCGGTACCTTGTAGCTGGTACTAGGTTAGGTCTCGGTACCTTGTAGCTGGTACTAGGTTAGGTCTCGGTACCTTGTAGCTGGTACTAGGTTAGGTCTCGGTACCTTGTAGCTGCCTATGGACAGCAGGATGTTCTTCTTGGGGATCTTGAAGCCGGTGGAGAGCATAGCCTTCAGGTAGGCCTCGTAGCGGTTCTCCCCGAAGCAGGCCACCTCTCCGGTGCTGGCCATCTCCACCCCCAGCACCACGTCAGCGCCCGCCAGCCGGGAGAACGAGAACTGGGGCACCTGGGAGGGAGAGACAGATGTGACCATGGTTTTCCAATGATAGCTTTTTGGTCTTTAGATGAGATTTGTACACTTGTAGAGAATGAAAACAGCCTATTTAGTGTTGCCCCATGCCAACCTCTACAGACACATCATAGTGAGAGAGGACAAGAGGAGCAACAGCCTCAGTCTATACAGAAGCAAATATGCCATTTACTTTTGCAAACGAATGCTATTCACTAACAGCCTGATTTGTGTTTGTTGAAACGTTTAGGAGTTCCACCAGTAAGACTTGGTAGAGGAAACCGTCAGGACAAGGAAGGATATGACTTGTTCAACCGGGTTACCTTGACTCCGACGATGCCCTTCCCCCTCATCAGACCTATGGGCTCCACTTCCTCCCCCATGATGACCTGTGTCGCCAGGGCAACAAGATCCACACCCAGTGTCTTGGAGACGAATGGGAAGGAGCGAGAGACGCGGACGTTGCACTCAATCACCTTCAGCTGGTCATCCTGAGGGGAGAGGTGGGGGGGGGGAAGAGGGTTAAGATGCCGTCAGCGCAGGGAGGAGAGCACATGGTGATCAACACACTGGAGGGGAACAGTGCGGGTAGCAGTTCAATCTGAACACATCCATTGAATAGACTTGGGCCTGCATGCATCATCACCATCAGAGCATCCCTAATGTAAAACTCTTCAAATTGTCCTCTATAAATTTTATACCACATTTAACACGTGTGTGTGCGTGCACCTTGGCTATGAGCTGCAGGTTGAAGGGTCCAGTGACGGCCAGCTCCTGGCCGATGGCATGCGCAATCATCTTGATCCTCTCCATGGTCTTATGGTTGATGTCCTGCGGCGGTGTCACCAGTGTAGCGTCGCCAGAGTGCACGCCTGCGTTCTCCACGTGCTCCGACACTGCGATGGCGATCACCACCCCGTCGCATGCCACCGCATCCACGTCTATCTCCTGGAGAGGTTATTGTTCTTTATTCTGTTTTACTTGAAATGTTCTGTAAAGTGTTAAGCTGTATGACAAGTGCTATACAAGGTGTATTATGAAGAGTTGGATAGGACGTGCGTACGTTAGACCTGCCCAAAATGGATGAAATTACTGCCAGCCCTATCTCGATACACATGTCTGGGATTTTCTCAAAAGAGACAGTACAAAGGGCCTTGCTGCTGCTTTTAATTCCATTGTGAAACACACAATGTCTTTACTCCGATAACTGCATGCGCCATCCAAACTAGAGCCCGACCGATATGGGATTTTTAAGGCTGATACCGATAAATATTTGGTGATTTAAAAACCTGATATTCCGATATATCGGCCGATATATATATTTAAAAAAGAAATTCCAGAAACGCGTAACAAAACAAACAGATTTCCCTAACAGTCCTCGCTAAAATAATAGGATAATGCAGTGAACACACTTCACCGATGATCTCACTGTACAGTCACACCGCGAGCGACATGAGCAGCAAAAGCGGCCGGCAGGCATTCATTTTCAATGAGAGCTGACGATGAGGAGCGGCTGGCGCCGCGGCGGCAGCGAGCAGCGCGATGCCAGCGTCCAGAGCAACGAGGAGAGTTTAAATTAATGTAACTTTATGCAAATGAGCAGCGTTGGTGCTGAAGCAGCAACCAATTGGAGATCAGGATTTGATTTTCTTCCCGCTAGGTGAAGTTTGAGATTGAGAATGGAGGCGAAGCTCATTGTCGCCGGGACTCAAACACGGCATTTTGCCCGGAAGCGGGACTTTACGTCCTACATCACTCACGATGTGTGTGCATAGTGCGCGTGTCCGTTTGTCTGTACCAGTTACACGGTGCTGAGAATGGCTGAAAAACATCTGCCGGTTAATTTTAGCAATACAATTTGTTTCTGATCAGATATTTTAGGTTGTAAAAAATGAAATGGTTGTTACTGTAGATCTAAAATTGCGCAGCGATGTCTGTTAACATTGTGAATACTTTCCCGTTTTGGTGTTCGTCATTACGTAGCCCATTGTCAATTCAAGTAGGCCTAACCTATCCAATAAAATGAGAGAAATGCTGTAGTTCGGGCACAGCTCTCTGAATCGTGCACGGCTACGTGAGGGATGGGAATTGATAAGATTTTTATGATTCCAATTCCATTTTCGATTCTGCTTAACGATTTGGTTCTTTATCGATTCTCATTTGGAAATCCAGAGGGGATTGAAAACGCGACATTCAGAAATCGTTATTGCATGCTGTGTGCGCAAATGTTTTTGCATGTTGGAAGTATTTCCTCCCTTTGAGGAAATATCCACGTTGCAAGTATTGCAAGTTGCCCTGTTGTCTTTTCTTGTGAAGTGTAACCAAACTTTCGAGCGTTTGTACCGCTTGGGCGCCATGTTTAATGTTGACTGCTGGCTGCACTGGAGTCGCTACGCAACGTGCGTGGTGACGTCATTCGCGTCCACTGGAATCGATAAGGGAATCGTTTGCAAAATTGGCAAACAATTCCAAGGAATTGAAACACTGGGAACCGGTTCTCAACAAGAACCGGTTTACCGGTTCTTGACCGGTGATCTTAATATAGAAATGGACCCTGCGGTATGGGAGCATGCTCTGAAATGGGTCCATTCATCCTCTGTCTGTGCCCGGCATGGAATCTTACAATGCAAAGTAGTGAACAGGGTCCATTGGTCCAAAAGTAAACTGGCTCGTATATTCCCAGGTGTTGACTCAAGCTGTGACCGGTGCCATTTAGGACAGTCTTGGTCACATGTTATGGGCTTGTCCTGACAATGCACCAATGTCCTGTTTCAACTAGCCTTAATGGTAGCACAAATTAGCAGCATGCAGCACTACTTATTTTATTGTTATTATTATTATTATTTTTTGTATATGTATTGTTTTTTTATATTGTTTTTTTTCTTATTATTATTATGTATATGTTTTTGTTTCCTTATTTACGGTCTTTACATTGCTCAATTAATGCAAGTGGATGTGCGTGTGTTTGTGTCTATGTCTATGTGAGTGGATGTGAGTGAGAGAGTTGAATGGTCAGAGAAGATGGGATAGTGTGAATGAGCATTTAAGCATATGTTTCTACAATATTATCTGCCACTGCAAGCATTTAACAGCCAGTTGTTTTTTTGTTTGCTTTTAGTTTTCTTTCTGTCTGTGTATCAAATTACTTTAGTTGTCTGGTTGATTTGGGTATGGGGGGCTGTATTTTGTATCCTCACAATTTGGCTGTCTGTTACGTAATCTTCTCACTTTTTATTTGTGAGGACTATTGAACATTAAGTCTTGTATTCAAATTTCTACAAATAAATCAAATTTTAAAAATAGACCCGGTTTTCGATTCTCATCCCTAGCTACGTCCAACACAAACCACGCCCATCCGGGCGAAATGCCGTGTTTTTAGAGAGTCCCCATTGTCACCGTCTCTGGTTTACCGGAGGTTTATGACCAGTCTCTTTTTCTTTACCGGGACACTTATAATGCTTTATCTCCATTTCTGTTTGTTGTATTGTGTCCTGACAGAGCAAAGAACCCGGTTCCTTGTGTGTGGAAACTAGGCCAACAATACGATTCTGATTCCAATTATGCTACCATGCACAAAATAGACTGCATTTTTTTGTATGTAATGTTTGAAAAATATTTTGATTACTAAATAATAAAGAGGGGAAACGTGGAAATTGTTATTTGAACATGCTTGTCATGCCGGCCTGCCGAATAGCTCTACTACAAATGTGATATTGCAATGGGCACAACCAAACTTGATTTCTGCAGTGCTGCTTGATGCCCCGCCCCTCTGGGGATGGCAGGCAGTGAGCAGCCAGCGGCCACAGCGCCCCCAGCTGCTCATGTCGCTCGCAGTGTGACCGCACAGTCAGTCGTGGATAACTTGTTCGCTCTGCCCAACTCTGGCTGGATCAGCTGGTTGTAGGGTTTGTGGCATTAGAGTAACTGGACAAACTATGCAACGGCAACACTCATAACATGGTTGAAGGGTGTTTTGTCCGTTTTTTTTAAATATTCATTTATCGGCCCGCCGATAAATCGGTCGGGCTCTAATCCAAACACACGGATTAGAGGTGTACGTATGTCGCGCTCCAGCTAACCTTGGCCTCCTGGATGAACTTGGAAATGACGACTGGGTACTCCTTGGACACTGCCACCGCGCTGGTCAGGTACTTCTCCAGGTCGCTGTCGGTGTACGCCACATTCATAGCCGCTCCACTCAGCACGTAGGATGGCCGCACCAGGCATGGGTAGCCCACCGCCTCACAGAACTTCATAGCAGACTGCAGTGAGAGAAGGAAGTTAATGGAACAGCATGACAGACTGGAGAGGGAGAGAAGGAACTTAACATAACCTTTGTATACATCTTTGTATCTAGAGTCGCCTCCCTTCCTCAAAGGTGTTAGGTTAGTTGGTATTTGTATTGTCACAGCAGCCATGTCTAACAACTTCCCAGTCCAGCCATGGTCTATCCACCCCCCCGATGACTTGACATTTATAAACCCAGGGTAGGCTCACTAGGTACTAGGTATCAGGTGCCATTTGTCTAAGGAAAGAATCACTCCAATCTAGTCACTAGAGAGGTAAGAGCATGTTATTTCTGTAGATCCTGTTTTGAGGCATTTCGCTTTTGCTTGAGTAATTCAAGCAAAATTGCAATTCTTGAATCTCCGTAGTATCAGTGCTAGTGTGGTATAGTGTAAAATCGATTTGAGCAATTGGCTTTTCCGGTTTGGATGCGTTTTGTATTTTCTTGAGCAAAAAGGGTATTGCAGTTTGAGAATGTTTGTAGTATCACTGCTAGTGTGGTATAGTGAAAAAATGCTGGTTCCTGTTATGAGGACATTTATTGCTGCTTGAATAGAAAGGGTAACCGGCCACTTAAAGGTCCTATAGACAACTTTTTTTGCTGTAACGTATCAATTTTAAGTAAATGTTGATTGCACAGTGTAATGACTACAGAATACTGATTCCATCAGCGCTTAGATTGGTTCCCTTAGCATCAGTATAAGCGTCGCTTTCACTATGCAATTCTGCCACCGGGTACGATCTCCCGGGAAAAATTAGGGCTCCATTTACGGCACAAAGAAAACGTGTCAATCATGTGCACGTGATTGACATGTTTTCTTTGTGCAACCAAACCAGGAGGACTAGCTCTTTTGTTTACCCTATAGCGATTGGTAGCTATTCCCATTAGCTATCCCCAATAGTGGAAATGGCAGACGGTGGAACAACCGAAGTAAAGCCAATCTGATTACACTACTTATATCTGCGTGCTACGTTTTTGCATTGAGTAGATTACCTAAATAAACCTTATGTTGCGACTCGCCAGGCGATCCAGTCAGAATACCAACCCAGTTAGCTTTTCTCAACACATACTAAATAATTTGTATCCGCTTTCATGCCTCCATTATAGACTAAATAATTTGAATAAACTCACGGTTTTCCTCCCCATGTTTTCTTCCACTCCCCCCTCCACCGCCAACCCCTGCTGCAGATACTCGTTTGTGCGAAGCAATACTCAAACTATGGTATTGCTATGCAATGCACATTACAACAGCTTTTGCCTGTTTCCAAATAACATGCCAATTTCACTTTACCTCCTCAGTGAACATGCTTCTTTATTATTTCCAGTAATTGTTGATCGTTTCTTTCGCAGAGATTTCCAAACAAATGCACTAGGGGTGACCACGAATAGTCGACTATTCGACATAGTTTCTTCCTCCCAATAAATCATGATATATAGCCTATTTTTGTATAAATATCAAGTGCAAAACACTGCCGTCGCAGCGCATCTATGACACAAGTGCGGCCCCTAGCACACATAGGAAGTGTCGTGCTACGGCGCGTCAACAGGAATATAGTCTTCTCCAGAGCAGAAGAAAAAAAAAAAGAAAAGAAAAAAGCGCCTTTTTGGCGGCATTTGACGCTCGGCGACGCTGTGAAATAGGACAGTGCGGGGCGGCGGCGTGTGGGGGTGTACATAGAAAATATTAGGGGCGGCTGTTTATTAGGGGCGGCTGTTTTGACGCGCACTGTTTGGCGGCGGTGTGTTTTGGACTTGAAGTCCAAAACACACCGTCGCTGAACGGCCTCGAAATTGTAATCGAAATTGTTTAGTTGAGTGTTTCAGCTCTTTAGTCTGGTGTGGAAAAAATGGAAGCCAATGTCGCAAATGAGAATATGGATCAATGAGCATTAAAAAAAAGAAAGAAAACATGCTTCGACGATGAGTCGACTATAGGCAAGACTTGACGAATCAGATTCGATTATGTAAATTCTTAGTCGGGGACACCCCTAAAATGCACATCTTGTGTTGTTTTTGGTTGCTAGACTGAGGAAAAGGAAAGCAATCCGGTTTGTCTTTGCAACAGCTGCGCAAAAATAATACCACTTTGAAATGTTAGGTGGGGAAAGTTGAAAAGTTGTCCACAGCCCCTTTTAAGTGAGTTCCTGTCAATTGATGTTAATTGCCTAATTAATAGAGTTTCAATCAGTCAGCATCAAAGTCCGAGTGCAATATATTGGTAGTGTTCAGGGGCGGAACTTACTCTACCCTCTACCACACGTAGCACTTAAAAAGTAGTCATATATACAGCAGTGGTAGGGTCATGCCCTGCGAACGAAGACCAGGGAGTCTCTCTGTGGGAGTCCCTTGAGGAAGTCAATCGGGGGAGACAGTCCATCGAGGGAGCCCAGAAGCCACATCTTCTGTCACCCAGCATAGCTATGTGCCGGCTCACCTTCAGGTCATCTGCCTGGGAAAGACATCGCCACGGCGGCCCTGCTCGACCCAGTAACCCTCCCAACCTGCTCTACCCAACGCCGTCAACCTGCACAGACCTTGAAGTGATGGGGGGACTCTGGAACTGCCAGTCAACTGTCAAGAAGGCAGACACCATCTCAGCCTATGCCTCCCTCAGTGGCGTAACTATCGGTAAGCAGGTACTCCAGTCGCTTACGGGCCCCAGCCAATCAGGGGGCCCGTCAGCTTTCAGTGAGGACCGCCCACAACTATGAATCGAATTTGGGGCGCCGTCACCAGTGTTTTTTGGTGCGCCGGCACCCCCCCGCTCAACAAAATGTTCCGCTAGCACCCCCGCTCAACAACATTTTCCGCTAGCACCCCCGCCCGCCGTCAACAATCGCGCACCCCGTAATGTTTATGGGGGCGGCAAAATTGTTGCACCCCTGACGCGTTGTAGTCTATAGGAGGGCCCGTCTTGATCATCCTGCTTACGGGCCCGTTGTTGGCTTGTTACGCCACTGGCCTCCCTCCAGACTCTCCAGTTCCTGGCCCTCAGAGACTTGAATAATAATAATAATAATAATAATAATAATAATAATAATAATTAAAGCTCCAAGGAGCTGTGTGCGGGACCTCGCCGAGTCCGTCGGGGCGTGTCGTGGATAGTGTCGCGACAGGTTGGCGTCCGACGCGGTCCATGCAGTGTGCGGTAGACCGGGGCGTTCACAGGGAGACTCGTAGTAGCCAACATTAGGGTTAGGGAATGGCACAAACGGCATCACAGATTGACATTCGATTCAAAATGGCCAACTTTGACGATACGCCACGGACACGCCCTGTGACGTAGAGTCGCAAAGAGCACAATGTTTGTTTAGCACCATCTTCTGACTGTACTGATTGATTTTGAAGCAGAACAGACAAATTCCTTGGGAGGAGTTGGTTCACAAACATTGGAAAAAAAGACCACTGAATTCAAAATGGCCAACTTTGACGGCACGCCATGGACACGCCCTTTGACGTAGAGTCGCAAATATCACAAGCTTTGTTTAGCACCATGTTCTGATTGCACTGATGGATTTTGAAGCAGAACAAACAAATTCTCTGGGAGGAGTTAGTTCCCAAACATGGGAAAAAAATACCACTGAATTAAAAATGGCCAACTTTGACGGCACGCCACGGCCACGCCCTTCGATGTAGAGTCGCAATTAGCACAACTTTTCTCAAGTAACATCTTGTGAGTGAACTGAAGAATTTTGAAGCCCAAGGGACAACTCCCCTGGGAGGAGTTCGTTCAAATACAACGGCAAAAAACATCACGGAATTGAATATGGCCTACTTTGACGGCCCGCCACGGCCACGCCCTTCGACGTAGAGTCGCAAATAGCACAACTTTTCTCAAGTTCCACCTTCTGAACGTATAAAAAAAATTTGAAGCCCAGGCGACAAATCCTCTGGGAGGAGTTTGTTGAAATAGGAGGCGAAAATTGAAAAATGGCAAAAATTGAAATGAAAATATCTGACTTCCGGTGGGTTTTGGGGTATGGGTCCAAGAGGCTTTTTGGTAGGTCGTGGACTGTTACATGGGCCTACCGAGTTTCATAAATGTCCGTGAAACGGGGTGTCGGGGCTGCTTTTTAAAATTCCTGTAGGGGGCGCTACAACCACGACAAACATGATTTTTGGTACCTGAGCTCCGGGCACTAGTCTACACATGTCCTGTGAATTTCATATTCATAACTATTACGGTGTTTGTACAGTGATTTATGCTGACATTAGAGCGCCACCTAGTGGCGGAATTTTTTTCTCGTTTTAACGTAAGCCTCAGGGAGCCATGTGCTATCATCGTACCAAGTTTCGTTTAAATCGCACTTGCCGATGTGGAGATATAAACTTCTTAATTTTAAAGAGCGCCACCTAGTGGCGATGGTCTGAAAATTTGTTAGATGGTTAATGGAGGTATATGGAACTATTGACTAAAGTTTGGTGTCGAACAAACATACGAAAGTGGAGAAATGGTCCACTTGCTTTTTTGACGTAAAATTTACATAAATATTTATAGCGCGCTTAATTTTTGAAATATCAAAATACTTCCAATTACTTTTTTTCATGGGACAGTCTGGAGATGCTACCTGTGAAGTTTCGTGCGAATCAAAGAAAGGCGCATGATTGGAACCTATGGACGTATTATTTGCGAGTTTTCGCGCTGTAGCGAAAAAAAAATGTAGGCGGAAGTGGGCGTGGCCTATATGAGGAGGTGCAGCTATATTGTCCGCATGCGTGGATATAAAGTTTTAGAATGTGCGACTAACTATGCAAGAGTTATTGGCGTTACGGATTTTGCTGAAAAACAGCGCCACCTAGTGGTCTTCCTAGTGTGCGACACGAAAGTGACGCATATAATCTAGGAGCGGGCAGGTACCCCGACAAGTTTGGCAAATAAAAAAGACTTTTCGTATATATTCAGGGTATGAAAAACGCAGGAAATCGGCTGAAAAATAATAGGAATAATAAACGAAGCAATTTCAATAGGGACCTTCCAGTTTCACTGGCTCGGTCCCTAATAATAAACAGAGCAATTTCAATAGGGACCTTCCAGTTTCACTGGCTCGGTCCCTAATAATAAACAGAGCAATTTCAATAGGGACCTTCCAGTTTCACTGGCTCGGTCCCTAATAATAAACAAAGCAATTTCAATAGGGACCTTCCAGTTTCACTGGCTCGGTCCCTAATAATAGGAATAATAATAAACGAAGCAATTTCAAAAGGGACCTTCCAGTTTCACTGGCTCGGTCCCTAATAATAATAAACGAAGCAATTTCAATAGGGACCTTCCAGTTTCACTGGCTCGGTCCCTAATAATAATAAACGAAGCAATTTCAATAGGGACCTTCCAGTTTCACTGGCTCGGTCCCTAATTAATAAAACTGTGCAGAATGAAGGGAGTGTTAGAGTTAGGGGTGGTGGAGTGCGTGAGCAATTTTAGGTGGTGGAGAGAGTAAGCAATTTTAAACATGTGGGTTTTGAGTTTTGTTTTGAAAAGAGGGAGAGAGTCGGTATTACGGATGTGAGGTGGTAAAGAGTTCCAGAGCCGGGGAGCAGAGCAACTGAAAGCTCTGCTCCCCATGGTGCTGAGGTGAGCAGGGGGCACAGTGAGGTGGAGAGAGGAGGAGGATCTGAGGGAGCGTGTCATAGAGGGAGTTTTGTGTTAAGTGGGTGTGTAATTGGGTGCCGACTACTTTTTCAAGGATTTTGGATATGAAAAGGTAAGTTGGAGATGGGGCGGAGATTATTGTAATTGTTGGGGTCTGAACCAGGTTTTTTCAGGATAGGGGTAATAGCTGCAGTTTTGAGGGATGAGGGAACAGTTCCAGTGGTGAGTGAAGAGTGAACGATGGCGGATATGAGGGGAAGCACAGAAGGGAGGCATGATTTGACCAGGGTGGTGGGGAGGGGGGCAAGCTGACAGGTAGAGGGTTTGGATTTTCTATGACCTCTATGAGGTCATAGATTTCAAGGTCATCAGGGAGTTGGAAACTAGAAGAGTGCTGACAGTGTGGCAGAGGTGCTGGTGAGAGGACAGGAAGTGCAGGTGAGGGGAAAGGGAGTGAGCCTGAGTCTAACTGTTGGTGAATGTTGGAGATTGTCATTAAAAAACTGCATTAGGGAGTTACAGGTGTCAGTTGAATACAGGTGGGGAGGTAAAAAGTCAGGTGACTGGAGAGTTCTATTGAGCAGTGTGAACAGTGATTTGGTGTTTCCTTCAATGGAGATTATCTGAGCAGAGTAGTGGTTTGTTTTGGCTTGAGTGATTGAGTCCTTGTAATGGCGTATGTGGGTTATGTACATTTCTTTGTGAATGGTGAGTCCAGTTTTCTTATAGAGTCGTTCCAGTTGGCGGCCTTTAGTTTTCAAGGAGCGGAGATGGGGGGGTATACCAGGGGGCAGTTGTGGAGAAGGAAACAGAGTGTGTTTTGACTGGAGCGAGGGAAGTTCCGGAATGAAATGAAGCGTGTTGACTTGATTCCTGAGAGGCAACGTGCAGTGCTAAAAGAGATGAGGAAATGGTCACTCACATGGAGATCATCAGCTGTGCAGTTGGAGGGGGTGAGACCAGAGCAGCAGATTAGGTCCAGAGTATGTCCTTTTGTGTGTTTTGGGAAGTTGATGAATTGATGGAGTCCAGAACTGTCCAGGTATGAAGTCTCTGGTGAGGGGTAGATTAATGTTGTCCATGTGTATATTGAAGTTCCCCAGTAGTATTATATTTGGTGATAGAGTGGATAGATGGGCGAGTAAGACGGCAAAATCATTTAAGAAGTCACTGTGGGGCTTGGGGTGGGCGGTAGAAAGTGGCAATGATGGTGGGAGTGGGTCCAGGGAGTGTAAATGCAAGACGTTCAAATGAGGAGAAGACAGGCATAGACAGTGGTAGGACTTTCCACTTCTTATGGTGAATGACTGCAATACCTCCGCCACGGCCGTGGCTGTGGAGTGGAGTCGTCCAGTGAGGACAAGTCATTTGGTTGTTGCCAGGTTTCAGTCAAACAGAGGAAGTCGAGCTTACGGTCAGTGAGGAGATCATGGATGAGGTGTCCCTTGTTTGTAAGTGAGCGGATGCTAAGTCCGAACCTGACAGATGTGTCATCATATTTGGTGTGAGTGGAAGCCAGCATAGATAGGCTGGCTAATACAGAGTGATTAACAGTTCTGTTCTGTTTATAATATGGACAGGAATAGGGAGCGGTTGGACGTTACTGTGATTATTGGATAGAGGGGAGTTAATGATGGGGAGACCAGCGGCTGAGGGAGTCGATGACAGGTGTGGCCAGCTGGGGGAGCTCTGGGGAGGGACCGTCGACAGTGAGTGCACCACAGAGGGAGAGGGGGTGTGTGTGAGGGGAAAGTAAACAGTCAGTCACATGGGGAGGAATGTACAGTGTGCTGCAGATTAGCCGCTAACATGCGGCTACCTACTTGGTTAGGGTGTATTCCGTCCGATTTAAAAAGGACGAACGGTTCCAGAAAAGATTAAAATTGTCCACGAAGGCAATGCTGTGAGCTTGGCACGTGGACTGGAGCCAGGTGTGCAAACTGAGGAATCGGCTGAAACGCCCACATCCACGGCCAGTAGTGGGGATGGGACCGCTGATAAATGCAGACAGTTCAGTTTTTCAATAAGTTTAAAAGTCGGATGAAGTGATTCTTCGTGAGCTCGGTCTGGCGGAGGGATGTGTCATTTGTACCGACATGGATTATAACTCTCTGGATGGAGGTTGGCAGAGTTTTTAACAAAGTGGGGAGATGTGTTAAAATGTCAAGGACCTTCGCACCAGGAAAACACTGTATGACTGCGTTGAAAAAGCGTATGTATTTTACGATGGAGTCGCCTACGATTAAAGTATTCGGAGGGAAAAGTGGACGTGGAGACAGTGTGGCCGGAGAGGGACAAGA
This sequence comes from Merluccius polli, assembly GCA_030340625.1. Lineage (NCBI taxonomy): Eukaryota > Metazoa > Chordata > Actinopteri > Gadiformes > Merlucciidae > Merluccius > Merluccius polli. The sequence goes on from JAOPHQ010005414.1 coordinate 281,953, forward strand.
CGATGGAGGGGAACTCTCCGGGGAGGACAGTGGGGACAAGACGGGAGGGACATGGGCCAGCCATGGTGCAGGTGTGAAGCACGGTATTGACCGCCGGCAGGACCCAGTGTGGGAGTGCTCCGGCACGGCAGGTGGACAGGACGGGGACGACGGAGAGCTGCGAGACCCATGAGACAGCCGGGAGAACGTAGGCTGGGATCCCGCGGGTAAGGGGAGGAAATCGTGCAGGTCAAGAATGTTATACTTGTTCTCCAGGTGAAGGTGGAAGAGAGGAGCCGGTGGTGGAAACCTTGTTTTCCCGGTGCGGGCACTGACCTGGGACCAGTGCTGCTGCTGAGATGGAGTGGAGCTAACCGGAGCCTTAGGTTTATCTCGGAGCCTTGTCCAGGAGACATCGGGGATGAAGGGTGGAGGAGCAGCCATGGGAGCGCGATGAATGAAGACAGATTCGGGGGGTGAAGCAGGTTTCCCGGCGGGACAGTGGTGGTCGCAGCAGCAGTGTTGGGAGCGATGGGATCAGGCTCCGTTGTGCCGGTGGAATCGGGGTGTGGTGGTGTGAAGATGATGGTGTCCAGCAGCTTCTCGGCTTCCTGGATCTGGTCGAGGCTGGAGATTCTTCTCTCCAACTCCTGGATCTTTTCAGCCAGACAGGCGCAGCTGACAGAGCCAGATGGAGAGGAGAGTGGAGCCATGACTCCCAGGCTTGAAGCAATCCATCGCTCCAGATGGCGGGGTGCTTCAGCTGCAGATGCCGTCGGAGGTGCGCAGCGTCCCGCCCCGGGAGCACGGTGCTGCAGAAGTCCACCGCACACCGCGTCCGGTCCTTCTTCTCGCTGTACGCGAAGTACTGCCACACGTACTAGCTATAACATGTCCAGCCCTCTGAAACAAGTCTGTCTTGTTTTTGCTGCATTACCTAAATAAGGTGAAATGTGGGGCATACAGACTGCAGTCTACTGCTTGAATCACCCCTGAGAACACAGCTGCTTTCCTGAAGACAGCACACCACTTGTTGTCCTGGGTGACTTCAACATCCAGCCAGACAGGTTGCACTCACCTGAATTTACAGACTTTTTCCACAATCAACCTAACTCTCTCCTTGTCCTTCTCATCTTCACGGTACATCCTCAGCACTCTGTTACCCTGCTCCCTGTGTCTGACCACCACTTCGTCTCTTTCTCCCCCTGAAGTCCCCCACCTCCCTTCCCCCTACACCATCACCACCCAACGTAAACTGCAATATCCCGCTCCTTCTACTCTCTCCTCACTACCATCTGCAGGACAATTCTCTCCTATTCACGGAGAATGCCTCCTCCACTCTCCTCCCCCTTTGACGCAGTCTACTCACCTCCACCAAGATTAACTCCCCAGGAAACTGTTCCCCATGTTCACTTCACTCCTCACCCTCCCTCCCCTCCTTCCTCCCTCTCAGCTGATGACTTGAGAAGTGAAAGTGAATGGCATCAGCCTCTTTTACCCCTACTGCCATCATCCCTCCTCCAACTCCCACCGATGTTGGCCTAACCTGCCTCGCCCTACTCCCTTCTCCAAGCCATCTCGAGCGACATCCTGCCAGTCCTCACCACCCTTATCAATTTCTCCCTCACTTCAGGCCTGATTCCAGCATCCTTCAAGACTGCCAGAATCCCTTTGTGCTGGTAGAGCCTTTCCTTCACAACATTGTTTGGTGAATAATATTGAATGAATAAACATTACGCAAAATAAACCAAGAGTTAGCAAGTTAGTTGTTGCTAGGTTTAGCCCCTGCTGGCTTTAATCCCTTTGCACTGGCCAGAGTTACATTTGGATGGTGTCCTCATAAACGGCTCAACATGTTGACGTGCTCCTGCCAGTGTAATGTGCGTTGAGGATGGTCACTGATTTATCCACCACTTTTTTTTCCATTGCATTTGTCCACGTGGAATCCTATTGTTCCCAGACCTAAATTACACTGGAGGCGCTAACTGCTCGCCATTCTCTACTTTACCACAGTAAAGTTGGTTTCATATTGGATATTTGCCAACTTTACTGTGGTCTCCAACTTTATGTTCTCTACAGACCAGCGCTGCAATCACTGACGTTATCGATAGTCATTGCTACTGGCTGTGTATATAATGAAGTAGAATAAAGTCCTGCTAATATGAAATATCACTGTTTAGAATAATTTATTTGCCATGACTCCAAAATGTGCTAAAATCAGACGTCTTTTTTTTCTTTGTCGTACCATATTTCAATCCATCCCGAAGTGTGCACGTGTGTATGGCAAGCCGTGTTAACATTTAATCATTTTACTTGATATCAAAATTTGTTGAAAATTGACATCAGGTTTTTGAAAATTGACATCAGGTTTTTGAAAATTGATGTCAACTTTTGTGAATTTGATGTCAAGATTCGGAATTTTAATATCATTTTTTGTAAATCAGTTTTCGGGAACATAGTAAAGCAGATTGTCAGTGCTTTTAAAATTTGGGAAATTTGATAAAGTTTTTACACTTTGATAACAAATTTAGAAAACCTGATACCAAATTAAATTAACTAAATTAACTAAATTGATATCGAATTTCCCAAATTTGATATCAAGTTTCAAAAGCACTGACGATCTGCTTTACTATGTTCCCGAAAACTGATATCAAATTTATGAAAACTGATATAAACTTTCGTGAAACTTGACATCAAGTTTCACGAAAGTTGATATCAAGTTTCACGAAAGTTGATATCAATTTTCCAAAACCTGATATCAAATTTCAAAGAGTTTTGATATCAAGTAAAATGATTAAATGTTAAAACGGCTTGCCATACGTGTGTGCACCGAACGGTGCGTGTTGTACAGTAGGGAACCGTTACAACCCTATTCCGTCTACACACCTTTGTTTCACCACACCTTGGCTGTGTCCCTGGAGGAATCATGTACATAATTTCAAGAAACTGGGTAGATGCTGCTTTTGTGTGTGTGTGTGTGTGTGTGTGTGTGTGTGTGTGTGTGTGTGTGTGTGTGTGTGTGTGTGTGTGTGTGTGTGTGTGTGTGTGTGTGTGTGTGTGTGTGTGTGTGTGCGCGTGTGTCAACTGTACCAAATACTTGTCAAGAGTGTCTGAGAAGTCAAGAGAATCGATGTTTGACCTCTAGTAGTCCCCCCCTCCCCACACACACACACCTCGGTGTCAGAGAGCTCCTTCCAGCGTGGTTGGCTGATGCCGATAGTGTCCAGCATGCGGGAGAACTTGAAGCGGTTCTCGGCTGAGTCGATGAACTCTGGCGTGGTGCCCAGGATGCGGCACTGCTGCCGGTGCAGCGCCATGGCGATGTTGTTGGGCAGCTGGCCCCCCATGGACAAGATCACCCCCTCTGGGCTTTCGATCTCGTAAATGTCCATCACCACCTGGGGTGAGCAAGAGATTCACCTGTCATCACCCAATGTAATGAGCATTATAGGGTTTCAGTGTCCCATGCCTGTATCTAGAGATATTCATTTATTTAGTATACATTTATTGAACACAGTAAATGCATAATATAAAGCACAAATTCAAAATTGTAATATCTACCTGTGAATCAATTTTTAGTCTACATTTTTAAACAGTCTTACCTCAAAGGAAATCTCATCGAAGTAAAGGCGGTTGCACATGTCGTAGTCCGTGCTTACAGTCTCCGGGTTATAGTTCACCATTATGGTCTTGTAGCCCATCTACAGTTTACGACCACATGAATACAAATGGCTATGTATTAAATACAGTGTCCAGTCATTAGTTTCTCTATAATGGTCTTGTAGCCCATCCAGTTCACGACCAGCCTTATGCTCATTTAAGCAAATATCTGGATACAAATAAATGGATTTAAATCTATTTTTCATTACAGTCAATCTCCTGGAAGACAGACGCGAGCTTCACCTTGCGTAGCTCCATGATGCATCCGACAGCACACCAATCAAACTCCACGCTGCTGCCGATGCGGTACACACCAGAGCCAATAACCATGACGTGGGGCTCCTCGAAGGCCAGGTCGCTCTCCGTACCATTGTAGGTCAGGTACAGGTAGTTCGTGTGGGCGGGCCATTCGGCTGCCACCGTGTCAATTTGCTTCACCACGGGCAGTATCGACCAATCACGACGCAACTTCCTCACTGCCAGCTCCGTGCTGCAGGAAGAGAGGGCTCTCAATGGGTTAGCGTGGGTGGTGAGAATTGGTCAAAAATGGGTGACTTGAGCCAGTGGAAAACACAGTGGAACTAAAATATCAGAGTGCGAGGGCCATATGAGGAGCAAGAGAGACTCGACACCCACCTCTGGACAGCCATCGCTATCTGCTTGTCCGAGAATCCCAGCTGCTTGGCTTTCCGCATGACCTCCGGCGGGATAGTGCTTTCATCCTACCAAACAGACAGGAATATGGTGCTTTCATATTAAAACACACACAGGAATATGCTTTCATATTAACAAACACACATGGGAATATGGTGCTTTCATCCTAACAAACACACATGGGAATATGGTGCTTTCATCCTAACAAACAGTATATTATAAAAATGCAATTCAAGTCTTGTTTACACTAACTGCTTGAATTAGGGTTGGTCAGTTTTCCGGTATAGTGTGGTGTGCAAGCTTATACCGGTTTAATTATATGCAACAAATGCCGACTACTGGCATTTGTCATTACTAGTGCAGTGCCCGTTCAAAACTTTGCTGCAATGCAACATCACCAGTTTTGCGGTCTCTCTTTATCCGTTGTTGAATGTACTGAAGTGAGCAACGGAGAGCGAGGGCTGCTGTCATTGGGAACAGTTTGCCATTTGGGACCAGGCTATTTCCAGGAACAAAAGCATTAATTCCAAAAGTTACATCACTGATGCTAGAAATGTTTGAGAAAAATTGCAAACTTCTCTCCAGTCTGTGTTTTCATCTGTTGATTGTACTGTAGCAAGCGCCGGAGAGCGAGCCGATATTTGCACTAGGCTGATGTCTTATTGTATTGATTATTTTTATTTTATTTACAATGTGTTGGACAGTAATTTTTGGTAATTGTGCTGCTACAAGTCGGTGTTGCAATGGTGTGGACATTTTCCAGGGGTGATAGTAGACAAAAATCCTGAGCCTGAACTTTTTTTTTTCTGGGAGGTAAGCGGGCCCCTAAGAGATATACCCTGATCAACATAATCGTCAAGCGGGATCCAGGGGTATGCTCCCCTGGAAGACAATTTGGATAAATAGTCCCTTAAATGATAGATTCTGGTGAATTTTGTGGAAATAAATTGACAACATTCAGGCATGAGATAAACAAACCAAATATAAGCCTATATTACAGTAGCATCTTTGTGTAGAGCAGCAGAGCTCTTGGGACCCTGGGCCTGGTAGGCCTGGTCAGTAATCCATCCCTACTAATGCATTTCATCATGTAAATATGAGCATTCCTTCCAGGTGACTATTGGCTCAAAATCAGTGCAGCAGGATCATACTTGTTTTGTGAGACACAACTCTTACTTTCTTTTTGTTTCTTTAAAAAAAAAAAAATTAAATCTTAACATTCTTCATATTCTTTAAATAAACGTTTAATACATTTAATTTAAATACATTTAACCCACGTTTTATTTTGAAAACCGGAAGTTTCCACACGCTGCAGTAAGCTAGCGCTGACTTTCCCAGTTGTCTCAAAGTATTTGCCATAAAGTCGGCAATAAGGGCACACTTGAAAATGTTGGAGCGGCTGACTTGACCACGCGAAACCGAGAGACAGCTGGCTGGACCGCAGTCCGGTGCGTGTGGATGTGCGGCTCCTCCGGCGGAGCGGTTCATGTTATTAGCGGAGTCCGGGAGGGTTCACCTTCACGGCGTAGTTACGAGGGATGTGCGACTATCGTCTTAAACAATACTAAAGTGTTTTTTAAAGTTAGAAAGGTATTAGACGTTCAACCGATATTCACGCTCCGAATTACAGCGATCAGACACGGGGAACTAAAGCCGCGATCACCGGTATGAGTCCCGTGTGTCTAGCGGTGTCTACCTGCCCAGGTGTTTACCTGCCCAGGTGTATTGGCCAGTATGCCTGCAGCGATTAGTTAAATCAGGGCTTGTTGCGACCACGGATGTATTCGGTTTGCGATGCTCATGCCTTCTTATTTTTATGTTTTACTTTTTGCTCGACTAATGAAAACGTATTCGACTAAGCCTCCGTCGATCGGCTAAGCCGACTATTAGGGGGGCAGCCCTAGTTAACTTACAGCACTTTATGTGGACCATTATTATATTTTCAATTTATTTACAGAGCAATCCCTGCAACGTTTTTAGGTAATAACTATAGAAGAGAGGGGGGCGTGGCATCACGATGGTGGCTCTCCATCGTGATGTCAGTCAGCCATTACGATGGACGATGTCGGACCACGCGAACGCGAACCTGATTTTTTTTTTTTTTCACAGACACGTCGGTACGCCGGAATTCCGGCGTGGTGCCGGAACGCTATCAGCCCTGATTTTCACACCGCTCAGTGGATGTTCTTCTGAGAACACAGCGGGTTACACCGTAGTTTCAACACAGCGGGGGACCAGGTTAGATGTGGTGCACCCAACTGCCTGCAACACCATTAACACCGGTAACCGCGACAACACTAGTCTTCTTAAACTGCGGTTGCATGCAACTCATTATGTTCTACTTGTCAGCAGCTGCGTTGAGGCCGCCATTTGGTGGTAATAAATTAAAATTGATATACCAGTACAATTCGGTGTTATCAAATTAATTATCAAACTGGTTTGATAATTAACCCTAGCTTGAATGTTGTGTCTATGGTTTCAACACTCAACTGCCGCGACATTTTTCTTCTTTTCATAAAAGTTGTACCTTTATACCAAATGTAATAAAAATACAATGTCCTTCTAAAACTAGCCGAGATGCATGGCATGAGCTACCTGGTTGTAGGTCTCGAGCAGGCGTTCGTGGTCAGCAATGTTCTTCATCTTGTGTAGGAACCAGCGGTCGATCTTGGTCAGGTCGTACAGGTGATCCACGGTGTAGCCAGCCTTCAGCGCTGCTGCCAACACGAAAATCCGCTTGTCTGTCGGCATCTGCAGCTCCTATCAGAGTGAACAGCCCACGGTCAAACGTCACTCCGGTGGAAGATTACTAAACCCTTTAGTCATTTACCACAATACGCTTCTATCCAAAGCGACTTGCAAGTTAGGCCAACAACAATCTAAGCATACAATTAATATGTTATCAGAAATGCAAGGTTAGTGTTCTCCAATAGATATCAGTTACAATAGACACAATGGACAGATTTGTAAGCACCCTTCTTACCATCTCAGAGACTGGCTTGACGGTGTGGTCGAAGCCCACACAGTTCTCGTCCACCATTCTCAGAGCTTTCTGGAAGGCCTCCTCGAAGCGCCTCCCAATAGCCATCACCTCCCCTGGAGAAGAGGGGCAGAGGTTGAGAAGACAGACACTTGGGACAAAGTCTCTAATATTTCAGCCCGAGCCCGACACCAATATAAGATTAAGCTCTCTGACGCTCGCTCTCTCTGTGAAAACACACACACACTACTAACACGTAGCGACAGCGCCAATGTACGTGTACATGCGTATGTATAATAGCTATAATATAATCAATATAGAGCCCGATCTATAAAAAAAAAAATTGTCCCGAGCCCGGCCGAATCGACTTAGCGTTTGCTTGCAAGTGCAAATCATTTGGCAGGTTTTTGTGTACACAGGGCCTTCGAGCTTTCAATAAATATTTTTTTAAACCAAACATACCATCAAATACCTATAGTTTACACGTCAGCAATGTCCCGGGACCCCACATGCACATTTGGCCCCCCCAGGTGGGTCCCAACCACTAGGCTGGGAAGCACCGGTCTTACCCACGCTCTTCATGGAGCTGCCTATCTTGGTGGACACCCTGAGGAACTTGCTGAGGTCCCAGCGGGGGACCTTCACCACACAGTAGTCCAGACTGGGCTCAAAGTTAGCCGTGGTGGAGTTGGTCACAGAGTTCCTGGAGTGGAACAACATGTTTATGATCAAACTAAATGCCTGCCATAGCGCTATAGGAGCTTATTGGGTGTGTGTGTTGGGACTCACTTGAGGAGCGGCAGGGGAATCCCCAGGCCCAGTTTAGCAGCCACATAGGCCAAGGGATAGCCAGTGGCCTTACTGGCCAGTGCTGAGCTCCGAGACAGACGGGCATTCACCTCGATAATGTAGTACTTGAAAAAAACAAAAGTTCCTTCAGTTATCTGAAAGATTCTGGTTATAACTGTAATGCAGTCAACCTGCATGACAGCACATGATTGCAATAATCTAGTACCACATTTCCCCTCTGGGATGAATAAGTTACTGAACTACAGGTTTGTAGGATAGGTGTCAACTTCAACCACAGTGTTCATGTACCTATAAATCAGGTGTTGCTGTTGTGAGCATCCCGATTATGATCTTTCTACACTAACCTGTTCTGACTCTGGGTTGAGGGCGTATTGGATGTTGCACTCGCCCACGATGCCAAGATGTCGGATGACCTTGATGGCGGTATTCCTCAGCATGTTGTACTCGTAGTCATTGAGCGTCTGGCTGGGCGCCACCACGATGGACTCGCCCGTGTGGATGCCCAGAGGGTCGATGTTCTCCATGTTGCACACCTGCACACAGCAAGCCCACTTCCATCAAATCAAGTACACTTTATTGCTTGTGACGGACTCCTGTGTGGCTGCCAGTCAAACACCCACACATGACCTACATGAATGCATGACATACATCACATTGCTGAGGTCCTAGAGCCAAAAAGGTACATGCCATTGAGTAGGGGATATTTAGAATTTTCCCCCTCTTTGCATTCTGGGAAAACGGAAACAGAAATGTGGAATGTTTTGTATTCGAGAAAACGAAACACCCTTACGGTGATACAGTTGTTGTAGGCGTCACGGACCACCTCGTACTCAATCTCCTTCCAGCCTTTGAGAGACTTGTCCACCAGGACCTGTGAGGTATGGGCGAAGGCCGCTGTGACCAGCGTGGACAGTTCCTCGCGGTTGTTGGCGAAGCCCGAGCCCAGTCCGCCCAGTGCGAACGCTGAGCGCACCAGCACCGGGTAGCCCAGCCGCTCGGCCGCCAACAACGCCTGTGGAACAGGAAACAGCAGGTTAGGAGGAGGAGAGAAATGCAGACGGGGGAAAGAAAGTAAAAAAGAAAAAAAAAGAAAAAAAAAAAGAAAGAAAGAAAGAAAGAAACGAGAGAAAGAAACAACAGAAGAAACGAGAGAGTAGGAAGAAAGAAAGAAACAAGAGAAACGAGAGAAAGAAACGAGAGACAGAGAGAAAGAAAGAAAGAAAGAAAGAAACAAGAGACAGAAAGAAAAAGAGAGAGACAGAGAGACAGAGACAGATATGCAGACCGGGACGAGAGAAAATTACATATGCAGACCGGGACGCGAGAGAGAGATATGCAGACAGGGAGAACGATGGACAGATATGCAGACAGGCACAAGAGATGTAACAATTACAATATGATTAAATATATGGCAATAAACACCACATAATTTTCTCTTTTCAAACCAAGTGTGCCTATAACCAGATGATGTCACCCTCTCCCAAAATATTTTTGGGTCTTACAAACATGACATGGACAGGCTCTTGGAGAAACCCCACCAGTAACCCCACCCCCTGGAGGTCCCCTGGCCCTCACCTGCTCCACTGAGAGCGCTGCCTCGCTGGGGGCCACGTGTTCATTGATCTCCTCCATCTTCTCCACAAACACCTTGCGGTCCTCGGTCATCTCGATGGAGGACACGGGCGTGCCCAGGACGCGCACACTGTACTTCTCCAGGACGCCCAGCTTGGTCAGCTCCACGCCGCAGTTCAGCGCCGTCTGCCCACCGAACGTCAGCAGAATGCCATCTGGCCGCTCGTTCTTTATCACCTGTTAGGAGAAGGGAGGGAGGGTTAAAGCTTTGTTTATAGCAGTGGAGGCTCCTCCATTGAGGAGAGGGAGGAAGATCCTCCTCAACATTGTTGAGAATAAAAAATGTAGATTGCCCAGACTATAGTAATGAATTAATGCCCTTAAATATGACCACTTTATTGCCTTTGAATATACAGGTATAATGTTTGTTTCCCTGGTAAAGGGACATTAGCGCCCCCTATCGCCTATTGACATTACTTCAGGGAGGAACGTCCTCCCTCCGTCTACATAGACACCCATTCATTTCCCCGAAAGTACTGGCGGCCGGTGGATAACATGGGTTTCAATGGGGGAGAGGAGGAAAATCCTCCTCTGAGTGGGCGGGACCTTAAGGGGTCTGATTCGCTCAAACATCTGTCCGTCTGCGCTATGAACCAATCAGCAGGATCCCTGGCTGACGCTGTCGATAACAAACCCGGTCTGTGAAATCTGCGATAGCAAGATCCTAAATGCACAATGGAAACGGAGGACATTGTTAACGTTTTATTACAAAAAGTAAGTTTTTCCTGCCTGAAACGAATTAAAACGTACACACGGAATGCGATGGGGCGGAGAGGTTAACAAATCTGGCCATTATTTCGATTGAAAAGAAAATGCTGAAGTCACTTAAAAAAGATCCATTTGGTATGACCAGCTCACTGATGACTTCGCAACGCAAACAGCAAGGAGGATTGACTTGATCTATAAATGAAGTCCCTCAATCTGAATAGTTAGGCTGCGTGCGTTCTATTTGTCTCGTAATCGTATATATGTCTATGGTATTTCCGACCTCGGGGGCGTTCTATTTGTAACTTCCGGTTCGTAACTTGAAAATCCGACTCGCAGATCGAGTCGGGTGGACAAATGGAATGCACCATTACAGCCCATGTAAATAGTTTTGAAATAATGTTCTTGTTGTTCTTTTACTAGTTTGTTACTCTGACCGCTCTGTTTGATATTGTGGAAAGGGTGTTAGTGAATGATTCAGAGCAGGATGCATTTTAAATGGCATCACTTTGGTTCTTGAGTCTTTTCTTAAAACAATTGTAACTGAAAATAAATATAGCTAAATACCAACCAATAACTTCAGTCAGTGAGGGAAAAAATAGGCCCAATGATAGGCCCAGATTTATTAATTTACTTTTACAAATCAAGAGTAGGCCTGATTTGACTAATGTGCTTTGCATCCTTTCCTTCTGCCCTTGTAGTCCATTTCAAAGACATGCTGCCCACCAGCTTTCAAATTACAGTGATGCCACTGGTGGCTTTGTATCAATTTTATTCACATAACTATCCCTCCCTGCTATGTTGTAGTTCACCAAAACTAACCCTGATAACCTGAAACAACTGAGTCTCACATTCTTATGCCACCATACACCAACAGTGCAGACCAATGGCAACCAAGCGCACAGTCCTTCCTCCCTCACTTTAAAAATCACCAGCCGCCACTGGTTTATAGTCACCATCAGTAAACTGCATGGGCAGTCCACGCAGGGCCATGGCATTTATAGTCACCGTGGCGATATTCTCCTAAATTTCCTGAATCCATTGTGTAGTGGACACTCTGTAGTCAAGTGACGGTTCCAACAGCCAATCGCAGGCTGGGCTCACCTGAGTGACATACTCCGGTGTGATGGGCAGAAAGTAGACCTTGTCGGCCAGTCCTTTAGACGTCTGCACGGTGGCGATGTTGGGGTTGATCAGCACTGTCTGGATGTTCTCCTCCTTCAGCGCCTTGATCGCCTAGGAGAGCAAAACTTCTCATCGGTAAACTAAACTTGAGCTTTGTTTTCAGTTAAGATTCACAAAACATTACATTTAAAACAAAACATTGCATTCTGGGAGTACAGTTTTCAATCACATTTTTGATAAACAAAAAATGTATCACCTTCATCCATCTTAGCTAGCTAGATTAAATTAAATTTTGCACACAGACATGCCAGCAGGTTGAAAATGTTTAAAGTCACACTGGACAAATATGAACACATTCAAATAATCCTGTGTAAATAACATTGATTTACTGTTATTACCATTTACAATTGTCGTCTTGTAAAAGTCCACCAGCCATCATGTGACGCATATAAGCTAAATGTGTCTGGTTTCAACCAGAACTGATGACCATTACCTGGGAACCCGAGTAGTCAAACTCCCCAGCCTGGCCAATAGAAAGTCCCCCAGAGCCAAGGATGAGAACCTTCCTGGGCCGGACGAACGCTTCGGGCTTCAGAGAACCGGGGAAGGTCAGGTGGTCAGTCAGCCTCTGCTTCACTGAAACAGAAGAAAGAGGAACCTCCATTAAAATAACACTACATGCTGCTATTGTTATTAGGGACCGAGCCAGTGAAACTGGAAGGTCCCTATTGAAATTGCTTCGTTTATTAGGGACCGAGCCAGTGAAACTGGAAGGTCCCTATTGAAATTGCTTCGTTTATTATTAGGGACCGAGCCAGTGAAACTGGAAGGTCCCTATTGAAATTGCTTCGTTTATTATTCTTTTTCTTATTATTATTTTTGGCGACTTTGCCGGCGATTTGCACCATCTCAACGTATATGAAAACTCTTTTTTATTTGCCAAAGTTGTCGGGCCTGGTGAAAACTTATATATTCTATGCGTCACGTTCATGTCGCACACTTGGAAGACCACTAGGTGGCGCTGTTTTTGAGCAAATTCCGTAACGCTCATAACTCCGCCATACTTGGTCGCACATTCATAAACCTTATATCCACACATGCAGGAATCATTGCTGCACCTCCTCATATAGGCCACGCCCACTTCCGCCTACATTTTTTTTTCGCTACAGCGCAAAAACTCGCAAATACTACGTCTACAGGTTCCAACAATGCGCCTTTCTCTGATTCGCACGAAACTTCACAGGTAGCATCTCCAGACTGTCCCATGAAAAAAAGTAATTGGAAGTATTTCGATATTTCAAAAAATAAGCGCGCTATAAATATTTTAATTTGTGTAAATTTTACGTCAAAAATGCAAGTGGACAATTTCTCCACTTTGGTATGTTTGTTCGACACCAAACTTTGGTCAATAGTTCCTTATACACCTTAACCATCGTACACATTTTCAGACCATCGCCACTAGGTGGCGCTCTTTAAAATTAAGAAGTTTATATCTCCACATCGGCAAGTGCGATTTAAACGAAACTTGGTACGATGATAGCACATGGCTCCCTGAGGCTTACGTTAAAAGGAGAAAAAAATTCCGCCACTAGGTGGCGCTCTAATGTCAGCATAAATCACTGTACAAAGACCGTAATAGTTATGAATATGAAATTCACAGGACACGTGTAGACTGGTGCCCGGAGCACAGGTACCAAAAATCGTGTTTGTCGTGGTTGTAGCGCCCCCTACAGGACTTTTAAAAAGCAGCCCCGACACCCCGTTTCACGGATATTTATGGAACTCGGTAGGCACGTGTAACAGTCCAAGACCTACAAAAAAGCCTCTTGGACCCATACCCCAAAACCCACCGGAAGTCAGATATTTTCATTTCAATCTTTGACATTTTTCAATTTTCGCCTCCTATTTCAACGAACTCCTCCCAGAAGATTTGTCGCCTGGGCTTCAAATTTTTTTTATCCATTCAGGAGGTGGAACTTGAGAAAAGTTGTGCTATTTGCGACTCTACGTCGAAGGGCGTGGCCGTGGCGGGCCGTCAAAGTAGGCCATATTCAATTCCGTGATCTTTTTTGCCGTTGTATTTGAACAAACTCCTCCCAGGGGAGTTGTCCCTTGGGCTTCAAAATTCTTCAGTTCACTCACAAGATGTTACTTGAGAAAAGTTGTGCTATTTGCGACCCTACGTCGAAGGGCGTGGCCGTGGCGTGCCGTCAAAGTTGGCCATTTTTAATTCAGTGGTATTTTTTTCCAATGTTTGGGAACTAACTCCTCCCAGGGATTTCATTTGTTCTGCTTTAAAATTTGTCAGTACAGTCAGAAGATGGTGCTGAACAAACATTGTGCTCCTTGCGACTCTACGTCAAAGGGCGTGGCCGTGGCGTTCCGTCAAAGTTGGTTCTGTGGTCTTTTTTTCCAATGTTTGTGACCAAACTCCCCCCAGAGAATTTGTTTGTTCTGCTTCAAAATCCATCAGTGCAATCAGAACATGGTGCTAAACAAAGCTTGTGATATTTGCGACTCTACGTCAAAGGGCGTGTCCATGGCGTGCCGTCAAAGTTGGCCATTTTGAATTCAGTGGTAGTTTTTTCCAATGTTTGGGAACTAACTCCTCCCAGGGAATTTGTCCGTTCTGCTTCAAAGTCGGTCAGTACAGTGAGAAGATGGTGCTGAACAAAGATTGTGCTCTTTGCGACTCTACATCAAAGGGCGTGTCCGTGGCGTGTCGTCAAAGTTGGCCATTTTGAATCGAATGTCAAACTGTGATGCCACTTGTGCCATTCCCTGACCCTAATGTTAGCTACTACGAGCCTCCCTGTGAACGCCCCGGTCTACCGCACACTGCATGGGCCGCGTCGGACGCCAACCTGTCGCGACACTATCCACGACACGCCCCGACGGACTCGGCGAGGTCCCGCACACAGCTCCTTGGAGCTTTAATTAGGGACCGAGCCAGTGAAACTGGAAGGTCCCTATTGAAATTGCTTCGTTTATTATTATTCTTTTTTTTCTGCGCTTTGACGGCGAATTTGACCATGTCAACGTGTATGAAAAGTCTTTTTTATTTGGCAAAGTTGTCAGGCCTGGTGAAAAATTATATATTCTATGCGTCACGTTCATGTCGCACACTTGGAAGACCACTAGGTGGCGCTGTTTTTGACCAAATTCCGTAACGCTCATAACTCCCGCATACTTGGTCGCACATTCATAAACCTTATATCCACACATGCAGGAAACATTGCTGCACCTCCTCATATAGGCCACGCCCACTTCCGCCTACATTTTTTTTTAGCTACAGCGCGAAAACTTGCAAATACTACATCCATAGGTTGCAACTATGCGCCTTTCTTTGATTCGCACGAAACGTCACAGGTAGCATCTCCAGACTGTCCCATGAAAAACAGTAATTCAAAGTTTTTTAATATTTCAAAAAATAAGCGCGCTATAAATATTTTCATTTGTGTAAATTTTACGTCAAAAAAGCAAGTGGACCATTTCTCCACTTTCGTATGTTTGTTCGACACCAAACTTTAGTCAATAGTTCCATATACCTCCATTAACCATCTCACAAATTTTCAGACCATCGCCACTAGGTGGCGCTCTTTAAAATTAAGAAGTTTATATCTCCACATCGGCAAGTGCGATTTAAACGAAACTTGGTACGATGATAGCACATGGCTCCCTGAGGCTTACGTTAAAAGGAGAAAAAAATTCCGCCACTAGGTGGCGCTCTAATGTCAGCATATATCACTGTACAAATATCGTTATAGTTATGAATATGAAATTCACAGGACTAGTGCCCGGAGCTCAGGTACCACAAATCATGTTTGTCGTGGTTGTAGCGCCCCCTACAGGAATTTTACAAAGCAGCCCCGACACCCCGTTTCACGGATATTTATGAAACTCGGTAGGCCCATGTAACAGTCCAAGACCTACAAAAAAGCCTCTTGGACCCATACCCCAAAACCCACCGGAAGTCAGATATATTAATTTTTATTTTTGACATTTTTCAATTTTCGCCTCCTATTTCAACAAACTCCTCCCAGAGGATTTGTCGCCTGGGCTTCAAATTTTTTTTATCCATTCAGGAGGTGGAACTTGAGAAAAGTTGTGCTATTTGCGACTCTACGTCAAAGGGCGTGGCCGTGGCGGGCCGTCAAAGTAGGCCATATTCAATTCCGTGATCTTTTTTGCAGTTGTATTTGAACAAACTCCTCCCAGGGGAGTTGTCGCTTGGGCTTCAAAATTCTTCAATACACTCACAAGATGTTACTTGAGAAAAGTTGTGCTATTTGCGACTCTACATCGAAGGGCGTGGCCGTGGCGTGCCGTCAAAGTTGGCCATTTTTAATTCAGTGGTATTTTTTTCCCATGTTTGGGAACTAACTCCTCCCAGGGATTTTATTTGTTCTGCTTTAAAATTTGTCAGTACAGTCAGAAGATGGTGCTGAACAAACATTGTGCTCCTTGCGACTCTACATCAAAGGGCGTGGCCGTGGCGTTCCGTCAAAGTTGGTTCTGTGGTCTTTTTTTCCAATGTTTGTGACCAAACTCCCCCCAGATAATTTGTTTGTTCTGCTTCAAAATCCATCAGTGCAATCAGAACATGGTGCTAAACAAAGCTTGTGATATTTGCGACTCTACGTCAAAGGGCGTGTCCATGGCGTGCCGTCAAAGTTGGCCATTTTGAATTCAGTGGTCTTTTTTCCCAATGTTTGTGAACAAACTCCCCCCAGGGAATTTGTTTGTTCTGCTTCAAAATCCATCAGTACAGTCAGAAGATGGTGCTGAACAAACGTTGTGCTTTTTGCGACTCTACGTCAAAGGGCGTGGCCGTGGCGTGTCGTCAAAGTTGGCCATTTTGAATGGAATGTCAAACTGATGCCATTTGTGCCATTCCCTGACCCTAATGTTAGCTACTACGAGTCTCCCTGTGAACGCCCCGGTCTACCGCACACTGCATGGACCGCGTCGGACGCCAACCTGTCGCGAAACTATCCACGACACGCCCCGACGGACTCGGCGAGGTCCCGCACACAGCTCCTTGGAGCTTTAATTATTGTTTGTATTGCCGTCCTTAACACATTGGTGCCAGGGAACTGTTGGAAGAGAATTGCAAATGATCAATGATTAATAATGAATTAACACCCGTTTCAGGAAGACCAACTGATGAACAATGTTTTAACAGAGATTCAGTGCAGTTTTAACTTATTACAACTTTTGCTGATGGCATGTTTTATTACATACACTTCACTTATTTGATAGTCATGTCATTTACTAATACTGTGCAGGGGTCGCGTTAACCGAATATTTTCCGTCATTGACCGTTTTTTTAAAACGGTGACGGAAAAATCTGAGGGCCGTCCGTCATTTTGATTGCATTTCACACCCTGACCACTTGGTGGCGATGAGCATTTTAATTGGCTCTTGTAGAAGAAAATTAGAAAAGAAGAAAAATGTCGCGGCAGTTGAGTGTTGAAACCATAGACATAATATACGTAGACGCCTCATAGACTGACGCTGCCTGTTGGAGCTGACGTATCAGCGCGGCCGCCATCTTGGCTGGGTCCCCAGTGCGCCCCCAGTGCATTTATTTCTACTGAGGAAGGTGTATCCCCAACTACAATAATCATAACTCCCCGAATTTTTACCGGATTTTTGGTTTGTTACAAACGGCAGAGATTTAGTTATGATACAGGACGCTAAAATAAAGTTAAACATTAAAAAAAAAAAAAAAAAAAATCAATTATTGTTCAATCTTACTTGTGAAAGGTAATCCCACGCGATCTGGTGTCAATACTGCCGGTTATTGCAACCGTAAGCTGCACAAAATACTGGCATAGCTTGCTCTCCGTTGGCTCCGATGCTAGACTAGAGTGAGGAGACCCAACCAATATGGCGGCGACGCTGGATTACGTTCCAGCACGTCATGAGGCGTCTACGTATATTATGTCTATGGTTGAAACATTTGAAACAACAAACCCACTTAAAACATTTGATTACGCGCAAGCGGGCACACGATTCAAGTCCATGCGGACCAGGAGGAAGGTGTGACCGTGAAGCCCCACGACACGCGAATTATCCGCGATCTCGCCACCTTGGAAACTCGTCCGCCTGGTGGCGTGTTGACTAGTGGATCAACTAGCACCCGCGTGTTGACTAGTGGATCAACTAGCTCCCGCGTGTTGACTAGTGGATCAACTAGCTCCCACTTGTTGGCTAGTGGATCAACTAGCTCCCGCGTGTTGACTAGTGGATCAACTAGCTCCCACCCGCATTGTGGTGATGAATCACCGTCAAGCCCCACTATACGCGAATCCCCTGGCGGCCGATATTCTTACATATTCTTCTGCTTGATGTGTGTATCCACGGTGTGGATTATTTGTGCAGCTTGTTTGGACTGAATATTAATTAAAAATGAATTACAATGCTAAATGCTATTGTGACACTAGGCCACATATGGTTACATTTTAGGATACATTATACATTGTTAAATTAAAACCTGGTTACAATATGTAAAAAATGAACAGGATAATGAGTTTATCCAGAATTATTATGTTCCTACCCGAGTGTGTACCTGTGGCCTGTTATTTGATATTGCTTTTGTTTTCTTACGGTCAACCAGCTGTGTTCTCAAAATCAGCTGAGCCTGTCGGCTGACGGGATTTTTTGGGGAGGTTTTAAAAAAACAAGGAAGTAAAAAGCCGGTAAGGCGTAATGGCTGGAGGGAGACTACGAGAGACCTCAAACAAACGCCGAAAGTGCACTAACATAAAGGCTAATAGTGGAAATAGCCACAAAACCACTAAATAACCAAGCTGAAGAAGCGAACTCAGATGATCAGCTCTTTTTTGTTTGACTCGACAATGTCGGTAAGAGCGATCTATTTTTCATGCAGTTTTTGAGGGTCATCTTTTTCTTGCCTTACTTTTTCCGTTGATGAATTGGATTATATATGTTTTTTGCTGAGACTTTAAGGACAGTTGTGTGTGGAATTTTTGGAATTCTTTTCGTGGATATCAGGGATTTTTGGATCTTTTTTGCTGTGCTTTGAACTGACTTGGGGAGAGCGCTTAACTGTGCGCAACGGACGCGCACGGCCGCTTATTAGTAACACGATTTCTCACATTGGTGACAAAGTCTTTTGGGTATCTGGACTGGAGGGCTATTAGAGGGTTTGTAATGAATGTGTATGCTATTTTGATTGTTTGAAAATATATGAATGAACTATAATTCTCTTGTCATTTGTTCCGTCAGTCAAAATGACGGACAACGAAAAAGTCTAGCGCAACCTCTGATACTTGCATTGCTTCATTCCTTTCTATTTTCTATTACCAGTGTGTCTTCTACAAAACACAGCGCTATGAAGTCACCCATTAGACAGAATAGAAGAATTCAAAAAGGCTTCTTGTTACCAGACTTTCCAGGCCTGCCCTCCTTGTGTTCGTGGACCATTTTGATGAAGACGTCGAAAAGACCCACCAGGTCTGTGGGGCCAGCCATGTGCTCTGGGTGGAACTGAACACTAGGAAACAAAAAGATGAAAAAGTTGTTTACCCCAGATGCTAGGAACATCTCATATAGGAGCGAACTGAATAATTATAGAAAGAGAAAGCAAACGAGGCAGAAGTAATTTTTTTGCATTCACAATAGGGCTTCGCGATAACCGCAATACCGCTCTATTGGCAAGCCAACCACACGGGACGGGAAGCAACCGCCACAACCGCTATGCTCACGTTTTTTTTATGAGTCCATAGGTAATTTTTCTCACCAACTGTCATGGACAACCACCTCTGCGTCCATACCTAAGAGTCTAAGGCTCTAGCCCAGATCCACGCGTGCGTTTCCCACACACTAACTTTACTTGGGCGGGCCGCCCATGGTATATTAATGGTCGCCAAAGTATATTTGGTGACCCATTTGTACATTTTTTTATTCGTCCGAGAGAACGACGCCATCCTTGATCGATTGACTAGTGGACAAACTCCCCTCGCTCCCCTCTGGTACCTCGTCATTCTGCTGTCGCCAGAAGGGTCTACTGACAATCAGAGAAATGCAGAGAGAGAGAGGCGTTCTCTAGTGGATATTCTATTCTGAATGCTGCAACCACCCAGTGTTACAGTGGCCGTTGAAGCTGCTATGTGCGCTATATTGAGTTTACCGATAGCAAGTTGTAGCCATCCGCTAACGACCCTCTGGGCTAATGCTGACCCAGTATGTCTCAGTACCTGAAGAGAGGCTCTGTGTTGTGCACGATGCCCTCGCTGGTCTGGTCGTTGGCGTTGGTGAAGAGGACGTCCCAGTCGCTGGGCAGGGTCTGGGGGTCCACAGCAAAGCCATGGTTCTGGCTAGTGATGAAGCAGCGCTCTGTGCCCTTGTGGATACAGGGTTGGTTGTGGCCTCGGTTACCATACCTGCCAAGAGGAGAGGGGGTGTGGGGGGGGGGGGCTAGTTATTAGGCTTTTAATCACACCTGGCTAGTTAAAGATGGAAATATAGTCAGAACAAAGAGTTCAGGGAAGGGATTTTTATTCCATTAAATGATAGGTGTGGGGGAAATAAATCGATCCATGCGAGTGTCGGGATTCTTTGCTTCCACCATACTTGTATTGCCAGGTTGACTCAAAAATCGATTAATGGTACCGTCCTACAGAGGGCTCATACGTTACAGAACGTTGTGTTACAGATATTTACAGAATTGCAATAGATAGTCGGATGTGACACAGCAGCATCCGCATCCAAAGTCTTTTCTTATCACTATTGTGTGCGTGTCCTTGGGGGCGGTAGTAGGGGGGGGTGCCCACTTTTCTCACATAACAAACCCTGTGGCCTTGTCTCGCGACTATCGTCAACACACACACACACACACACACACACACACACACACACACACACACACACACACACACACACACACACACACACACACACACACACACACACACACACACACACACACACACACACACACACACACACACACACACACACACACAAGCTGAGGCCAAGACTGCTGAGAGCAGCAGAAACCCACATTTCACACAACTCTCCTGGATAAGTGTGGGTAGTTTGCTCTGTGTTATGACGTAGCAGAATCCTCTGCAGGACACGGCTGATCTCTCTGAAGCAGAGCCTACACAGTACCTTCACAATAATATAATGTGGGACATCTCAATCTAGTTTGACAGTACATTAATCATAATAATAATGTTGCACTATAAGAGCTGTGCTCTGCCTGTGTCTCACATCTTAACCTCTTCATCACTAGGCCTATTTCTCAGGTTTTTGCCAAAAATAACATACCCAAACTGAACACTGACTATATCTCCACAACTACAAATGTTTTTAAGTTAGTCTTGGTACCAAAAGAAAGAAAACACCTGTGAGGTTGTTAAAGGGAAATAATCAATGTGGATGCTACTGGATCAAAGTGAATAAAGCTAGAACACAGAATGGAAGATTTAATTTCCGCCTGAAATAAATTCATTTTTTAGTGTGAACAACACGTAGTGCATTATCAGTTGGTAGCCATATAGCACTATAGGGCCATAGCACAACATCTGCTGAGGGCCTGGGTCAGGATTTGATGCCAATAAAGTGAAGTACAGCAAAAATAGAGGTTTTAGTAGAGATAGGTCTAGGCGGAGTCTCCAAATAAAAACAATAAATTCAATGCAAACCAATGCAAAAATTACAATACAAACAGGTAAATATCTTGAGAACACATTGTTCAATTTTAACATTTGACCCCTCTATTGAAAGGTCAGGGTGAATAGAATTGAAAGACAGCCCAACCATCGCAATTGCACCATACGGCCACCAGATGGCGATAAAGAATGTGTTCTGATTGAAGGCAGTGGACCCATTTTCTGTGAAACCCTCTCTTACCCACTATTCATGATTGTAAACATGATTGGGAGGGCTCAAAATGTTGCCCAGACACAGGATTATCTGTTTGTGGTGGTTTTAAGTGATCAAACATGGTGGTTTTTGGCCTCCACGACTGTTGGAATCAGCAGAGTCTCGACTTTCATATGATATATAGTTTCTGTAGATTCCATGTCGGGGAAAAAGATCGCTATTGCTGTGCATGTGCACATGCAGTTATGAAATACATAACTCTGGCTCATTCTTTTGTTTGGGGTTGGAATTGTGTTTCATTTAGCTAAAAATGGTTATAATAGACAAAAAGTTGAATCTTATCATTCTAGGGGTGTATGACATGACTGCTTTCTCACATGTTGAAATGCCTTACGAAGTCTTTGATTTCGGGAGGGGGCGTGTCTGCCCATATACGCCATTGCTCATCTAATTCTTAATCTAGTGTACACTTTTATTGGTTAGTGAAAGAAGGGTGCTGACTTCATCTTGTAGGTAAGGTAAGGTCTTAAACTAGTGTACACTTGTATTGGGTCATGAAAGAAGGGTACTCACTTCATCTTGTAGGTCTTGGCACCAATGACAAGGGAGAGGAGTTGGTGTCCCAGGCAGATGCCAAACACTGGCTTGGGCCGCTCCACACACACCACCTTCCTCAAGTTCTCTATGGTGGCCTGGCAGAACTGGGGGTCACCGGGCCCGTTGCTGATAAACAGGCCGTCGAAATCTATAATGGGTTTCAAAATGGATGGTTGGGAGGGGGGACATGTGATGAGCACAGGTGGTCGTTATTTCACTGAATGGACAATTTTGTGCTTCTTTGAGGTGTTTGAAATGTGATGTTATCTAATTTGATCATTAAACAACCTCACATGTATTATACAAGCTCCATAAACAGATGTCAATATAATGGATAATGGTGGACCAGGCTGTGTGTTGCTGACCTGCACTGTCCAGAGGGTGGTCCCAGGGCACCACAGTGACACGGGCCCCCCGCTGGGCCAGACAACGGATCTGGTTGAACTTGATGCCACAGTCCAGTGCCGTGATGCGTAGATGTCCATCTGGGTTGAACACGCGAGGTTCCTGGGATCACACAACACATGCTGCTTTGATGTGTGTGTCCTTAATGGAGATCTCCTGGACCAGGTTTCTCGTGTGTGTGTGTGTGTGTGTGTGTGTGTGTGTGTGTGTGTGTGTGTGTGTGTGTGTGTGTGTGTGTGTGTGTGTGTGTGTGTGTGTGTGTGTGTGTGTGTGTGTGTGTGTGCTTAATGGATATCTCCTGCACCAGGTTTCTCTGAGCAGGGTTTTAGTGTGTGCATTACCTTCATGGAGACCTCCTGCACCAGGTTTCTCTGGTCAGGGTTGTCCATGGGCACGCTGGACACGGGAGTGCCATCCATCACCAGCCTGCCCAGCAGGGTGCCATTCTCCCGGAGCTTCTTGGTCAGACAACGGGTGTCCACTCCTGAGGTGGGATGACATCACCATGACCACAGATCAGGACTTCTGTCACAAACCACAGCTTTCTTCTTCTGGTGTGATCCATTTTACCTCTAATCCTTTTGAGTAATGACGGGATTGGATTGTGAACAGCTGAAGCACATTGCACAGCGGGGCGAATTTCTTTCGGCTATTCATATTGCCTGACCTTTTTTTCAGCTGATCAATTTAAATGGCCTAGATGAGAGGGATTACATATGCCTCCAGTGTGAATACAAGGACACAAGAAAGTTCAGCTTCCATTTGTGCTCTACACTTGAGCTTTGGTGTGTGGACAGTCATGGCTGCCGCTTTGTGCAACCAAACTGACCTTCTAGTCCAGGGATGCCTTGCTCTTTGAGCCACTGGTCCAGGGACATGGCAGAGTTCCAGTGACTGGGACACTGGCTCAGTTCTCCCACTATGAGGGCTGCCGCATGGACCCTGGATGATTCAAACCACTGAGACAGACAGAACAGCACATTTTATGGCTGTGTCAAACACATTTTTGATACCAGTATTGATTTTAATCTTTAGATATCAGCCAATATAGATTACTATATTTACCTAAAAGTATAGACTTATACGCAATAGTTTCGGATCATTAAAATATCCAATACCAATGATTACATTGTAGTTATTTTTCCATTGTAAAGAGTTTGATGCACATACTACTGAAGCTACTGAAGAATGAAGCTGTAGAAACACAGTCAAAACTCATTTGGCATTTACTCACACCCACAAAGCAGGCAGTCTGGTTTTATTATTTAAAGAATTAGATTATTTGAAGATATAAGATCCATTTCAAAGTAAATGTGCGGTTGTGTGTTCACCTTGCTGAGTCCAAACTTGCCCTCCTCATCGAGGGGGACGCCGTAGTTCCCCACCAGCGGGTAGGTGAGCGTCAAGATCTGACAATGGTACGAGGGGTCTGTGAGGGCTTCAGGATATCCCACCATGCCCGTCTGAAACACTACACACACACACACACACACACACACACACACACACACACACACACACACACACACACACACACACACACACACACACACACACACACACACTTTATTTTAGCTTTTTTTGTGTGGTTTAACACATTTCACTTGGTGGGTTTTTCGGGTCGTTCCAAGTTTACTTTTTGTGTATGCAATCAAATGTATTAATAATTAGCATTTCTTCACGTGTTTTGTGTGTTTTCTATGGGCTGCTTGGCACCAGTGTGGACTTCACCAGATCTGTTGAGGTGAGTTGGCGACGACGTGAGAGAAGTTGGTGAATGGAGGAACTCGTCCGTCCACGACAACGACGAGGGGATTACATTACGTAAATATACAGTACACGCGTGTGCGTGTGTGGAGGGGTGCAGGTTTATTGTGACATTAATTATGGTGAATGTGAGGCGAAAGGCACATGGTATACAACTATGCAGCCAAACTTACCAACTTCTCCCGATACCGACACATCTGCCCCGAAAGGCCGGCCTCTGAATGTTGTCCCATCTTCCAGAAACAATGTTGCCATTCTATAAAGATAGTTCAGGTCGCAGACTATAAAAAAATGTGTCTTTGTGATGTTTAACCTGATGTTTAACCTCTATAGCCTCTGATGTTTAAATGTTTAAACCTAAACCTGGCTGTGTTCCGCAGCTCGTCCACGTGAACCCCACGCTGTACTGCTAGGATGCTGCCGAAAAGCAGGACCAAATGTCTTGGGTAAAACGCGTGTTTCCGCACAAAAATGTGTCGATCAGACCACTTTATAACACGAATAATCCCCACGGTGTAAATACGACTGATTTGAGGTAATTATCCTGTCTGCCGGACAGCACGCTGGGTCCACACTGCTCCACACGCCGCCAAAGCAGTGTGGGACTTCAGCACCGCGAGCCCTGCGCCTAGATAGAGCGTCATATGGTGACGTCACCACGTAGAGCTGGAAGCCTGACGACTGAACCTCGGCCGGCTGGAGGCGGGGCCAGAAACACGTGTCGCCGGCGGACTGTCTGGCAAGCCGTTTTAACATTTAATAGCTAGACTGGATATGTGTTGCAGATATCTGCAATTCAGTTTCGCCTAGTCAAAAAGAACATTTCGGATATCCGCAACTACATTCCTCCTATCCACAATTGGCATTTCAGATATCCACAAAGACATTCCTCCTAGGAGAAATTACGTCATTTTTGCCATTCATGTCTATGGGGTTTCTCATTACAGATATCTACAATTCAGTTGCGGATATCCACTATGTGAATTACGGATATCTGCAACTGAATTGTAGATATCTGTAATTCCAGTTTGAGATATCTACAATTTGATTCTGACTAGTCATAATTCCAGTTCAAGATATCTTTTAATTCACCTCAATTCAAGATATCTACATGTCCCTTTTCAGATATCTTAAATTAAGTTTTGACTAGGCGAAATTAAGTTGTAGATATCTCTAACTGGAGTTAGGGATAGTCAAAATGAAGTTGTAGATATCTAAAACTGGAGTTAGGGATAGTCATAATTTCATTGTAGATATCTATTATCAAGTTATAGATATCTTGAAATGAATTTTGATTAGAGATATCTAAAATTGTAGATATCTGTGTGGAGGGTTTATGTGGAGTGTGTGTTGTTGGTGGCTGGTTTACAGCCTCACCTGGCCTGAGTCAGACTGATTGGACTCTGGCTGGGTGGGGCTGCACACCTGTAGTGCATGAGCAATCATGGCACCCAGGATAAACCAGCCATCAACACACACACTCGAGGAGGAGCACAGTCATGACTTGAAGTACCATCAGCTCGGCGAATAACATCTTGCCTGTAAAACTCCAATAAACACCTTGAACTACATCTACCCGTGTCCTGTGTCGGAGGGCCCCAAAGGAAAGCCACTTCGGTGGCGTGTGGCCGGACTTACCCCGCCACAATCTGTAACTTTCATTCCGCCTAGTCAAAATGTAACTACAGATATCTTGAATTAGAGTTTTGACTAGGCGAAATGACGTTTCAGATATCTGTAATGACAAATTATAGGACCGCCTCCCACTTTAGGCGGGAGAGGAGCAGGTCGTTGTCGTTCTAATCATCATTCACACACAATTCACCTGTGTTCACTGATTACATCGGTCCATGGATTAGCATATATTAGCACCATGTCAGAGCAGCCGGAGGTCGGGCTTTTTAACCGTCTTTCTAACGCTGCAGCCCGTGCCAGGCAGGAGCTGGCGGCAAGGAGAAATTACGTATTTCTGGATATCTAAAACGTCATGCCCAATAATTCGCACTCAAATGACATTTGAGATATCTTTAACTTTCATTCTGCCTAGTCAAAACTGAATTACAGATATCTGCAATTGTCATTTAAGATGTGTGACGAGTTGAATGTCGGTTTCCGTGACGTCATTGCAGATATCTGTAATTCAGGTTTGCCTAGTCAAAACTGAATTACAGAGATCTTTATCTGTCGTTTCGACTAGTCACAATTACATTACAGATATCTTGAATGAAAATTCCAACTATTCAAAATGTAATTACGACTAGTCAGAAAGAAGTTGTTGATATCTACAATGTTAATTCCGGATAGTCAAACTTAGTTGATAAACGACAATTCGGCTTGCCATAGACCGTCCACCAAACAGGAGACATTGCATGTAGTTTGAGTTGTGTTGAGTTTAACTTGCACACGACATTTTTGAAAACATTTCCAAAATATATATGAAAGTCTTCTTGTTTGCATAGTGTGGGCTGGGCTCTGGCAAAGACAACAAAGACTCATTAAGAGCATCTTATCTCTAGCTGGCAGAACATGTGTTGTGTTAGCAGGTTTTATCAGGTCTATTTCTGCCAGGAAGAATAATGGTAGACTACATGCACAGTGCACAGGGTAGGCTACATGCACAGGGTACAGGGTAGGCTATATGCACAGGGTACAGGGTAGGCTACATGCACAGGGTACAGGGTAGGCTACATGCACAGTGCACAGGGTAGACTTCATGCACAGTGCACATGGTAGGCTACATGCACAGTGCACAGGGTAGGCTACATGCACAGGGTACAGGGTAGGCTACATGCACAGGGTACAGGGTAGGCTACATGCACAGTGCACAGGGTAGACTTCATGCACAGTGCACATGGTAGGCTTCATGCACAGGGTACAGGGTAGGCTACATGCAAAGTGCACAGGGTAGGCTTCATGCAGTGTACAGGGTAGGCTACATGCACAGGGTACAGGGTAGGCTACATGCACAGTGCACAGGGTAGGCTTCATGCACAGTGTACAGGGTAGGCTACGTGCAAAGTGCACAGGGTAGGAGTCATGCAGTGTACAGGGTAGGCTACATGCGCAGGGTACAGGGTAGGCTACATGCACAGTGCACAGGGTAGGCTTCATGCACAGTGTACAGGGTAGGCTACATGCACAGGGTACAGGGTAGACTACATGCAGTGCACAGGGTAGGCTTCATGCAGTGTACAGGGTAGGCTACATGCACAGGGTACAGGGTAGGCTACATGCACAGTGCACAGGGTAGGCTACATGCACAGGGTACAGGGTAGGCTACATGCACAGTGCACAGGGTAGGCTTCATGCACAGGGTACAGGGTAGGCTACATGCACAGGGTACAGGGTAGGCTATATGCACAGGGTACAGGGTAGGCTACATGCACAGGGTACAGGGTAGGCTACATGCACAGTGCACAGGGTAGACTTCATGCACAGTGCACATGGTAGGCTACATGCACAGTGCACAGGGTAGGCTACATGCACAGGGTACAGGGTAGGCTACATGCACAGGGTACAGGGTAGGCTACATGCACAGTGCACAGGGTAGACTTCATGCACAGTGCACATGGTAGGCTTCATGCACAGGGTACAGGGTAGGCTACATGCAAAGTGCACAGGGTAGGCTTCATGCAGTGTACAGGGTAGGCTACATGCACAGGGTACAGGGTAGGCTACATGCACAGTGCACAGGGTAGGCTTCATGCACAGTGTACAGGGTAGGCTACGTGCAAAGTGCACAGGGTAGGAGTCATGCAGTGTACAGGGTAGGCTACATGCGCAGGGTACAGGGTAGGCTACATGCACAGTGCACAGGGTAGGCTTCATGCACAGTGTACAGGGTAGGCTACATGCACAGGGTACAGGGTAGACTACATGCAGTGCACAGGGTAGGCTTCATGCAGTGTACAGGGTAGGCTACATGCACAGGGTACAGGGTAGGCTACATGCACAGTGCACAGGGTAGGCTACATGCACAGGGTACAGGGTAGGCTACATGCACAGTGCACAGGGTAGGCTTCATGCACAGGGTACAGGGTAGACTACATGCAGTGCACAGGGTAGGCTTCATGCAGTGTACAGGGTAGGCTACATGCACAGGGTACAGGGTAGGCTACATGCACAGTGCACAGGGTAGGCTACATGCACAGGGTACAGGGTAGGCTACATGCACAGTGCACAGGGTAGGCTTCATGCACAGGGTACAGGGTAGGCTGCACAGTGCATAGGGTAGGCTTTTGCACAGGGTAAATTCAAGACCTGTTGAAACCTAGGATTATTTAAGCACTCTAAGGATTTGGTATTGATTTTCCGTAGCATTATTATCATGATTATGTTTATTATTATTAGTTTTTACCTGTAAACCACATCTTACTACCTCCATCCAGTGCGCATACTTATTACATAGAGTTTGAGACCAGCTGAGGTATAAGGGGAGAGGGTGACAGCGTTTTAGGGTTATAGAAGCTGTTATGTTATTATATATAGTTTTTAATTTGAAGTTTATGTTACATAAATTATTGATTACGTAATTGATTTAATTATGGATGGAACGCTAGATCTTCACGCCTGATTTCCACCAGGGACGTAAGCGCCGAGAGGCTGTGGTGGCAATATTTTTGGATGTTGAGAAAGCTTATGATATGTTATGGGTTGAGGGACTTTCAATCAAAATGCACACATTAGGGATTGAAGGAAATATGTTTAACTGTGTTCTGGATTGTTTAAACAATAGGAGTATTCAGGTTAAAATGGGACCAGAAATTTCAAAGAGAACACAAGTGGAGGAGTGGGGGAAAAAGTGGGGATTTAGGTTTTCCATGGAGAAGACCAAAACTATGTTCTTTATGAGACGGAAAATAGATGAAGAGATAAAGGTGAGGCTTTATGATAAGAATGTGGAGAGGGTTAAGAGTTTAAATTTTCTGGGGGTGTTTTTTGATGAAAGAATTACGTGGAGGGTCCATATAACAAAAGTATTAGACAAGTGCAAAAAAGTTCTGAATATTATGAGATGCCTATCTGGAATGGATTGGGGGCTAATGCTGCTTCATTAAAGCAAATATATGTGTGTCTGATGAGATCTAGGATGGAGTATGGAAGTGTTGTCTATGGGTCTGCGTAGTCAGTATTGTCTGAGTTGGATATACAGTATATTTTCACACTTTCTCCTCTCTGGAGGCAGGAGAACTCTTCTGAGTACCTGCATTTGACAGAGCTTGATTATTTCCATTTCACTGGTTTTGATCTCTTCCAATGAGAGATGACCACGACACAACTTGATGTCCTTGTGTTGCCTTTCGCTTGATGCAGGCTGAGGAGACTGAGCATTAACTACCTTCCTCCTCCAAATACTCAAAAGAAAAGCCTTAAGCCTCAGTATCCACACCATCACCCTCAAGAGACGTGTCCATGATGAGCTGCGGTTTATCAAACATGTCACAGCATTGTCTTTCTCTTGCTCCACAGAGACAGTAGCAGAGACTTTGACTTCTGGATCTCCAGATGTGAGCCTTCCCAAGTCCTCTGGGTCCACAGGCCAAGCTTCCTTTGGTCGCAAGAGGAATGGTGGACCACAAATCCACATTTCATCCTTCAAAAAAGATTCCACTCTCACACCTCTGGAGGCAAGGTCTGCAGGATTGTGTGTAGTAGACACATACCTCCATTGAGTTGGGTTAGACATCCTAAGAATTTCTGACACTCTGTTAGCTACAAAGACTCGAAACCTTGAAGTTTCATTCTTGATGTATTTCAGCACGGAGGTACTATCTGACCAGAAAACAGAGTCTTGTAGCTCCATCCTCAGCTCCCTTCTCCATAGCTTGTCCATTCTAGCCGCCACAACAGCTGCTGTCAGCTCCATACGTGGGATTGTCACAGGCTTTAAAGGTGCCACCCTGGACTTTCCCATTATGAAGGCTGTATGTGTAAGACCTTGATAATTGTGTAACAGCAGGTAAGTGACAGTCCCATATCCCTCTTCGCTTGTATCCGCAAAGTGATGTAACTGGGCAGAAGTTATTTCTCCAAAATTGGGAGGTTTTAAACATCTGCAGGTCCTGAAGCCATCCAATGTTTGTAGCTCTTTAACCCAGCCTCTCCATTCCTGGGCTGCAGATGCAGGTATAGTGTCATCCCATCCCAGCCCTTTTGTTGTGGTTGACTCATGTTTGCACACGGGGAGTTTGTGTTTTTGTTTTCCCCGTGCTTTGTGTTGCACTTGGTCTGCTCTATCTTTCTCCGCAGGCATTGGTTGTGGGCAGGTGCGGGGCGTGGCTGGTGGAGCTGGGCACTCACGAGACACACCTGGTTCTCATCGTTTGGACTCCTTTATTAGGCCGGCTCTAACTTCGCTTCAGCGCCAGAGTATTCCATCACACACGGTACCAGTGGCTCACAGTTTGCTCGACTAGTATCTATTCCGTCTAGTGAGTTCATTTTTCGTGTTTTTTAGTTTGTTGGATTCTTACCTTTGTTATCCCCTTCCTCAGACCTCGACCTCTTACCTGTGGATGGTCCTCGTTGTTCCGGTGTCACCAGTGCTCAGACTACCTCGCCTACCCGCTCCTGCCTTGACCCACATTGTCTTTATTTTTGTTACGGGTGTTAGAATAAAACTTTGTTCTTCCTACCCGGCCTCTGTCTTTATTAGCTAAAGCGTAACAGAATACTCTGGCCAGAAATGGATCCTGCGGAGACGAAAAGGGTCCAGCTGGCGCTCTCCTCCCAAGGAGTGCGTATTGGTCAACACGACGCCGATCTACAAGACGTTTCCAGGGCGTTAACTACACTCTCGACCGGCATGGAACAGCTGGGGAATCGTTTGGAGCAGATGTTCACTCAGGTCTCGTCCCTCGCCGCTCCCACCGTGCCCCTCGGACCAGCGGCATCGACCAGCTACGAACCTCCTCGTGAACCGTTCATCCCAACGCCGCTCAGGTATTCCGGGGAGTTAGGCAGGTGTCAGCAGTTCCTACACCAATGCGCCCTTGTGTTCGAACAACAACCCCGACGTACGCTGGCGATAGAACGAAGACGGCGTACGTAATGAGTTTGTTGTTCGGCCAAGCATCTGACTGGGCTGTAGCCATCTCCTTTAACCGCCCTACTCTCACCAGCTCTTACTCCGAGTTTATTGACAACATGCGGGGTTTTTTTGACCACCCGGTCCAGGGGAAAGAGGCCAGCAGCCGACTACTCTCTCTTCGACAGGGTGCGGACTCGGTCTCCCAGTTCGCTCTCAATTTCCGCATTCTCGCTGTGGAGAGCGGCTGGGATGACACAGCCTTGCACAGCGTGTTTTTAAGAGGTCTTTCCGACCGGTTAAGAGACGAGTTAGCAGTGAGAGACGAGACTTTGTCGCTAGAGGACCTTATCGCCCTAGCTATTCGCCTGGACAATAGGCTCAGGGAGAGGCGCAGGGAGAGGCACGACCGCGCTTCAGGGCTATCTGAGGCCTCCGCATGGCCCACGGCCCGGACTAATTCTTCTCTCCGCCTGGCTCCTCTCGATACCTCCTCCAGTCCCGACCCGAGGGTAGAATTAATGCAAGTAGGTAGGACGCGTTTGTCCGCGGCAGAACGCCGTCGTCGTACGGTTAACAGACTTTGTTTGTACTGTGGGGAGGGTGGACATTTTGTGGATTCCTGCCTGCTTACGGGAAAAGGGGGGGTTCTCCAACGTCCAGGGGCGCGTTGGTGAGCCAAACCGTTTGCCGAGCCAAACTGTTTGCCGAGCCACCTCCCTGTCACGGATCCTTGTCCAGGGTCACCTGTTTGGTTCTTTGTCACCTATTCCGCTGTCTGTATTTATTGATTCGGGGGCGGATGAGAACCTTATTGACACTGTCTTTTGTACCAAGGCTCGGTTACCTCTGGAGCAACTCCCCGAGCCAAGAGAGGTGCTCGCGTTAGATGGCCTGGCTTCTGGCTCGGGTAAATCACCGCACCATTCCCGTACACCTTCAACTCTCCGGTAATCATCACAAGTTAATTTCTCTATACGTCATACCATCTCCTACGTCCCCCATTGTACTCGGTCTTCCGTGGCTTAGACTACACAACCCGCACATAGATTGGTCTACTTCCTCCATTACGAGCTGGAGTATTTTCTGTCACTCCAATTGTCTTCGTTCTGCTATGCCTCCTGGCGAGATCCCTTCTGCAACGCTATCGTCCAGTCCTATAGACCTCGCTAATGTTCCTACCGTGTATCACGATCTCCAGGAGGTCTTTAGTAGGGATAGGGCCCTATCCTTACCTCCTCACCGCCCGTACGACTGCGCGATTAACCTTCTGTCTGGTGCTACTCTGCCTTCCAGTAGACTCTACAACTTATCACGACCGGAGAGGGAAGCCATGGAGGCTTACATCTCCGAGTCTTTGGCCAACGGACTTATTCGTCCCTCTTCTTCCCCGGTGGGTTCGGGGTTTTTCTTTGTTGAAAAGAAGGATAAGTCCCTGCGTCCCTGCGTGGATTATAGAGGCATAAATGACATTACGGTTAAGAATAAGTATCCTCTGCCTCTTTTAGACTCCGCGTTTACACCTCTTCACCAGGCCACGCTGTTCTCCAAACTGGACCTCCGTAACGCTTATCATCTAGTTCGTATTCGGGAGGGGGACGAGTGGAAAACCGCATTCAACACTCCTCTCAGGCACTTCGAGTATCTGGTTATGCCTTTTGGGCTCACTAACGCGCCGGCTGTGTTTCCAGCTCTCATAAATGACGTTCTCCGGGACATGTTGCATCGCTTTGTGTTCGTATACCTGGACGATATTCTTGTTTTCTCAAGGAACCGAGCTGAACACGAGCAGCACGTAAGGTTGGTTCTCCAACGCCTTCTGGAGAATAGGCTATTTGTTAAGGCTGAGAAGTGCGCCTTTCACACGAAGTCGGTCAGTTTTCTTGGGTTCATTGTTAAGGAGGGTAAACTGCAAGCAGATCCAGAAAAGGTGCGTGCGGTCTCTGAATGGCCTGTCTCGTCCTCTCGGAAACAGCTCCAACGTTTCTTGGGGTTCGCTAATTTTTATAGACGGTTCATTAGGAACTATAGTCGAGTTGCGGCCCCCTTGTCTCAGTTAACCTCTACCAAGGTTGTTTTTAGTTGGTCGCAGGCAGCAGACTCCGCGTTTTCACAACTAAAGACACTGTTTTCTTCCGCTCCGGTCCTCAACCATCCGGATCCTTCGGTCCAGTTTGTTGTGGAGGTGGACGCGTCTAACACTGGGGTGGGAGCCGTACTCTCTCAATGCTCTGCACAAGACAATAAACTTCACCCGTGCTCGTTTTTCTCTCGCCGTCTTAGTCCTGCCGAGGAGAACTACGACGTGGGCAACCAGGAGTTGTTAGCGGTGGTTTTGGCTCTCCAGGAATGGAGACATGGGTTGGAGGGGGCCGATCATCCGTTCTTAGTTTGGACTGACCATCGGAACCTGGCTTACCTCCAGGCCGCGCGCCGTCTGAACTCCCGTCAAGCACGTTGGTCCCTCTTTCTGGGGAGATTTCGCTTCACCCTCACCTACCGTCCGGGTTCCAAGAATGGAAAGGCTGGCACCCTCTCCCGTCAGTTTGACTCCCTTGGTGCACAGTCGGTGGAGGATAACATTCTCTC
This sequence comes from Merluccius polli, assembly GCA_030340625.1. NCBI lineage: Eukaryota > Metazoa > Chordata > Actinopteri > Gadiformes > Merlucciidae > Merluccius > Merluccius polli. The sequence goes on from JAOPHQ010005414.1 coordinate 315,741, forward strand.
CCCCGCCTGTGTCATTGGGGCCGCCAGGTGGGAGATTGAGCAGGAGGTCCAAGATGCCCAGCAGGACCAACCCATCCCCGAGGGCTGTCCTCCTGGTCGGCTGTTCGTCCCTCGAGTAACCCGCACGGCAGTTCTTCAGTGGGGGCACGAGTCCTAGAGTCGCATGCCATCCGGGTTCTCACCGCACTCAATCTCTTCTACGCCAACGGTTCTGGTGGCCCTCCATGACCGCAGACGTGAAGGAGTTCGTAGCAGCCTGCTCCGTCTGTGCTGTGCAAGTCTTCCCATCGCGCCCCGGCGGGTCTCCTGCGTCCCCTGCCGGTTCCTCACCGACCCTGGTCTCATATCGCTGTGGACTTAGTCACGGGGCTTCCACCCTCTGAGGGCAATACGGTCATCCTCACTATTGTCGATCGTTTTTCTAAGACTGTACATTTTGTTCCGTTAACTAAGTTGCCTTCTGCCCTAGAGACTGCAAACCTGCTGGTTCAGCATGTTTTTCGAATCCACGGCATCCCCCAGGACATCGTCTCCGACCGAGGACCACAGTTCTCATCCCACGTTTGGAGGGCGTTTTGTCTGGCGTTAGGGGCATCGGCCAGTCTCTCATCCGGCTACCACCCTCAAACTAACGGCCACTGAACGCGCCAACCAGGAGCTTGGATCAGCGCTACGGTGCGTCGCTGCCGAGCATCCCGTCGCTTGGGCCACCCACCTTCCTTGGGTGGAGTACGCCAGGAACTCATTGGTCTGCTCGTCCACCGGTATGTCCCCCTTCTCTGTTTCCATGGGCTTTCAGCCCCCACTATTTCCTATACAAGAGGCGGAGGTGGCGGTTCCCTCTGTCCAGGAACATCTCCGACGCATCCGCCGGGTCTGGCTGGACACTAGGGAGGCGCTCGGGCGTACGGCGGTTCGGAACCAGCAGGTAGCGGATCGCCACCGTACCCCAGCCCCCGACTACCAGGTGGGACAGAGCGTATGGCTGTCATCCCGCGACCTGCCTCTCCGGACCGAGAGCAATAAACTCACCCCTAAGTACATCGGTCCGTACGTCATTGTGGGTATTATTAACCCGTGTGCCATCAAACTGAAGTTGCCTCCTGCTCTCAATATACACCCGGTGTTTCATGTGTCTCTGTTAAAACCTGTAGCAGTCAGTGCTCTTAACCCTCCGGCCGAGCCCCCGCCACCCCCCCTGCTCGTCGAGGACCACCCGGCCTACTCTGTCCGGGAGCTGCTGGACGTACGGAGACGGGGTAGGGGTTTTCAGTACTTCGTCGATTGGGAGGGGTACGGGCCGGAGGAGCGGTCTTGGGTCTCCCGGTCCATGATTTTGGACCCTACGCTGATCCGGGACTTTCATAGACGTTATCCGGACAAGCCGGGTTGGCCACCAGGAGGCGTCCGTTGAGGGGGGGGTACTGTTGTGGTTGACTCATGTTTGCACACGGGGAGTTTGTGTTTTTGTTTTCCCCGTGCTTTGTGTTGCACTTGGTCTGCTCTATCTTCCTCCGCAGGCATTGGTTGTGGGCAGGTGCGGGGCGTGGCTGGTGGAGCTGGGCACTCACGAGACACACCTGGTTCTCATCATCGTTTGGACTCCTTTATTAGGCCGGCTCTAACTTCGCTTCAGCGCCAGAGTATTCCGTCACACACGGTACCAGTGGCTCACAGTTTGCTCGACTAGTATCTATTCCGTCTAGTGAGTTCGTTTTTCGTGTTTTTTAGTTTGTTGGATTCTTACCTTTGTTATCCCCTTCCTCAGACCTCGACCTCTTACCTGTGGATGGTCCTCGTTGTTCCGGTGTCACCAGTGCTCAGACTACCTCGCCTACCCGCTCCTGCCTTGACCCACATTGTCTTTATTTTTGTTACGGGTGTTAGAATAAAACTTTGTTCTTCCTACCCGGCCTCTGTCTTCCGCTTTTGGGATCCGAGAAACTTTATTAGCTAAAGCGTAACACCTTTGCGGCAGAGGTCTTGAAGAATCCTTTTAGCTGTGAAAATCACAGGAGACAAGATTCCAAGAGGATCATAAAATGAGCCAACAGTTGAGAGGATTCCTCTTCGGGTCAGCGGCCTATCTGGAAAGGTTATACTGAACCCAAAGGTATCAGACTGAGCACACCACCGCACTCCCAGTGCTCTCTCCACTGGAAGGATATCCTGATCCAGATCTTTAACTTCCTTTGCTCTTTCCTCCTCTGGTATTGCTGCCAGCACACTGCAGCTATTACTCATCCACTTTGTTAAATTGAAGCCTCCCTTAGCACATATCTTCCTTAGATCTTCATACAAGCAAATAGCCTCCCGTTCTGAGGGCAAAGAGGCAAGGAGATCATCAACATAAAAACTGTGCATGATGGTTTCAAACACATGCTGGCTAAAGAACTCCTTATTATCTTCGGCACACCTACGGAGGGCAAAATTAGCACAGCTTGGGGAGGATGTAGCCCCAAACAGATGGACAACCATCCTGTACTCCACCATATGCTGGCTAAGATCTCCATTAGGCCACCACAGGAATCATAACAGGTCAGCATCTTCTTCTGGCACTCGAACCTGATGAAACATTGCCTCAATGTCAGACATCAGAACAATAGGTTCCTTCCTGAACCTAGTTAAAACCCCAATTAACATGCTTGTGAGGTCCGGTCCTTGCAGGAGATGTGAATTGAGTGAGGCCTCTTTGAATGATGCTCCACAATCGAAAACTACACGCATCTTTCTTTTTTGAGGATGGTATACCCCATGATGTGGGATATACCAAACCTTGCCATCATTCCGCTCCAAATCTGTATCTGGCACTCTCTCCGCAAATCCACTCTCTATGAGGTTATTCATGGATTCAACGTAGTCTTTGTGGAATGATGGCTCCTTAACAAACCTCCTCTTTAAGTTAAGAACCCGTTGCTCAGCAATGATGCGGTTGTTAGGCATGCTGAAGTTTCTGTCTTTAAGAGGCAGAGCAATGCTGTAATGTCCATCAACCAGTTTTGCAGATCTATCAGCCATTTCCAGAAACTTGCGGTCCTCCCTTGACATCCCCACCAGTTCATCTTGGTTGTTCTCTTGGAAGTCTGTCTTAAACTGTTTATTCCACAGCTCAAGTGTGACAGCCGAAATTATGTTGATAGAAACCGTTGACTGACACCCAGGACTATCATCACATCCACCAAGTGGTCCATTTACAGTCCATCCTAACACTGTCTTGACAGCATATGGCCCTCCATCCGTGCTCCTAATAACCTCCAGGGGCTCCAAAGCACGAGGAACATTTATGCCTATCAGAAGCTCCACATTTGCATCAATTTCTGGCAAGCAAACATATTTCAAGGGAGGCCATTTTTCCAGGTCTCGTTGCCCTGGGATGTTGCTTCTGTCAACAGGCATCGTTTGTTGTACAAAGAGCTTTGTTATTTCACAATACACATCACTGTCCAATCCAGCAACTTCCAAATGAGATGCAACACAACTGTCAACAACTTTCTCTTGTCCCATGGTACGCAAAATAATTCTTGTTTTCCTCCCAGGGAGACCCAGCTTGTCCATTAGATCCACCGTGCAGAAAGATGCAGTACTCCCTGGATCCAAAAAGGCGTACGTTTTCACTGCCCTTTGCCCCTTACTTGATTTTACTCTGACTGGTATGATGGCAAGTTTACAATCTTGATCACCGGCCCCAGTGAGACCACTAGTTCGCACTTCAACCATACCACTGCCTGCTGGATTTTCTGAAATGCTCCTGTCCTTCTCCATTTCCACTTAATTTTCCCTCTGATGTATGTGCAGCATGCTGGGGTGTCGTGAGCCACATATTTTACAAGAAAGACGCTTCCTACACTCTTTGCTGATGTGCCCAATGCACAAGCAGCCAAAGCAAACTCCATTAGTTTTTAGGAAATTCATCTTTTCACTGTGGGCTTTCCTCTCCAATAGAGTGCACGACTCCATCCTGTGTCCATATTTTTTACAGTAGACACAAGGCTTCTCAGATCCATCCTTTTTGTTGTCTGGTTGAGTCCTTCTTTTAAACGTTGTAATATTTGTGGCGAAACTGCTCCCCCTAATCCTTGAACGAGTCATGGATTTTGTTCGGCTACTTTCCTTGATTGTCACCAGTGCTGGAGCATCTTGTATGTCACCAAATACAGGGTCCATCGCAATTTTTACTTGACGTTCAATAAAGTTCACAATATCAACAAACATAGCTCTGCGCCTACATCTTTCTTGTATGTCACAAGCTGCTGTGCGCCACTTGTCCCTTAGCTTGTATGGTAACTTTTTGATTACATTAAGCATGTTTGCTGATGTATTCAGATCACATAGATTATATACATCCTCCATGGCGTTACAACATCCACGTAAGAACAGACTATGCTTGTAAAGCTTTTGCATCTTCTGATTTAATTGATGACCATGAAAATATTCTGTCCATGTAAGCAGATGCGATTACATGATCCTTTCCAAAATGTTCATGGAGCAAAGTCTTTGCTGTAGCATATCCTTTCCCGTCAGTCATGTGTTGACAGCTTCTGACTAGCTGTTGAGGCTGCCCTCTGGTGTACTGCTCCAAGTAATGGAGGCAGTCCATCTCATTGTTGGCCTTTTGTTCTATTGTTTGTACAAATGACTGTATGAAGGCATGACATTGCAGTGGATTGCCGTCAAATATCTGAATGTCCCTTTTTGGCAGTGATGCTAAACATTGTTGATGCACCAGCATTGATGTTATCTCATTATGTTTTTCCATCACGGACATCATGCAATTTTCACTGCTGATATTCCTGAAAGAGGGTACATTTTCATCTTCGAAATGAGACACTGGTGGTGCTGCATCATTTAGAGTTGTGCTCTGTGGTTTTTTTGGCACCAGGGACCCCTGCTGGGGGCATTTAACCCCCACCTGTTGCTTTGGCCTTGCGCCACCAAAATGTGGATTTAAAGTCTGTACTTCAAGTGGTCCTCCTCCATCCTTTCCAACTTTAGGTGGTATAAAGGGCTCTGCATGAATATTGAGTCCCCTTTCCAAATAAGATTCCATGCCATCCAGTTTCTTAGAAGCAGCACTCATCACATTTGATCCAGACCTTCTCAAAACATTTACTTTTGCCACAGATGCAGCTATCTCTGCTTCGAGTTGAAGCTGTTCTTTTCGCTTCCTTATTTGCTCTTCTTGTTCTTCTAGAGCATGTTTTTCTTTGAGCAACCTTTGGCGAGCCAGCAAAGCAGCCACATCAGCCTCAGCTCTGAGACGTGCAGATGAAGTGGATGACACATTAGACTTTGTGCCATATTTACTACTGCCTTGATTCGAAATGCTGTCAAATGGTGCTATTTCGTCCTGATCCTCATTTTGAGGATTTTGGTGAAATTGAAGCGCTTTTCCTTTTCCCACATCCTCTTGCATTTCCTTTTCCACAGATGCCTCATGCTGGGACCTTTCAGGCAGGTGAGTTTCCAATACAGGTGTGTCGGTTATTTTAAACCATGCTTCAACATCCTTAATGCATCCTGCTGTATGTTTGTTAACCTTTGAAAACCATTGATTTTGTCTTTGTTGTTCCTCAGTGGGAATGAATGGCATCAGAGATTCATGTAAAGCAGTAGCACTCTCAGATTTTACGCTCCTTTTGAATTGATTCAATTTTATTCACCTTGGCCTTTTCCGTGAGAGTTATTTTTCTTTTTTCCTCAGGTTTGCCAACAGGCGTACCAGCATGTGTAGCACTCATTTTGCATGTACACAAAAAATCACAATGAGAATCCAATGCAAAGCCAACAATATCAACAGCCACGAGAGTCGCGCGACATCATAATTCATGAAATCTAGCGCTGCAATGAATCACACAGTTGTCAGACGCGGCGGTCCAAATCCTCCAAACACACCATCAAAACTCCACTCATCATCAACACGCATAACTCCGAGACAACACGCAAATTCCCACTCAGTAGCAACCAGCTCAAACTGTTTCCAATAGACCAACATAACAGCAGAACTTAATCAGTTTACATACTGCTGGTGATGCGCCCGGCTGCTGCGCTATGAAGTGTCCTCGTGTGCGATCATCTGTTACTTTCCATTCATTTGCTCCGCGTTCAAGGCCGTGGCTCCTCTATTTCCTTGCGGCTCCAATTCAATTCTCTTTGTCTCGTTTTGCTGACAATGTTGAGCGACTATCCAAAGGATGAAAACTATAGTCGCAGAGAGGCTAAGTAAGGGAAAAACTTTTACCTACCGGACGCGCTGGTTGTCGATAAATCACGGCTCCATAAACGCTTTGCATTTGTATATTTATTGCAGATCAAACACAAACGGAGCTTTCATGATCTTGAATTTCCATGCATCTTGTTTGATTATCAGGCAATATCGAAGTGAAGCAAAGCGGTAGGACTTTCCCCACTCACCCTCTCAGTTCATTCAAACCAACCCGCTGTGACGAATGTGTAACCGCACATATAACATTAAGCTGTAATATCCTCACATAGCCACAAGGGGACAGGAACAAATACATAAGCTGTAATATCTACACATAGCCACTAGGGAATAGAAACAAATATATAAGCTGTATTAACCGCACCTGGCCACCAGATGGCAGCACACATAATACACTGGGGGCGGGCGCTCAACACTAGCCAATCAGAGCATAGTATGCGTCATAGAGGCCATGCCTGCCTAGGTACTACCAAACCGCACAACCGGGGGAGAGCAGAAACCCTAGAGGCCACGTATCTGGATAGATATCCGGCTAAGGGTCGCTCCACGTGTGAATGATACAGTGTGACAAATGTATAACCGCACATATATATCGACAAACTGTAATATCCTCACATAGCCACAAGGGGACAGGAATAAATACATGAGCTGTAATATCTACACATAACCAATAGGGAATAGAAATAAATATATAAGTTTTTATTAACCGCACCTGGCCACCAGATGGCGGCACACATAATACACTGGGGGCGGGCGCTAAACACTAGCCAATCAGAGCATAGTATGCGTCATAGAGGCCACGCCTGCCCAGGTACTACCAAACCACACATCCGGGGAAAGAGCAGAAACCCCAGGCAGTGTATCTGTTAAGATATCCAGCTAAGGGTCGCTCCACGCGCGTGACCTATACAATACCCCTCCTTTTGCTTCATAGATAAATACCTAAAGCTAAACAAATAAAGTGAGTTAAAAGCGATCCTGTGTCGGCGGCCTTCTTCCTCAAAGAACATCACAACACCGCCAGGTGAAGAACTACGGAGCCCTAGACATGACATGGTAAAAAAAAAAAAAAAATGTAGCTAAGTCGTGCGCACGACATACTATTTTGTGCGCACGACATACTATTTTGTGCGCACGACATACTATTTCGTGGCCACGAAATAAGTCTGCGTGTGTGTGAAACGATCTGGGTTCTCATAAACCCATTTGCGGTGGTAAGAGACGAGCAGAGTCTACAGTGTCCGCTCGCAGAGTAGAGTCTACAGCGTCCGCAGTCTACTGTGAAACAATTCACTGCAAAAAGGGTTATGGTTAGGGTTATGGTTAGGGTTAGGGTTAGCGTAATCTATCACCGTGACCGGGTTATTATTGGAGTGAATGGACGCTGTAGACTCTGCTCGTCTCTTACCACCGCAAACGGGTTTATGAGAACCCCCAGATCGTTTCACACAGGATAGCTAGGGATTCAGGACTCGGTCTCCACAACTGGGCACCCATTCCCGAGACCGCCACCAGATGGCATTTCAAGTGCCCCGACCGGGTGCCCCGATGTGAGGTCACACTTTGGGGCACTTTGGAGTAAATACGGGGCACTTTTAACAGAACTCCGCCGCGATTGGCCGGAGGTGTCCCGGGGCCACGCCCCTTCGCTTTGGGGCACTTTGGAGTAAATACGGGGCACTTTTAACAGAACTTCGCCGCGATTGGCCGGAGGTGTCCCGGGGCCGCGCCCATTCACTTTGGGGCACTTTGGAGTAAATACGGGGCACTTTTAACAGAACTTCGCCGCGATTGGCCGGAGGTGTCCCGGGGCCACGCCCCTTCACTTTGGGGCACTTTGGAGTAAATACGGGGCACTTTTAACAGAACTTCGCCGCGATTGGCCGGAGGTGTCCCGGGGCCACGCCCCTTCACTTTGGGGCACTTTGGAGTAAATACGGGGCACTTTTAACAGAACTTCGCCGCGATTGGCCGGAGGTGTCCCGGGGCCACGCCCCTTCACTTTGGGGCACTTTGGAGTAAATACGGGGCACTTTTAACAGAACTTCGCCGTGATTGGCCGGAGGTGTCCCGGGGCCACGCCCCTTCACTTTGGGGCACTTTGGAGTAAATACGGGGCACTTTTAACAGAACTTCGCCGTGATTGGCCGGAGGTGTCCCGGGGCCACGCCCCTTCGCTTTGGGGCACTTTGGAGTAAATACGGGGCACTTTTAACAGAACTTCGCCGTGATTGGCCGGAGGTGTCCCGGGGCCACGCCCCTTCACTTTGGGGCACTTTGGAGTAAATACGGGGCACTTTTAACAGAACTTCGCCGTGATTGGCCGGAGGTGTCCCGGGGCCACGCCCCTTCACTTTGGGGCACTTTGGAGTAAATACGGGGCACTTTTAACAGAACTTCGCCGGAATGGCCGGAGGTGTTTACTACGGCCGCAAAAGTGTCCGAAAATGAAGGAGTAAATTTGGGACACTTCTCTGCACAAAAGTGTCCGAAAATGAAGGAGTAAATTTGGGACACTTTTCTTTCTACGCAAAAGTGTCCGAAAATGAAGGAGTAAATTTGGGACACTTTTCTTTCTACGCAAAAGTGTCCGAAAATGAAGAAGTAAATTTGGGACACTTTTTTTGCACAAAAGTGTCCGAAAATGAAGGAGTAAATTTGGGACACTTTTCTTTCTACGCAAAAGTGTCCGAAAATGAAGGAGTAAATTTGGGACACTTCTCTGCACAAAAGTGTCCGAAAATGAAGGAGTAAATTTGGGACACTTTTCTTTCTACGCAAAAGTGTCCGAAAATGAAGAAGTAAATTTGGGACACTTTTTTTGCACAAAAGTGTCCGAAAATGAAGGAGTAAATTTGGGACACTTTTCTTTCTACGCAAAAGTGTCCGAAAATGAAGAAGTACATTTGGGACACTTCTCTGCACAAAAGTGTCCGAAAATGAAGGAGTAAATTTGGGACACTTTTCTTTCTACGCAAAAGTGTCCGAAAATGAAGGAGTAAATTTGGGACACTTCTCTGCACAAAAGTGTCCGAAAATGAAGGAGTAAATTTGGGACACTTTTCTTTCTACGCAAAAGTGTCCGAAAATGAAGAAGTAAATTTGGGACACTTTTTTTGCACAAAAGTGTCCGAAAATGAAGGAGTAAATTTGGGACACTTTTCTTTCTACGCAAAAGTGTCCGAAAATGAAGGAGTAAATTTGGGACACTTCTCTGCACAAAAGTGTCCGAAAATGAAGGAGTAAATTTGGGACACTTTTCTTTCTACGCAAAAGTGTCCGAAAATGAAGGAGTAAATTTGGGACACTTCTCTGCACAAAAGTGTCCGAAAATGAAGGAGTAAATTTGGGACACTTTTCTTTCTACGCAAAAGTGTCCGAAAATGAAGAAGTAAATTTGGGACACTTTGTTTGCACAAAAGTGTCCGAAAATGAAGGAGTAAATTTGGGACACTTTTCTTTCTACGCAAAAGTGTCCGAAAATGAAGAAGTACATTTGGGACACTTTTTTTGCACAAAAGTGTCCGAAAATGAAGGAGTAAATTTGGGACACTTTTCTTTCTACGCAAAAGTGTCCGAAAATGAAGAAGTAAATTTGGGACACTTTTTTTGCACAAAAGTGTCCGAAAATGAAGGAGTAAATTTGGGACACTTTTCTTTCTACGCAAAAGTGTCCGAAAATGAAGAAGTAAATTTGGGACACTTTTTTTGCACAAAAGTGTCCGAAAATGAAGGAGTAAATTTGGGACACTTTTCTTTCTACGCAAAAGTGTCCGAAAATGAAGAAGTACATTTGGGACACTTTTTTTGCACAAAAGTGTCCGAAAATGAAGGAGTAAATTTGGGACACTTTTCTTTCTACGCAAAAGTGTCAGAAAATGAAGGAGTAAATTTGGGACACTTCTCTGCACAAAAGTGTCCGAAAATGAAGGAGTAAATTTGGGACACTTTTCTTTCTACGCAAAAGTGTCCGAAAATGAAGAAGTAAATTTGGGACACATTTTTTGCACAAAAGTGTCCGAAAATGAAGGAGTAAATTTGGGACACTTTTCTTTCTACGCAAAAGTGTCCGAAAATGAAGGAGTAAATTTGGGACACTTCTCTGCACAAAAGTGTCCGAAAATGAAGGAGTAAATTTGGGACACTTTTCTTTCTACGCAAAAGTGTCCGAAAATGAAGAAGTAAATTTGGGACACTTTTTTTGCACAAAAGTGTCCGAAAATGAAGGAGTAAATTTGGGACACTTTTCTTTCTACGCAAAAGTGTCCGAAAACGAAGGAGTAAATTTGGGACATTTTTCTCTGAACAAAAGTGTCCGAAAATGAAGGAGTAAATTTGGGACACTTTTCTCTGCACAAAAGTGTCCGAAAATGAAGGAGTAAATTTGGGACACTTTTCTCTGCACAAAAGTGTCCGAAAATGAAGGAGTAAATTTGGGACACTTTTCTCTGCGCAAAAGTGTCCAAAAATGAAGGAGTAAATTTGGGACACTTTTCTCTTCACAAAAGTGTCCGAAAATGAAGGAGTAAATGTGGGACACTTTTCTCTTCACAAAAGTGTCCGAAAATGAACACTATTTCCACTACACTACACTATTCAGTCCGACATGGTGAGCCGTTTCGGCCTCACACGCGACGTGGTCCCCCTCCTCTGGAGAGTCCTAAAGACCTCCAGACTCGGGGCTACTCGCTGCACTATTCAGTCCGACATGGTGAGCCGTTTCGGCCTCACACGCGACGTGGTCCCCCTCCTCTGGAGAGTCCTAAAGACCTCCAGACTCGGGGCTACTCGCTGCACTATTCATTCCAACATGGTGAGCCGTTTCGGCCTCACACGCGACGTGTTCCCCCTCCTCTGGAGGGTCCTAAAGACCTCCAGACTCGGGGCTACTCGCTGCACTATTCAGTCCGACATGGTGAGCCGTTTCGGCCTCACACGCGACGTGTTCCCCCTCCTCTGGAGAGTCCTAAAGACCTCCAGACTCTGGGCTACTCGCTGCACTATTCAGTCCGACATGGTGAGCCGTTTCGGCCTCACACGCGACGAGTTCCCCCTCCTCTGGAGGGTCCTAAAGACCTCCAGACTCGGGGCTACTCGCTGCACTATTCAGTCCGACATGGTGAGCCGTTTCGGCCTCACACGCGACGTGTTCCCCCTCCTCTGGAGGGTCCTAAAGACCTCCAGACTCGGGGCTACTCGCTGCACTATTCAGTCCGACATGGTGAGCCGTTTCGGCCTCACACGCGACGTGGTCCCCCTCCTCTGGAGAGTCCTAAAGACCTCCAGACTCGGGGCTACTCGCTGCACTATTCAGTCCGACATGGTGAGCCGTTTCGGCCTCACACGCGACGTGTTCCCCCTCCTCTGGAGGGTCCTAAAGACCTCCAGACTCGGGGCTACTCGCTGCACTATTCAGTCCGACATGGTGAGCCGTTTCGGCCTCACACGCGACGTGGTCCCCCTCCTCTGGAGAGTCCTAAAGACCTCCAGACTCGGGGCTACTCGCTGCACTATTCAGTCCGACATGGTGAGCCGTTTCGGCCTCACACGCGACGTGGTCCCCCTCCTCTGGAGAGTCCTAAAGACCTCCAGACTCGGGGCTACTCGCTGCACTATTCAGTCCGACATGGTGAGCCGTTTCGGCCTCACACGCGACGTGTTCCCCCTCCTCTGGAGGGTCCTAAAGACCTCCAGACTCGGGGCTACTCGCTGCACTATTCAGTCCGACATGGTGAGCCGTTTCGGCCTCACACGCGACGTGGTCCCCCTCCTCTGGAGAGTCCTAAAGACCTCCAGACTCGGGGCTACTCGCTGCACTATTCAGTCCGACATGGTGAGCCGTTTCGGCCTCACACGCGACGTGTTCCCCCTCCTCTGGAGGGTCCTAAAGACCTCCAGACTCGGGGCTACTCGCTGCACTATTCAGTCCGACATGGTGAGCCGTTTCGGCCTCACACGCGACGTGGTCCCCCTCCTCTGGAGGGTCCTAAAGACCTCCAGACTCGGGGCTACTCGCTGCACTATTCAGTCCGACATGGTGAGCCGTTTCGGCCTCACACGCGACGTGGTCCCCCTCCTCTGGAGAGTCCTAAAGACCTCCAGACTCGGGGCTACTCGCTGCACTATTCAGTCCGACATGGTGAGCCGTTTCGGCCTCACACGCGACGTGTTCCCCCTCCTCTGGAGGGTCCTAAAGACCTCCAGACTCGGGGCTACTCGCTGCACTATTCAGTCCGACATGGTGAGCCGTTTCGGCCTCACACGCGACGTGGTCCCCCTCCTCTGGAGAGTCCTAAAGACCTCCAGACTCGGGGCTACTCGCTGCACTATTCAGTCCGACATGGTGAGCCGTTTCGGCCTCACACGCGACGTGTTCCCCCTCCCCTGGAGGGTCCACAAGACTTGAAGTGGTTTTTGCCTCTTTTTTCTTTTCTTTTTTCCTCAGACACACACGGACCAGGCCTCCCCCTACAACGTCCCACACCCCCAGTCCCGGCCTCCATGCCTCCAGCAGACCCCCCAGCAACACCCCCACATGAGGGACCCCAGGTCCAGGCCCCAGGGGACCAGGACCGGGACCCGTACTGGGCCAGCCCCCAGACCCAGACACACACGGACCAGGCCTCCCCCTACAACGTCCCACACCCCCAGTCCCGGCCTCCATGCCTCCAGCAGACCCCCCAGCAACACCCCCACATGAGGGGCCCCAGCTCCAGGCCCCAGGGGACCAGGACCGGGACCCGTACTGGGCCACGGTTAGGGTTGGGCAGGCACGGACCAGGCCTCCCCCTACAACGTCCCACACCCCCAGTCCCGGCCTCCATGCCTCCAGCAGACCCCCCCAGCAACACCCCCACATGAGGGGCCCCCAGGTCCAGGCCCCAGGGGACCAGGACCGGGACCCGTACTGGGCCACGGTCAGGGTTGGGCAGGCACGGACCAGGCCTCCCCCTACAACGTCCCACACCCCCAGTCCCGGCCTCCATGCCTCCAGCAGACCCCCCAGCACCACCCCCACATGAGGGACCCCCAGGTCCAGGCCCCAGGGGACCAGGACCGGGACCCGTACTGGGCCAGCTCCCAGACCCAGACACACACGGACCAGGCCTCCCCCTACAACGTCCCACACCCCCAGTCCCGACGAGTTCCCCCTCCTCTGGAGGGTCCTAAAGACCTCCAGACTCGGGGCTACTCGCTGCACTATTCAGTCCGACATGGACCGCACCTATTCAGTCCGACATGGTGAGCCGTTTCGGCCTCACACGCGACGTGGTCCCCCTCCTCTGGAGAGTCCTAAAGACCTCCAGACTCGGGGCTACTCGCTGCACTATTCAGTCCGACATGGTGAGCCGTTTCGGCCTCACACGCGACGTGTTCCCCCCTCCTCTGGAGGGTCCTAAAGACCTCCAGACTCGGGGCTACTCGCTGCACTATTCAGTCCGACATGGTGAGCCGTTTCGGCCTCACACGCGGACGTGTTCCCCCTCCCCTGGAGGGTCCACAGGTTTTTGCCTCTTTTTTCTTTTCTTTTTTCCTCAGACACACGGACCAGGCCTCCCCCTACAACGTCCCACACCCCCAGTCCCGGCCTCCATGCCTCCAGCAGACCCCCCAGCAACACCCCCACATGAGGGACCCCAGGTCCAGGCCCCAGGGGACCAGGACCGGGACCCGTACTGGGCCAGCCCCCAGACCCAGACACACACGGACCAGGCCTCCCCCTACAACGTCCCACACCCCCAGTCCCGGCCTCCATGCCTCCAGCAGACCCCCCAGCAACACCCCCACATGAGGGGCCCCAGGTCCAGGCCCCAGGGGACCAGGACCGGGACCCGTACTGGGCCACGGTTAGGGTTGGGCAGGCACGGACCAGGCCTCCCCCTACAACGTCCCACACCCCCAGTCCCGGCCTCCATGCCTCCAGCAGACCCCCCAGCACCACCCCCACATGAGGGACCCCAGGTCCAGGCCCCAGGGGACCAGGACCGGGACCCGTACTGGGCCAGCCCCCAGACCCAGACACACACGGACCAGGCCTCCCCCTACAACGTCCCACACCCCCAGTCCCGGCCTCCATGCCTCCAGCAGACCCCCCAGCAACACCCCCACATGAGGGGCCCCAGGTCCAGGCCCCAGGGGACCAGGACCGGGACCCGTACTGGGCCAGCCCCCAGACCCAGACACACACGGACCAGGCCTCCCCCTACAACGTCCCACACCCCCAGTCCCGGCCTCCATGCCTCCAGCAGACCCCCCAGCACCACCCCCACATGAGGGACCCCAGGTCCAGGCCCCAGGGGACCAGGACCGGGACCCGTACTGGGCCAGCCCCCAGACCCAGACACACACGGACCAGGCCTCCCCCTACAACGTCCCACACCCCCAGTCCCGGCCTCCATGCCTCCAGCAGACCCCCCAGCAACACCCCCACATGAGGGGCCCCAAGTCCAGGCCCCAGGGGACCAGGACCGGGACCCGTACTGGGCCACGGTTAGGGTTGGGCAGGCACGGACCAGGCCTCCCCCTACAACGTCCCACACCCCCAGTCCCGGCCTCCATGCCTCCAGCAGACCCCCCAGCACCACCCCCACATGAGGGACCCCAGGTCCAGGCCCCAGGGGACCAGGACCGGGACCCGTACTGGGCCAGCCCCCAAAATGAAGAAGTAAATTTGGGACACTTTTTTTGCACAAAAGTGTCCGAAAATGAAGGAGTAAATTTGGGACACTTTTCTTTCTACGCAAAAGTGTCCGAAAATGAAGGAGTAAATTTGGGACACTTCTCTGCACAAAAGTGTCCGAAAATGAAGGAGTAAATTTGGGACACTTTTCTTTCTACGCAAAAGTGTCCGAAAATGAAGAAGTAAATTTGGGACACTTCTCTGCACAAAAGTGTCCGAAAATGAAGGAGTAAATTTGGGACACTTTTCTTTCTACGCAAAAGTGTCCGAAAATGAAGAAGTACATTTGGGACACTTTTTTTGCACAAAAGTGTCCGAAAATGAAGGAGTAAATTAGGGACACTTTTCTTTCTACGCAAAAGTGTCCGAAAATGAAGGAGTAAATTTGGGACACTTCTCTGCACAAAAGTGTCCGAAAATGAAGGAGTAAATTTGGGACACTTTTCTTTCTACGCAAAAGTGTCAGAAAATGAAGAAGTAAATTTGGGACACCTTTTTTGCACAAAAGTGTCCGAAAATGAAGGAGTAAATTTGGGACACCTTTTTTGCACAAAAGTGTCCGAAAATGAAGGAGTAAATTTGGGACACTTTTCTTTCTACGCAAAAGTGTCCGAAAACGAAGGAGTAAATTTGGGACACTTTTCTCTAGGCAAAAGTGTCCGAAAATGAAGGAGTAAATTTGGGACACTTCTCTGCACAAAAGTGTCCGAAAATGAAGGAGTAAATTTGGGACACTTTTCTTTCTACGCAAAAGTGTCCGAAAATGAAGGAGTAAATTTGGGACACTTCTCTGCACAAAAGTGTCCGAAAATGAAGGAGTAAATTTGGGACACTTTTCTTTCTACGCAAAAGTGTCCGAAAACGAAGGAGTAAATTTGGGACACTTTTTTTGCACAAAAGTGTCCGAAAATGAAGGAGTAAATTTGGGACACTTTTCTTTCTACGCAAAAGTGTCCGAAAATGAAGAAGTAAATTTGGGACACTTTTTTTGCACAAAAGTGTCCGAAAATGAAGGAGTAAATTTGGGACACTTTTCTTTCTACGCAAAAGTGTCCGAAAATGAAGAAGTAAATTTGGGACACTTTTTTTGCACAAAAGTGTCCGAAAATGAAGGAGTAAATTTGGGACACTTTTCTTTCTACGCAAAAGTGTCCGAAAATGAAGGAGTAAATTTGGGACACTTCTCTGCACAAAAGTGTCCGAAAATGAAGGAGTAAATTTGGGACACTTTTCTTTCTACGCAAAAGTGTCCGAAAATGAAGAAGTAAATTTGGGACACTTTTGTTGCACAAAAGTGTCCGAAAATGAAGGAGTAAATTTGGGACACTTTTCTTTCTACGCAAAAGTGTCCGAAAATGAAGAAGTAAATTTGGGACACTTTTGTTGCACAAAAGTGTCCGAAAATGAAGGAGTAAATTTGGGACACTTTTCTTTCTACGCAAAAGTGTCCGAAAACGAAGAAGTACATTTGGGACACTTTTTTTGCACAAAAGTGTCCGAAAATGAAGGAGTAAATTTGGGACACTTTTCTTTCTACGCAAAAGTGTCCGAAAATGAAGAAGTAAATTTGGGACACTTTTTTTGCACAAAAGTGTCCGAAAATGAAGGAGTAAATTTGGGACACTTTTCTTTCTACGCAAAAGTGTCCGAAAATGAAGGAGTAAATTTGGGACACTTCTCTGCACAAAAGTGTCCGAAAATGAAGGAGTAAATTTGGGACACTTTTCTTTCTACGCAAAAGTGTCCGAAAATGAAGAAGTAAATTTGGGACACTTTTGTTGCACAAAAGTGTCCGAAAATGAAGGAGTAAATTTGGGACACTTTTCTTTCTACGCAAAAGTGTCCGAAAACGAAGGAGTAAATTTGGGACATTTTTCTCTGAACAAAAGTGTCCGAAAATGAAGGAGTAAATTTGGGACACTTTTCTCTGCACAAAAGTGTCCGAAAATGAAGGAGTAAATTTGGGACACTTTTCTCTGCGCAAAAGTGTCCAAAAATGAAGGAGTAAATTTGGGACACTTTTCTCTTCACAAAAGTGTCCGAAAATGAAGGAGTAAATGTGGGACACTTTTCTCTTCACAAAAGTGTCCGAAAATGAACACTATTTCCACTACACTACACTATTCAGTCCGACATGGTGAGCCGTTTCGGCCTCACACGCGACGTGGTCCCCCTCCTCTGGAGAGTCCTAAAGACCTCCAGACTCGGGGCTACTCGCTGCACTATTCAGTCCGACATGGTGAGCCGTTTCGGCCTCACACGCGACGTGGTCCCCCTCCTCTGGAGAGTCCTAAAGACCTCCAGACTCGGGGCTACTCGCTGCACTATTCATTCCGACATGGTGAGCCATTTCGGCCTCACACGCGACGTGTTCCCCCTCCTCTGGAGGGTCCTAAAGACCTCCAGAGGAGGGGCTACTCGCTGCATTATTCAGTCCGACATGGTGAGCCGTTTCGGCCTCACACGCGACGTGTTCCCCCTCCTCTGGAGAGTCCTAAAGACCTCCAGACTCGGGGCTACTCGCTGCACTATTCAGTCCGACATGGTGAGCCGTTTCGGCCTCACACGCGACGAGTTCCCCCTCCTCTGGAGGGTCCTAAAGACCTCCAGACTCGGGGCTACTCGCTGCACTATTCAGTCCGACATGGTGAGCCGTTTCGGCCTCACACAGCGACGTGTTCCCCCTCCTCTGGAGGGTCCTAAAGACCTCCAGACTCGGGGCTACTCGCTGCACTATTCAGTCCGACATGGTGAGCCGTTTCGGCCTCACACGCGACGTGTTCCCCCTCCTCTGGAGGGTCCTAAAGACCTCCAGACTCGGGGCTACTCGCTGCACTATTCAGTCCGACATGGTGAGCCGTTTCGGCCTCACACGCGACGTGGTCCCCCTCCTCTGGAGAGTCCTAAAGACCTCCAGACTCGGGGCTACTCGCTGCACTATTCAGTCCGACATGGTGAGCCGTTTCGGCCTCACACGCGACGTGTTCCCCCTCCCCTGGAGGGTCCACAAGACTTGAAGTGGTTTTTGCCTCTTTTTTCTTTTCTTTTTTCCTCAGACACACACGGACCAGGCCTCCCCCTACAACGTCCCACACCCCCAGTCCCGGCCTCCATGCCTCCAGCAGACCCCCCAGCAACACCCCCACATGAGGGACCCCAGGTCCAGGCCCCAGGGGACCAGGACCGGGACCCGTACTGGGCCAGCCCCCAGACCCAGACACACACGGACCAGGCCTCCCCCTACAACGTCCCACACCCCCAGTCCCGGCCTCCATGCCTCCAGCAGACCCCCCCAGCAACACCCCCACATGAGGGGCCCCAGGTCCAGGCCCCAGGGGACCAGGACCGGGACCCGTACTGGGCCACGGTTAGGGTTGGGCAGGCACGGACCAGGCCTCCCCCTACAACGTCCCACACCCCCAGTCCCGGCCTCCATGCCTCCAGCAGACCCCCCAGCAACACCCCCACATGAGGGGCCCCAGGTCCAGGCCCCAGGGGACCAGGACCGGGACCCGTACTGGGCCACGGTCAGGGTTGGGCAGGCACGGACCAGGCCTCCCCCTACAACGTCCCACACCCCCAGTCCCGGCCTCCATGCCTCCAGCAGACCCCCCAGCACCACCCCCACATGAGGGACCCCCAGGTCCAGGCCCCAGGGGACCAGGACCGGGACCCGTACTGGGCCAGCCCCCAGACCCAGACACACACGGACCAGGCCTCCCCCTACAACGTCCCACACCCCCAGTCCCGACGAGTTCCCCCTCCTCTGGAGGGTCCTAAAGACCTCCAGACTCGGGGCTACTCGCTGCACTATTCAGTCCGACATGGTGAGCCGTTTCGGCCTCACACGCGACGTGTTCCCCCTCCTCTGGAGGGTCCTAAAGACCTCCAGACTCGGGGCTACTCGCTGCACTATTCAGTCCGACATGGTGAGCCGTTTCGGCCTCACACGCGACGTGGTCCCCCTCCTCTGGAGAGTCCTAAAGACCTCCAGACTCGGGGCTACTCGCTGCACTATTCAGTCCGACATGGTGAGCCGTTTCGGCCTCACACGCGACGTGTTCCCCCTCCTCTGGAGGGTCCTAAAGACCTCCAGACTCGGGGCTACTCGCTGCACTATTCAGTCCGACATGGTGAGCCGTTTCGGCCTCACACGCGACGTGGTCCCCCTCCTCTGGAGAGTCCTAAAGACCTCCAGACTCGGGGCTACTCGCTGCACTATTCAGTCCGACATGGTGAGCCGTTTCGGCCTCACACGCGACGTGTTCCCCCTCCTCTGGAGGGTCCTAAAGACCTCCAGACTCGGGGCTACTCGCTGCACTATTCAGTCCGACATGGTGAGCCGTTTCGGCCTCACACGCGACGTGGTCCCCCTCCCCTGGAGGGTCCACAAGACTTGAAGTGGTTTTTGCCTCTTTTTTCTTTTATTTTTTCCTCAGACACACACGGACCAGGCCTCCCCCTACAACGTCCCACACCCCCAGTCCCGGCCTCCATGCCTCCAGCAGACCCCCCAGCAACACCCCCACATGAGGGACCCCAGGTCCAGGCCCCAGGGGACCAGGACCGGGACCCGTACTGGGCCAGCCCCCAGACCCAGACACACACGGACCAGGCCTCCCCCTACAACGTCCCACACCCCCAGTCCCGGCCTCCATGCCTCCAGCAGACCCCCCAGCAACACCCCCACATGAGGGGCCCCAGGTCCAGGCCCCAGGGGACCAGGACCGGGACCCGTACTGGGCCACGGTCAGGGTTGGGCAGGCACGGACCAGGCCTCCCCCCTACAACGTCCCACACCCCCAGTCCCGGCCTCCATGCCTCCAGCAGACCCCCCAGCACCACCCCCACATGAGGGACCCCAGGTCCAGGGCCCCAGGGGACCAGGACCGGGACCCGTACTGGGCCAGCCCCCAGACCCAGACACACACGGACCAGGCCTCCCCCTACAACGTCCCACACCCCCAGTCCCGGCCTCCATGCCTCCAGCAGACCCCCCCAGCAACACCCCCACATGAGGGGCCCCAGGTCCAGGCCCCAGGGGACCAGGACCGGGACCCGTACTGGGCCACGGTTAGGGTTGGGCAGGCACGGACCAGGCCTCCCCCTACAACGTCCCACACCCCCAGTCCCGGCCTCCATGCCTCCAGCAGACCCCCCCAGCACCACCCCCACATGAGGGACCCCCAGGTCCAGGCCCCAGGGGACCAGGACCGGGACCCGTACTGGGCCAGCCCCCAGACCCAGACACACACGGACCAGGCCTCCCCCTACAACGTCCCCACACCCCCAGTCCCGGCCTCCATGCCTCCAGCAGACCCCCCAGCAACACCCCCACATGAGGGCCCCAGGTCCAGGCCCCAGGGGACCAGGACCGGGACCCGTACTGGGCCACGGTCAGGGTTGGGCAGGCACGGACCAGGCCTCCCCCTACAACGTCCCACACCCCCAGTCCCCGGCCTCCATGCCTCCAGCAGACCCCCCAGCACCACCCCCACATGAGGGACCCCAGGTCCAGGCCCCAGGGGACCAGGACCGGGACCCGTACTGGGCCAGCCCCCAGACCCAGACACACACGACCAGGCCTCCCCTACAACGTCCCACCCCCAGTCCCGGCCTCCATGCCTCCAGCAGACCCCCCAGCACCACCCCCCACATGAGGACCCCCAGGTCCAGGCCCCAGGGGACCAGGACCGGGACCCGTACTGGGCCAGCCCCCAGACCCAGACACACACGGACCAGGCCTCCCCCTACAACGTCCCACACCCCCAGTCCCGGCCTCCATGCCTCCAGCAGACCCCCCAGCACCACCCCCACATGAGGGACCCCAGGTCCAGGCCCCAGGGGACCAGGACCGGGACCCGTACTGGGCCAGCCCCCAAAATGAAGAAGGTAAATTTGGGACACTTTTTTTGCACAAAAGTGTCCGAAAATGAAGGAGTAAATTTGGGACACTTTTCTTTCTACGCAAAAGTGTCCGAAAATGAAGGAGTAAATTTGGGACACTTCTCTGCACAAAAGTGTCCGAAAATGAAGGAGTAAATTTGGGACACTTTTCTTTCTACGCAAAAGTGTCCGAAAATGAAGAAGTAAATTTGGGACACTTCTCTGCACAAAAGTGTCCGAAAATGAAGGAGTAAATTTGGGGACACTTTTCTTTCTACGCAAAAGTGTCCGAAAATGAAGAAGTACATTTGGGACACTTTTTTTGCACAAAAGTGTCCGAAATGAAGGAGTAAATTAGGGACACTTTTCTTTCTACGCAAAAGTGTCCGAAAATGAAGAAGTAAATTTGGGGACACTTTTCTTTCTACGCAAAAGTGTCCGAAAATGAAGAAGTAAATTTGGGACACCTTTTTTGCACAAAAGTGTCCGAAAATCAAGGAGTAAATTTGGGACACTTTTCTTTCTACGCAAAAGTGTCCGAAAACGAAGGAGTAAATTTGGGACACTTTTCTCTAGGCAAAAGTGTCCGAAAATGAAGGAGTAAATTTGGGACACTTTTCTCTAGGCAAAAGTGTCCGAAAATGAAGGAGTAAATTTGGGACACTTTTTTGGGTCAGGTCAGCCATGACCTTTGACACACTGCCTCTTTTTTACTGTCTATTTCAGCATAATTCCTAAACGCTTTAAGCCAGGAGTCTGAAAACTGGGTGTGCGTCTCAGGAGCAAAGGCTCATCCACGGTCTAGAGTTTCAGACCCGTGCGGCCTTCCCAAGTGTCATAGGTCAGCCATGACCTTTGACACACGGCCTCTTTTTTACTGTCTATTTCAGCATAATTCCTAAACGCTTTAAGCCAGGAGTCTGAAAACTGGGTGTGCGTCTCAGGAGCAAAGGCTCATCCACGGTCAAGAGTTTCAGACCCGTGCGGCCTTCCCAAGTGTCAAAGGTCAGCCATAGTAAAATTGGGACACTTTCCAATTGAGAGAAGTGCCCCAAAATGAAGTGAGGTCAAAAAGGTCACCCAAGGTCAGGAAAGCTTTTGGAGGCTAATTTCTGCCAGATTTTTGACTATGTCGTGCGCCAGAGGACCTTCAGCTAGGATCTTTTCGCCACGTTGCGATACGACCACCACAGAGCTACTTGGCTTTGCTGTTGGTCTACAGAGTTGGGACTCTGGGAGACTGATCAGGGCCTCATGGGAGGGCCGCAGGCCAAATTTAACGTGGTTCGGTCCATTTTTGCGGCAACGGCGAGCACTCAAAGGGAGGAAAAGGCGAGCGATCAAAGCCCCGCCCATCGAAAAGTACAGGTCCGAGCGGCACGGTTCAGACGTCCGTCCGCTCGTCTAGAGCCCCACGAACGACATATTAAAGATTCAGACTCGAATCTGGTGGCCCTGGGGTCAATCTGTTAAAAGTGCCCTGTATTTACTCCAAAGTGCCCCAAAGCGAAGGGGCGTGGCCCCGGGACACCTCCTGCCAATCCCGGCGAAGTTCAGTTAAAAGTGCCCCGAATTTACTCCAAAGTGCCCCAAAGTGAATGGGGCGTGGCCCCGGGACACCTCCTGCCAGTCCCGGCGAAGTTCAGTTAAAAGTGCCCCGTATTTACTCCAAAGTGCCCCAAAGTGAATGGGGCGTGGCCCCGGGACACCTCCTGCCAGTCCCGGCGAAGTTCAGTTAAAAGTGCCCCGTATTTACTCCAAAGTGCCCCAAAGTGAATGGGGCGTGGCCCCGGGACACCTCCGGGCCAATCACGGCGAAGTTCTGTTAAAAGTGCCCCGTATTTACTCCAAAGTGCCCCAAAGTGAATGGGGCGTGGGCCCCGGGACACCTCCTGCCAGTCCCGGCGAAGTTCAGTTAAAAGTGCCCCGTATTTACTCCAAAGTGCCCCAAAGTGAATGGGGCGTGGCCCCGGGACACCTCCGGCCAATCACGGCGAAGTTCTGTTAAAAGTGCCCCGTATTTACTCCAAAGTGCCCCAAAGTGAATGGGGCGTGGCCCTAAGTGAAGGGGCCTGAAAGCCTGGGTGGCTTACCTGAGGAGAAAACAGAAAAGAGTCAATGTTGGGCTGAGAGTGCCCCCCGATGTAAAAGTGATGTCTGCACAGTCCAGGACCCCAAAAATACCACGGGGCTCCGACTCTGATCTCAGAAGCGGGCCCTTTTTCTCAATTTGGGGCAAAAGTGCCCCTTTCTGAGGTCAGAATGGGGGCCCAATTTCCATTGGGGTCTCTTTTCGCACAAAGTATACCCGAAATGACCAATTTAGTATACCCAAATTTACCTCTTCCCTCAGGAAAAGTCAGGCCCTATGGAGTTCAGATAGCTTTCTCATTCCCGGTGATGACAGGTAACAGAAGAATGGTTAAACTGGTGAGAGAATAAAAAGGGTAAATCTGCCAATTTATTATAGCAATATTATGTATAGCATGTCAACCTCGGAATATACCAGTGTCTCCTGCTATCCTCCACAAGGATTAGCTCTACTCACTATCAGATCACTAGTCAACAAATCACTTAGTTAATGACGTCATTATGACCTATGATCTAGATTTTTTACTTCTTAGTGAAACATGGCTGACTGAATGTAGCTGTTGTGCTATTCTCATGAGGGCAGCACCAACCAAATTTCAGTTTTAGTAAACAGTGGTCGAACGGGGGTAAGAAAGGCGGTGGTAGTTGCTGCCATCTTTTAAATCTGTATTTCAGTGCAAGGAAAGTACGTTAGGGTGATTTTAGCTCTTTTGAATATCTGTTTCTTACTAAAAGGTGATCCAAAAGTCTTTTTTTTTAAATCAGTTATGAGACCTCCAAGATACTCAGGGAAATACATTGATTTGCTGAACTGCTGTCAGTTATCTGCACTGATTACAACTTTTGTATCATAACAGGGGAGTTTTAAACATTCACGTAGACAATAACATGGGACAGTATGCCAAAGAACTCTCTGCTCTACTTGACACTTTTGGCCTCTTGCAACATGTGAAAGGGCCCACACACACTCGAGGGCCACACTCTGGATCTGGTTATCTCTAAAGGTGTTAACATTTATTCTGTTGATGTTAAGGACTTGGCTCTTTCTGATAATTTCTGTGTGTTCTTTGACTTACAGATCATTCCAAATGTTCAGTTAACCTCTGTGTCTGTTAAGAGAAGGTACATAAATGAGAATACCAGTGCAAAGTTTATGGAGGCTATAGCTATGTCACCAACTGTGAGTGCAGAGTCAGTTGATGAACTCCTAGATCAATTTAACTGAAAATCTCAAATGTCATGGATGCTGTTGCACCTATTAAAAATAAGACGACCTTGATCAGAAAGAAAACGTTTTTAAATCAAAGTGGTTTTTAATCAACTCAGCAATTTCTTGAATTCCAGTGGCCTTTTTGACAAATTTCAATCAGGCTTCCGACCTCACCACAGTACAGAAACAGCGTCTTATTAGAGTGTTAAGATGATATTAGGTTAAACACTGACTCAGGCAAGTGTCAGTTTGGTCCTGTTGGATCTCAGTGCTGCATTTGACATGTGGATCACAGTATATTGTTAAAACAGGTTGGAAACTTGGGCAGGACTCAGCGGAACAGTCCTAGAATGGTTCAGGTCCTACTTGGAAGAGCAGAGTTATTTTGTGACCATTGGAAGTTATGAATCCAATCGAATGGCTATGACGTGGAGTTCTCAGGGGTCAGTTCTTGGCCCCTTCTGTTCAGTCTATATATGCTGCCTTTGGGTCAAGTTCTGCAGAACTCTAATGTAGACTATCACAGTTATGCAGATGACATGCAGATATACATAGCACTGTCCTCAGATGACTACAGTCCAATACAGTCATTGTGTCACTGTTTAGAGCAAGTATCAAATTGGATGAACCAAAATTTCCTTCAATTAAATCAGGACAAAACTGAGGTAATTGTTTTTGGCAATAAAGAGAGAGGATTGCGTCAGTAAACATCTCGAGTCACTCTCTCTAAAAACTAGGGATGTTGGGAGGAAAAATCTATAGCCTATTCTAAGCTAACCACGGGTTCGGGCCCTCTTTAAGGTAATCAGATCAAAAATGAGGAGTAAATAAAGAGATATAAACTGAATTAAACTGAGTAGATTTATTCTTAATCAAGCAATCAAAGTCAACGACGTAAAAGGCATACAATAACAAATAACCCGCGGGTGTCTGCAAAGAGCTTCGCCTCCTGAGAAGTTCTGCTGATTGTGAGCCCTGAGTCTCCAGGTCAGTGGATACTTTGTATATGAAAATGCAGACTTCGGGGCAGAATCTCATGAGCGGGTAATGGATACCTTTATGGTTGCTAAGGGCAAGGTCGAGGGAGGATGACAACCAAAAAGAATGGATCTATGGATTACTTTAAAGTCACATGGGCTAATAAAAGAAGAATGTTGGCAAATCATTAGTGGCACTATGACGGACGGCATGAATGGATCTATGGATCCTCTATTGATCACGAGGGGCAATTAAACCAAGGGGTAATCCGACCTCCCCCGCCTTTTCGTGGGGAGGCTAGAGCCGAATGACGTCACCAAGCGCTCTGATTAACATGGCTCTCAGGCCGAAGCGTTTATCACCTGCTGCTTCCCTAGACATTTCGTTACATCTGGGTGCGCAAGAGATTCTCTGTGCGGGGAGGCGAGGCCTGACAAACAATGGTCACTGTGTCTGGTGTCGGACTGGCTCACATGTGGGGGGAAGGGTGAAGTATTCATAAACATTGTGAATGTCTATCGTGACCCTGCTATTCTAGCTCTAAGTAACCGTTTGGGCCTTTTTACTATTGTGGGATCCTTTAGCATAGCATTATTAATATATAGCATAGCATTCTTAATATTTCAATAGGGACCAAGTCAGAAACCTCTGGCGTGCTGATAGACTCAGATTTGACCTTCAGCCAGTCATATCAAATCCTCATCCCAAAACAGCCCTTCTATCAGCCTTAAGAACATATCCAGAGTGAAGGGGTTTTATGTCTCAAACAGACCCAGGAGAAGTTGATTTCATGCATTCATCTCCAGTAGACTCGACTACTGTAACGGTTTCTGACTGGACTCCCACAAAAAAGCATTACAGCTGCAGCTCATTCAGAATGCTGCAGCTCGAGTTTTAACCAGAACAAAGAGATCAGAGCACATTACTCCAGTTCTTTCTTTCACTTTCTCAATGATCTTGGCTATAAAAGGAAGATTTGAGATAGGTCTGTAGTTAACATGGAAGCATCCAGCATTTCTTTTTTAAGAGTGGCTTAATGGCAGCTACTTTTAGGGATTTAGGAAACGTGCCTGATTGAAGTGAGCTATTTAGTGTTTGTCGCAAATCTATTTGGACAGAGTTCACACTAGTTTTTAAAAAGTCTGATGGCATTGTGTCAAGACAGCATGTTGATGGTTTAGATGCTGAACTGTTTCCTCTATGGTTTTTTGGTCAACTGTATTAAATTCTGACATCACAGTTGAGTTATTCCTGGGAGGTCTTAGGGATTGCGTTATTTTATTGTTTTGTTGATTTGTGTTAATATTTAACCTTATGGACTGGATTTTTTCACTGAAAAAGCAAGGAAATTCATTGCATTTTGCTGTGGAAAGGAGTTCTGGAGCGATCTGTTTAGGGGGGTTTGTCAGCTTATCAACATAGCAAATAGAGTGCGAGTGTTGTTGATGTTCTTATTAATAATTCAGAAAAGTGTCGCTGTCTAGCCTTGACTAACTCATAGTTAAAATTACAAAGACTTATTTTGTAGAGGTCATGGTTTGAAGTTTAGTTTTTCTCCACTTACACTCTGCTTTCCTGCATTCTGTTTTAAAGCTTTACCATCATAGTGTTCCTCCATGGTGTTTTCTTTCTGATCAAGGTCGTTTGTTTTAATAGGTGCAACAGCATCCATGACATTTGAGATTTTCCAGTTAAATTTATCTAGGAGTTCATCAACTGACTCTGCACTCACAGTTGGTGACATAGCTATAGCCTCCATAAACAGAATGAATCAGGCCAAGTCCTTAACATCAACAGAAGAAATGTTAACACTTTAGAGATAACCAGATCCAGAGTGTGGCCTCGAGTAGTGGTGTGCGATACTGCATATTTTGGTATCGATCTGATACCAAGTAAATACGGGCCAGTATCGCCAATATCGATACCGATACTTTTCTCCAGAGGCCGTGCGATCGCAATACAGCCGGGACCGGCGACCGAGCGGGGGGCGGGGGGGTGCGTCATCGCAATAAGCCCAGACGGCGACCGAGTGGGGGGGTGCGTGAAAAAAAAAAAAAAAAACGATCTGTAAGGCGGGCCCCCTCTATTGGCTAATCCGGCCTGCACAGGAGCGGCGAGTCCGGTGACCTGGCTGTTTCCTCTTTGCCGAAACCGCAGCATTGCAAAAAGACCACGCCGAACTGTTGGAAGGTCCACTGATAAAACACCTCAGTATTCAGACATTGACTTTGTTCAGAGATCATTAAAATCTGTTTCAGTACCTCTGATTGTTGCTTGACACATCAAGTGCGCCTGTGTGAATGACGAGAGATTTCACTGTCGGATGCTCAGCAGTGATTTCCAGAATTTTCTCTGAGATATCGGACACCATATCATTGGTAAAACAAAGTACTTTGGTGTTTTTGCTGAAAAAGTGTTTTGTCTTATTCACAGCTCCGTCACCACTATCAGCGTTTGAGGCCCTGTGGTTAGCTCTTTCTGCAGCTTTTAGTATTGATTTAGCCTCAACCTTTCTTTTGGGGGTCAGGGTCTTGTAAAAGTGGAGCAAATCTGTTCTCTAGTAGAATCCCTGTGTTTGGTCGGTTTGCTTTACTTTTTGTTTTAGCCACATTCCACGGCTGTTTTCTCTGGTACTGGGTGGGGTGAGAGACCTCCTGTGTGACGGCAGTGCAGGCCACTCAGTATCATCACGAGTCTCCAGGTGCTGGGTTCTGCCTGTTAACCGTCTTCCCATATCTGATAGAAGCGATTTATCTTTCCATGAATTATGCTTTGGCTTTGCACAAAGCATTTGTCTGTTAGCCTGCTCCTTTCCACTGATTTGGGTCATCGGTAGAGTGGTTTCATTCCCATATTGACCATTTACCTCCACGTTGACTTCGAGTCGCAGAATTTTCGTCTCCAGTACTGCTATCTTCTGGAGAAGTTTGTGGTAGTCATCCGTGGAAAAGGGAGGCATCTTGTTGCTAATTAGCTTAGCTTAGCTGAGCTCCACAAACCCAGTCAGTATAGTGCAGGCTTATGCTGCTGATAGGCCACACTCACGAAGTAAAAAGGGTTTAAATAATAGTGGTAGCCTTCAGATACTTTCATAAATTAAGCTCCCAGTGATTTAGAAGTATCCAGGACCCGCTTTCCAAATTTTGTAGCAAAAGGACAGGATTACAATGGGAATTAAAAGAAAAGTTAGAAAGTAAGAGCGGAGAGCGAAGAGCGAAGCGTCTACTAGCGTCTACTCAAGGACAGGGTTGTATGCCATTAACTTTGCTTGTACCTCATGAGGTTTCATCTTTTGCTAACACAGAACACGTCACTGTTACGCCAGTCCTGCTACACGGTCCAACAACCCCATCTAGTGGCAGCTTGTCGCAACTCATCATCATTCCCCAACCACCTGTTGGCAATTGGCAATCACCATTCCCTATTTAAGCCGGGGTTCTCCAGCCAGCCGATGCCGGTTTGTGTCTTGTCTACCAAACCTCTTACCAGTGATCCAGTACCCGTCTGTTACCGAACCCCGCCTGCTGACTACCCGTCTGTTGCCGAACCCTGCCTGCTGACTACCTGCTGTTGCTGAACCCTGTTGCCGAACCCTGCCTGCCTGACTACCGCCTGTTGCTGAACTCTGTTGCCGAACCTGCCTGCCTGACTACCCGCCTGTTGCCGAACCTGTTGCCGAATCCCGCCTGCCTGACTAGCGCTGTTGCCGAACCCTGCTTGCCGGACTACCGCTGTTGCCGAACCCTGTTTGCCGAACCTGTTGCCGAACCCCGCCTGCCTGACTACCCGCAGTTGCCGAACCCTGCTGCCGGACTACCCGCCTGTTGCTGAACCCTGTTGCCAAACCCTGCCTGCTGACTACCCGCCAGTTGCTGAAACCTGTTGCCGAACCCTGCCTGACTACCCGCCTGTTGCTGAACCCTGTTGCCGAACCTGCCTGACTACCCGCCTGTTGCTGATCCTGTTGCGAACCCCGCTGCCTGACTACCCGCCTGTTGCTGAACCTGTTGCCGAACCCGCCTGTCTGACTACCCGCTGTTGCCCCCCTCGCCTGTGGACTACCTGCCGGTTGCCGAACCCTCGCCTGCCCGACTACCGCTTGCCTAGCCTGGCTTGTTGCTAGTCTCCTGTTGTCTAATAATCCCCTGTCTTTTCATCTGTCTCCGCCTCCCTGTGTTCAGCATTTGGGTCCACTTGTCCTGTACCCTAACAGTACGAACCGGCCAAACATGGACCCAGCTGACACAGAGGCTGTCCGCCGGGCGATTCCTACCGACAGGCTCAACTGGGTCCTTAAAAACTCTGTGGCAAGTCATGACAGAGCCAAGACAAGGACCCAGCAGACACATTTTTTGCCATGCTCCGTTTACCTATCTGGATTTCGGTGTGGATCAGGAGAGTTTCCTGATGGAAGAGACTGGTTTTCTGACTTGGCTTGTGGCATTTGGGGAGGATGCAGCCTTTGCCAAACAGCTTGCAACTGTTTGCTGGAACTCCATCAGCCCGGTGAGACCCCAGTCATCCGCTCTGCCTGAAGCTCCTTCTCCTGCTGTTCCCGGGTCTCCGGAATTCAGCCCTGTCCTTCACCTAAGCAGAGTCTTTGCCCAAGCCCACACCGTGTCTTCGCCCAAGCCCAAGCCACACCTGAGTCTTCCCCTGTGGGGGGCAGCCCACCTCAGTTCTTTGCCTTACGGCCCTCTTCCCCTGGTGGGTGGCAGCAGACCACCTCAGTTCTTCGCCTTACCGGCCCTCTTCCCTGGTGGGTGCCGCCAAGCCAAGATGCCGCAGAGGCTGGTCCTGCCTCTGGGTTTCCTGTCGATGTTTGCTTGTGCCCAGTTCCCCTTCAAGCCTCCTCTCCTCCCTTGTTCTACGTATGGTCCCGTCGTCCATGCTCCAGTGCCAGCAGCGACCTCCTGCACCAGTGCCAACTTTAAGACCA
>JAOPHQ010005415.1:0-75000 GCA_030340625.1 Merluccius polli
TGCCAATAATCGTCTGAATGAAATATCGCAATATTTTTTGTTGAAGATGAGGCCTATATTTTAATAAAACCCAGATATTGTTATTATTTTCAGATGTATTTCAAAATAAACGTACGTGTCACATGCTACCCGTGTGCGGTAGAAGATGAAACCCTATTTCAGAGACCGCAGTCTTTAAACATAAGAACATAGACACAGAGTGAATATACATTTATCTATTTTAGATAAATACGTCTTCCAAACAAGGGTGTTTCTCTCTGAGCATTTGTGACAATGACATCGTATATCGCCATTTTTTGTGTGACAATATATCTTGAGTGAAAATGTCAATATGGCCACAGCCCTAGATGTAGGTGGGTGGTGTGGTGGTCCAGTCCTCTCCAGGTGATATATATCACGAGCTGCTGAGTGGATCATCCAAACATTTGAACATCAGAGGGCTGTGAGCCGTGCGGCAGATTCCCCTCGCGTCAACCGACCCGGCAGGCGGGCCGGGACGCAAGATTCGATATCAACCGCAGTGGGACGCGTTGGACGCCAGGCCACGGGCCGGGCTTGTGGCGGGGCGAGAGGGTGTGTGCGCGTGTGGTTATGTGTGTGTGTGTGTGGTCGGAGAAGGTGGTGGGGGGCGAGGTTCTAATTCATCATATGAAAGGCGACTCGCAGAATGCCTCTGTCACACTGGTGGAAACCAAAGCCAGTGAGGATGATGATGCCTAATGCTCGAGTATTTGGGAGGTTTTGGACAGTGGCCCAGGACTCGCTGCCCAGTTCCCCCCTGGAGCAAGTCTTCCACGGGCACATGCTAACTGGGTCAAGTGACACCGGGATGGGAGGGCTGGGAGGGGGGTCTGGCAGACAGGGCACACAGCAAAAGATGCTCTTTTAATTGCCCTGATGCCCCCCCCCTTCCCCAAGGGGTATCACCAGGTGTCCGGGAAAAAGCACAACTATAGCACAATTAGAAACTAATTGACGAGGGAACGAATATTGGCAAGCGCTCTCATTCTCTGCTACTCTCTCTTCCTATGAGTGGGGGAAAAAATGTAGGATCCTCCCCTTACATTAAAAGCTCTTTTAACATTCATACAAGCAACGTAAGACGAACACAAGGCAGCAGCTCAACAACTCCCAAGACATGAGCCGTATCAGGTAGGTAACGTTCAGGCTGAAAATTGGTCCACTTCACACGTCACAGAGACAGACATACAAAACATCACATAACATCACACACCAATATCAACACATCACCAACACAGCTTATTTTCAATGACATACGAAGGCAAATAGGTTGTGTTGTGACTATTTTTTTTGCATTGGTTTTGTTATTGTCTCCTCTAAGCATTGGCTAATATAGTAATAACCATCATGATAATGTACAATGTGGCTATAATGTTTGGATCGCCTGCTAATAATTGCCACTTAAGCTGATTAAATGCTCCCATTGTGTGTTTCTCCATACAGCCCAGCTGCACAACATGTGCTCCGGTCCAGCTGCAGATTCTGCTGCATAAACACAATTCCCTCCACTAATTACCGGTATTGGAAAAGCCCAGCAGTTGCTCACCAAGGCAGCAACAGCAGAGTAAGTGCAAG
Source organism: Merluccius polli (assembly GCA_030340625.1). NCBI lineage: Eukaryota > Metazoa > Chordata > Actinopteri > Gadiformes > Merlucciidae > Merluccius > Merluccius polli. Next base: position 1,597 of record JAOPHQ010005415.1, read on the forward strand.
TGAAATGTCTGGATCTTGTCAATACAAGGGGAGGAGAGGGGGGCTGGGGATAATGAATACAGCACAGGGCCTGCTGGGAGACATCTACATATTGTTGAATTCATCAGGAGCAGAAAGACGACCAGGGGGTCCTGTCCTGTCCCGTCCCGGGGTGTCAACACGGGCTTGTTAGGACTAATCATGGGTTTACAAAATACATGCTTATTAACCATGATGATGATGATGATCATGTGCTGCATTAGCCCTCCATTACTGATCCGACGTGTCGTGTGTTGTTTCAACACCTGACATAAAAACATGCCATTTATACTTGTTTGAATTACTTATCCCTATAGGCATACGAAATCCCCTTATTATCATCTGACCAAACCGCATACACTTCCCCCATGACTTCAACGTATTCCCACCCCACGGCACCCAGATGCTCCCCATCTTCGCGGACCGTTAACATGGCCGACATGGAGACCGGGCTGACAGCAACACCTTCGGCCGCACCGACCAACCCGTCCGTCGGTGATCAACACCGACCCGTCCGTCGGTGATCAACACCGACCCGTCCGTCAGGTGGGACTGCCTTAACCTTGGCGGCACGACCCTTCCCGCTAACACCACGTAATGGTCGGAAAATGGTCGTACGGAAAAAAATAAAATAAAACCAGCCGCTTAGTAAAGCAGTACACACAGATATAAAACCGTTAAGCTGTGGAGAGACGTTAATGAAACATAGCGATGATATTATTAGCCTATTCACGTCGATATGAAGCTACAATACAATGGCCGGGGGGAAAAATCCGCACGCCGTCAACACGACATACGACACACATCTCCGTCGTCGTATTAACTCACTAAGACGGTTATTTGCGGTGAAATGTCCGTATTGTTGTGTCGAGGCGGAGGCTAACAGACAACAGATGAGGGGAGGCAGCGACCCTCCCCCACCCTCCCCCACCGCCACACAATGCTCGTCCCGGACCACAGACCCGGACCTTACCTCCGTCGTCAAAATGTACGGACTGCTTTCTCCGCGGCTCGGTGAATCAACGCTACGTTTTTTCAAGCAAATAACCCGTCTTATGGCGACTACACGTGTATTTTTAGTCCGTTGTTCGGCTCGAAAACATGACCTCACCGGATCCAAGCGGCTACGTCTCCATTGCCTGACAGCAGGCCGTGCGCGCAGTCCGCAGAGGGCATGCGTAGCCGCTACGTCATCAGCAGAGACACGCCCACCAGCTCCTGCCCATTTCTAGCACGTCAGTCTGTCCGTCGTATCTGTTACATCTGTCTATCGGTCTGTCTGTCTGTCTGTATGTCTGTCTACCTACCATATCTCTCTCTCTCTCTCTCTCTCTCTCTCTCTCTCTCTCTCTCTCTCTCTCTATTTATCTATCTGTGTATCTGTGTATCTATCTAAAATACATAGGCTGTGTGAATTGTGAAAACAGACTGAATTGTTAATGTTGCATAATAAAATAATATTACAATTAAAATACGCACGCGCGCGCACACACACACACACACACACACACACACACACACAGCCATTGTGGTATCAGAGGATTTGGTTTGCTGCCATTTCCCAGACTAAGAAATGAACAGCCATGTCCATACTGTCAAGGGCTTGGATTGTATCTGCGTACTGTAGGGCTGTAAAAGGGTCTATTATAGGCTATTAAGAGGTACTAACTGCTAATAAAGTCATTGTTTGGCACATAGTCAGAATATCAAAATGCACTGTAGCTGTGTGATTAAATATGGGAGAAATATCTTCCTGCCTTCTGGATCACAACCTAGCTCATGTCTGTTATTTTGATTGAACATGAAGTATTATTATGTAGCCTATATTTGATAAAGGGTCAAAACCTTATGCTTCATGTGTTTTGCAGGCAATTCTTCACCTGTGTGCTAACCTGTAAGGCATCACCATTCACCAAGGTCAAACACCTGGCATATTGGACAGTTTGTTCAATACATTGTAATATTATTAATATTAGATCAAAATGTGTTATCCTGGTTATTAGCATATTACTTTTAGATCAACACTAATTATATTACTAGCCTACTACTTTACTACTATCACTGCAACTACTTCTGCCATTCTGCTAATACCACTACTACTACTACTATATGCTGCTACACTACTACTACTACTACTACTACTACTACCACTACTACCACTACTACTACTACTACTATTACTACTACTACTACTACTACTACTACTACTACTACTACTACTACCACTACTTCCACTACTACTACCACTACTACTACTATTACTACTACTACTACTACCACTACTACCACTACTACTACTACTACTATTACTACTACTACTACTACTACTACTACTACTACTACCACTACTTCCACTACTACTACCACTACTACCACTACTACTACTATTACTACTACTACTACCACTACTACCACTACTACTACTATTACTACTACTACTACTACTACTACTACCACTACTTCCACTACTACTACCACTACTACCACTACTACTACTATTACTACTACTACTACTACTACTACCACCACTACTACCACTACTACCACTATTACAACTACTACTACTACCACTACTACCACTACTACTACTACCACTACTACTAGTACTACTATTACTACTACTCATACAGGACCTTGTTGGTTACATGTGTGCTCTTGCTGATGTTGAGCACTGCACACAGCATCCTGGTGTAGCACCCGTCCAGAGACTTCTGTAGGGCTGGCTTCAGGGTCCAGCATTCACTGATATAGAGGAGAATGGACTCTACTGTTGCGAAGAAGAAGCTGAGTTTGATTTGGCGGGGGAGGTTGGTGTTCCATACACTGTTCATGCCGTTCAAGGCCTTCCATGCAAGTGCCTTCCTCACCTTTAGATCTTGCTCGGTTGAGTTGACCCATGAGCCCAGGTACTTGAAGTCCATGACTTCTTTCAGCACAGTGCCTCCTGCTGTTGTCAGAGGTTGATGTTCTGGCGGAACGTTGTAGGTGATGACCTCAGTTTTCTTGGCATTTAGCCTGAGACCAACCTTGGCGCACTCTAGCTCTACTCTGCGCAGTAGTTCTTGTGCTTGTTCCACGTTGTCGGAGAGCAGGCTGATGTCGTCCGCATAGTCAAGGTCTGTGAGAACTACAGCGGGGTGTCGTCTCGACCTTCTTGGTGTTAGCGTGAAACCAAGATCCTGCTCTTTCCCACTGATTGCCTTCCTGAGCTAATAATCATCCAGGACTATGATGAAGAGGGAGGGGGCTAGTGTGTCCCCTTGCATTACCCCGGCCAGGATGTCAAACTCCTCGCTGTTGCCATCTGGGGTCACCACCTTGGCCCTTGTTCCTGCGTACATGGTCTCTATTGCACGTAGTAGGTTGGGAGGAATGCCGTACGCCTTAAAGATCTTCACCATCATGCCTCTGTGTATTGAGTCAAATGCCTTCTTGAAGTCAATAAAGCATAGGACATAGGTTGTCCTTCTTTACTTCCTCAATCATTCTCCTAAGTGCCAAGATCTGGGCTGTGGTAGTTCTCCCCTCTTGAAAGCCGTTCTGGTTCTCCCTTAGGTGAGGGTCGATGGCTTGCCGAATCCTGTTTAGTATCATGCAGTTGTAGACTTTTGCAATAATACATGTTAGGCTGATGCCTCGGTAGTTGTCCAGCTTTGAGAGGTCTCCAGCTTTGGGCACTGGGATGATGTTTGAGAGAGACCACATGTCAGGCTGCTGATTGTGCTACTACTACTACTACCACTACTACTACTACTACTACTACTACTACTACTACTACTACTACCACTACTACCACTACTACTACTACTACCACTACTACCACTACTACCACTACTACTACTACCACTACTACTACCACTACTACTATAGGGTCCTTGACCTATAGGTGCCCTACTGCGAGGGGCAACGAGCGTAAAAAAAACAAAGTCTGACGCGTGTATTGGTGTTGTTCGTAAATTCAATGTCCAGAGAGTTGTTCTTTGATTTGGATATAGCAATCCTTTTATTGCAGCAAAAACAAACCATCAAACAAAGAGACTTGCCCTGCACATCGTTGCAGGTTAACACTTTACCGGAAAAAACACCGACACGGTCCCAAAACTGTTTGCCTCTGGGCTCGTTGTTCACCACCTGCCTCCAATCACGGCATCAGTAAATAGGTTACCCTAGTAACCAGGTAAGATTGACAGCAGCACCCATAGCAACCAGCAGTGCTTGACAGTAAGGCAGTGTCAGGCCATTCATTTCAATAAAATAAAAATAAACAAGAAACGTATTTTGTATTTTGGCTCCTACACTCCGGCCCCTAATTTGGCATGGCAGGAGGCCAGACACAATTCAACAAATTCACATAACGGAGCCAAATATTTAGAAGAAATAATTCAAAAAAGTAAATAAATAAATAAACAAATAATCCTCTGTCTTAGAGGTCCGAAGCTCCAGCTTCTTGGAGCAAGCACAGCTTCGTTACTGGTCTATCCAGTGTGCTTGTTTTAGTCTTTACTCGAGCAGAACGCACCAGTCCTCTTCTGTCAGGATACGTCTCCAGGACTCTGCCAAGCAACCAGGAACCACGTGGAGCTGAAGGGTCCGCAATCAATACAATGTCTCCAGGGACAAGACTCCGTCTTTCTTTAGCCCACCTCTGCCGCTCCTGTAGCAGAGGTAAATACTCTCTCAGCCATCGCTTCCAGAACAGGTCTGAGAGGTATTGGACCTGCCTCCATCTCCTCCTGAGGTAGAGGTCAGACGTCTCAAACAATCCAGGTGGCAAGACTGGCACTCCTTTCATGGTGAGGATGTGATTGGGAGTGAGAGCTTCGAGATCATTGTGATCTCCAGATATCTTTGTTATGGGACGGTCATTGAGAATGGCTTCGACTTCACATAGCACTGTATGAAAACTCTCGTCGTTCAGCGTTTGCTGGTGAAGAACTGATGTTAATATCTGCCGAATCATTCGTATTATCCGCTCCCATGCACCTCCATGGTGAGAGGCTGCTGGTGGGTTGAAGCTCCACTGCATCCCATCCTCCAGAAATGCGGATTGTATTTTGCTGTGGTTTAAAGCAGCAAGGGCGTCCTTCAACTCTCTCTTAGCACCAATAAAATTGGTTCCATTGTCAGATCTTAAATGAGAGATGGGTCCTCTTCTACAAACAAATCTGCGTATGGCATTTATACAGGAGTCCGTATTTAATGAATATGCAACCTCCAAATGAACTGCCCTAGATGCCATACAAGTGCAAAGGACTCCATAGCGCTTTTCAAAGGAGCGTCCCCTTTTTATCTCAAATGGGCCAAAGTAATCAACTCCAACATTGGTAAATGGAGGAAGATCAGCGACAATTCGCTCTAGAGGCAAGTCTGACATTTTCTGCTCACCCAACTTCCCTCTATGGCGTCTGCAGATGACGCAGTCGGACAGGATTTTTCTTGCAGCTGCATTGGCACTTGTGATCCAATACTTTATTCTCAATCTGGAAAGTACATGGTTTCTCCCACCATGGCCTAACTGCTCGTGGATGTTCTTCAGAATGAGAGTGGCGATATGGAGGTCTTTCGCGAGGATAACAGGATGTTTAAATTCCTCAGATATTGCTGCCCTACTCAACCTTCCTCCGACTCTAAGCAGGCCATCCTTAACAATGGGGTCGAGTTTATAGATGGAACTCTCTCTCTTTATTTCACCTTTCCCAGAGTTTAATGCGGCAAGCTCCTCAGGATACCTTTGCTGTTGGGCGAAGTAGATAATGGCAGTTTCAGCTCTCATGAGATCGTCTGGTGTTAGGCTTTGGTTACCATGTGCAGCTTTCCAGCCTTTCATTTCCTGTTCGACCTTGTCTGCAGCTTTATGACTCAACTGATTTCTCTTCCGACTCATCTCCAATAGAGTCGTCTTTAGTTTCAAGATCCAAGCAACTGACCGTTTCAACTTTTTCCAGTCTGAAAAGTATGTGATCAGTTGGTGTGTGGCACTTGGTGCAATGACAACTACTGCATTGGTGACCAGCTCCTTTTTGACCTCAGGGTCATCAGCAACAATGTCCAAGTCCTCCAAGGGACTATCTGGCCACTCTTCATCTGGTCTCCACAGAAACTCAGGGCCTTCGATCCAACCTTTGTTGGTCAGAAGGTCATCCACCTTTACTCCTCTTGAGGCTTTGTCAGCAGGATTCTGTGTGGTATGAACATACCTCCACTGTGTGACGTCAGAAGTTCTTCGGATGGCAGCAATCCTGTTTGCCACGAAAGTGTGAAATCTTTTGTTTTCATTTCTGATGTATCTTAAAACTGATGTGCTGTCAGTCCAGAAACAAGATTTCTCAAGGTGGAGCTGGATTTCTCCTCTGAGCATGTTGTCCACACGAACAGCGAGAACAGCTGCTGTGAGTTCTAACCGTGGAATGGTCACCTGCTTTAGTGGGGCCACTCTGGCTTTGCCTAGCATGAAAGAGACGTGACATTTGTTGCTGTTATCCCATATCTTCAGATATGTCACAGTACCATATCCACTTTCGCTGGCATCAGAGAAGTGATGTAATTGACCGCAGATGGTTTCTCCAAAATCCACTGGCTTGAGGCATCTTTCCACCTCGAATGCCTTTACTCCTTCCAAGTCTCTCAGCCACTTTGCCCACTGCTGTTTGAGAGCTGGATGAATTTCATCATCCCATCCATAGTTCCTCCGACACATATCTTGCAGCATGAGCTTGGCTGGAAGAGTGAGTGGGGCAAGAAATCCCAATGGATCATAGATTGAGCTAACCGTTGATAAGATCCCACGACGAGTGTGAGGCTGTTCTTTGAGCGCCAACTTGAACTTAAAGGTGTCGGTCTCAACACACCAATGAAGTCCAAGTGCTCTTTCAACTGGCAGTTGGTCTCTGTCCAAGTCCAATTCATGCAGATTCTTAGATCTGTCTTCCTCAGGAATGGATAGCAGCACCCCACGATTGTTGCTAATCCATTTTGTCAAATGGAAGCCTCCTTTTTGACAAATGTCGGTCAAATCTTTGACCATTTTAACAGCTGCTTCTTCTGATGGCAAGCTCTTCAGACAGTCGTCCATATAGAAGTTCCTACTGACTGTGTCAATTACACCAGCAGGGAAACTGTCACGGTGGTCTTCTGCTATTTTTCGCAGGGCATGACAAGCACAGCTAGGAGAAGACACTGCCCCGAACAGATGCACAGCCATCCTATATTCAACCAGTTCTTGGGATACGTCGCCGTCTGGCCACCACAAGAACCGAAGAAAGTCTCTGTCCTTCTGTGCCACGTTGACTTGATGAAACATTGCTTTAACATCAGTCATTAGGGCTACAGGCTCTTGCCGAAATCGTGTGAGGACTCCTAACAGAGTGCTGGTGAGGTAGGGGCCTTGTAGAAGCTCCTTGTTGAGAGACTTTCCTCTATACCCTGCTCCACAATCAAACACGACACGCAGAGTTCCTTTTTTGGGGTGGTACACCCCATGGTGTGGAATGTACCAGACTTTTCCATCTGAACGTTCAATTTCATGTTCAGGTACAAGTTCAGCATAACCTTTGCTGATCACATCACCGAGAGAGTTGGTGTATTCTCTATGGAACTTTTCATCCCTTCCAAACCTCCTTTTCAGTCCAAGTATTCGTTGCTTTGCGACACACTGGTTATTTGGTAGGGAGACATCTTTCCTTTTAAAGGGAAGGGCAAAGGTGTAGTGGCTATCTTGAAGTTTGCATGACTCAGTCATAATTTCCATGAACTTTAGATCATCCCTTGAGAGTTCCTCTTTGTCCTCTGATGACCTTTCATTAAAATCATGGTTATACTGATTGTGCAGCAGCTCTTCAAGTTTGGAAATGGAGATCCTATTGACATTAACAGCAGGGTGGCTCCTCTCACTCTGCTCCTCATCATGACCGGAAAGGGGACCATTAACGACCCACCCCAATAGGGTCTTAATGGCGTGTGGCCCATTGCCATGGCTGTTCACCACCTCCCAAGGTTCAAGCATTTTCGAGGCATTGGTTCCAATCAATAACTCCACATCGGCTTGAATACGAGGCAGGACAACCCCCTCCATATATGGCCACTTAGCCAGCTCCTCTTCCTTAATGATGTTATTAGGGCTCACAGGCATCCTCTTCTGAGTATAGACTTTCGGCAATTCATAAAATTGTTCCCCCGTGAGGCTTGCAATCTCCAGGTCTGTCAACATGTAGCTGGAGACTGAGGTTTTTGGACCCATGGTCAGTAGGCTGATTTTGGCCTTTCTTCCGTTTAGTTTCAGCCTTTTCATCAGGCTTTCAGAACAAAATGTATCGGTACTGCCTGGATCCAAAAATGCATAAGTTTTAATGATTTTGTCCCCCTTGCTGGACTTCACTTGCACAGGCAGTATTGGCAAAATCCCAGCGTTGCTACCGGCCCCTGTTTGTCCACATGTTTGCAGCGAAATCGGTGCATTACTCACCACTGGTTTCTTAGGATTGTCTGGGTTGCTTGCCCTCTCCCTATGAAGGACACTGGGATGTTTTTGGCTGCACACTTTACAAATTAAACGTTTGTCACAGTTCCTGCTCAGATGTCCAACACAAAGACAGCCAAAACAGACTCCCCTTTGTCTTATTAAGGTAACCTTGTCTCTGTGTGTCTGTGTCGCAAACTGAGGACACCGATTCAGGGTGTGATCTTTTGAGCAGCATACGCAAGTGGTGGTATTGTGAGCAGATGCATTAGTTGGCTTTGGGGCTGGTTTAGAACTTGTTTGGTTTTCCACTGCAGGGGTTTCAACGGTAGTGATAGTGGCAAAGCTGTCTCCTTTGAATTTGGGTTTGCTTTGTGCTTTTACTCTGATTACGGGTCTACTTCCTGTGTTTGGTGGAGCGTATTGAATATCTCCAAAAACGGGGGTCAGAAACAATCCTTACTTGACGTTCGACAAATGCGACAATGTCTGTAAAATTTGGTCTGCGATGTTGTCTTTCCATTATAGCACATGCTGAGCCTCTCCAATGCTCTCTTAGCTTGAATGGAAGTTTTGAAATAATCGTTTTCATGTTGGCGGGCACATTTAGTTCATCCATGTATTGCACATTTTCCATGGCGTTGCAACATTCTCTGAGGAAAAGTGAATAAGCTTGAAGAGATTTAATGTCTTCAGTCTTCACTAGAGACCAGCTGAGCACTTTCTCCATGTATGCGGCCGAGATCTTATATTCGTCTCCAAAGTGCTGCTCAAGCAAATACTTTGCCCTTTCATAGCCTCTGTCTGGTGCCATATGTTGACAACTGCGGACAAGGTCTTTGGGCTGACCTTTGGTGTACTTTTCCAGGAAGTACAGACAATCCCCTTTGTTTCTTGTGTTTCTCTCAACACAGTGTACGAAGGCTCTGACAAAGGATCGAAACTGTAGAGGATCCCCCTCAAAACAGGGAACTTCTCTCGGTGGCAGGAGGTGAGAGGTTTGCTGCTCTACAAGCAACGCTGTTATTTCATTTTGTCTGTGCAATAAATCACATATGGCTGCTGTTTCAATGTTACTTTGAGCGGAACTGTCTGGTCGATTCGTAAACTGCACCGGGGGGTTCATGTGTCTTGAGTTGTCCTGTGCCTCATTCCAAAATATACGTTGTCGTATGGCTGATGGTTGTTGGCTGGGAGACTGCTGCTGCAATAGCAGTGGCTGCTGCTGCTGTAAAAGCAGTGGTTGCTGCTGCTGCGAAAGCAGTGGTTGCTGCTGCTGTAATAGCAGTGGTTGCTGCTGCTGTGAAAGCAGTGGTTGCTGCTGCTGTAAAAGCAGTGGTTGCTGCTGCTGCGAAAGCAGTGGTTGCTGCTGCTGTAATAGCAGTGGTTGCTGCTGCTGTGAAAGCAGTGGCTGCTGCTGCTGTAAAAGCAGTGGTTGCTGCTGCTGCGAAAGCAGTGGTTGCTGCTGCTGCGAAAGCAGTGGTTGCTGCTGCTGTAATAGCAGTGGTTGCTGCTGCTGTGAAAGCAGTGGTTGCTGCTGCTGTGAAAGCAGTGGTTGCTGCTGATGTGATAGCAGTGGTTGCTGCTGCTGTGAAAGCAGTGGTTGCTGCTGCTGTAAAAGCAGTGGTTGCTGCTGCTGCGAAAGCAGTGGTTGCTGCTGCTGTAATAGCAGTGGTTGCTGCTGCTGTGAAAGCAGTGGTTGCTGCTGCTGCTGTAATAGCAGTGGTTGCTGCTGATGCTGCTCTGGCAGTGATGGATTCAATGTGATTGAAGACTGCTGAACACTTGTTCCTCTCTCAAAGTACTGTTCCATTCTGTCAGATGGTTCAAGTGAAACTGAGTGACTGGGGGATTTTAAAACTGCAATTTTTGCGTCAGCAGCTGCCAGTTGTGCATTCAGCTCAATCATTTCCTTTTTCTTTCGCAGCTTTTCCTCTTCCTCTTCCACTGCATGTTTCTCCTTTAATGCTGCCGCTTGTATGGCAAGTGCAGCTCGCTCTGCCTCTGCCTGTCTCCGAGCAGAGGAGGTGGAGGATCTGCTGGACCTGCTGGATCCAGACCTTGAGTGACTTCTATGCACCTCCTCAGTGACCCCCTCCACAGATTCAGACATCATTGGACTTGTCCATGCATTGACCTCCTCAATAAAATCATTTACATTAAGCATCTTTGCTTTGAACCATGTTATATGCCTTTCTTTATCCTCTGAAGGTAATATGGACAAAAGAGCGTCATGTGCCCCTGTGGCTTCTCTGATCACATGGATGTATTTCATGAATTCACACTGCACTTTATGTTTGCTTTCACCAGCATTCATGAGCCCCAGAATATGTTTTTGCAGGTTGGTTGCCTTGTTTAGTTTTGACTTTCTTTCCTTTTGCAGTTTGTCAAGCTTTTCCAGGTAAGCCTTTGGTGTCATTTTGATTGCGCGTTTTTTCAGAACTGCAGCCGGGTTTTCCATTTGAACATTTGTTTGATTTTTGTCCTCCTTGGACTGATTTTCGGCCTCTGTGGGCTCACTGGGCTGTGCCTGTGACTGCGCTTCATTTTCATCCATAGGCTGTTCAACCAAAAGCGCATCATGTGCTTGATCCTGTACACCAACAGGATCCATAATTCATAAAACATGAACAAATACCCGACGATCAAAGATGAAAATAACCTTCAGTTCAATCAGTCAAAAAGCACAGAACCGTTATCCGAAACCAGTCAGAAAAAATACAGTTATAAATCAAACCCTTTTTGAGCTCAAATACCCACGAACGGGTTGCAACCAGAGTGTAAAAACACTTCAACCTTTGAATTGAACCTTGTTTATTTACCAATGCATTGGATTTGTCTCTTTTTTTATTTTTATTTACAAGACCCTGTGTGCACACAATGTTTATTTATATGGCCATATATATACCAGCTGGTAGCGCGCTACATACCTTGACTTTGTCCGTGGCAGCGCTGCCGTTCCGGTCCACTTGGTTTCGAAAAGTCCACAAAAGTTTTCCAAAAAGCGCCTCTCGTTCGAGCGCTGCTCTATCAGCTCCCCGCAGTGCGGGCTCCGCCGAACGGTGCCGAATCACTGCTGGGCACGCAGTTGCTCAAACGCTGCCACTTCTCCTAGCGGTACCGGTTCGGCGCCGCCCCGGGCTGCTATCCAACGCCGGCGATATCAACTCCAGCGATGCAGGGTCCACCAGCGCCGGGTAGGAATGCGGCGGGTCTCAACGCCGCGACGTGGCTCCTTCTCCTCCCGGCTACTCTCGTTGCGGCCGCCAGGCCGAGGCAATTGTCCACACGCCGTTGATGTACGTACCGGCGTGTCCCAGTGGCTTTGTCCGATCCACTTCTTCCGATGCTCATCAAAGTTTTCACAATAGTCCCTTTTTAAATGAGGACTAAGTTTTGGGAGGGTCCTTGACCTATAGGTGCCCTACTGCGAGGGGCAACGAGCGTAAAAAAAAAACAAAGTCTGACGCGTGTATTGGTGTTGTTCGTAAATTCAATGTCCAGAGAGTTGTTCTTTGATTTGGATATAGCAATCCTTTTATTGCAGCAAAAACAAACCATCAAACAAAGAGACTTGCCCTGCACATCGTTGCAGGTTAACACTTTACCGGAAAAAACACCGACACGGTCCCAAAACTGTTTGCCTCTGGGCTCGTTGTTCACCACCTGCCTCCAATCACGGCATCAGTAAATAGGTTACCCTAGTAACCAGGTAAGATTGACAGCAGCACCCATAGCAACCAGCAGTGCTTGACAGTAAGGCAGTGTCAGGCCATTCATTTCAATAAAATAAAAATAAACAAGAAACGTATTTTGTATTTTGGCTCCTACAACTACTACTACCACTACTACCACTACTACTACCACTACTACTACTACCACTACTACTACCACTACTATTACTACTACTACTACTACTACCACTACTACCACTACTACCACTACTACTACTACTACTACTACCACTACTACCACTACCACTACTACTACTATTACTACCACTACTACTACTACCACTACTACCACTACTACTACTACCACTACTACCACTACTACCACTACTACCGCCACTACTACCACTACTACTACTACCACTACTACCACTACTATTACTACTACTACCACTACTACCACTACTACTAGGACCACTACTACCACTACTACCACTACTACTACTACTACTACTACTACTATTACTACTACTACTACCACTACTACCACCACTACTACTACCACTACTACTAGGCTACTACTACTACTACTACTACTACTACTACTACTACTACTACTACTACTATTACTACTACTACCACTACTACCACTACTACCACTACTACTACTACTACTACTACTACTACTACTACCACTACTACCACTACTACTACTACCACTACTACCACTACTGCCACTACTACCACTACTACCACTACTACTACTAATCCTGTTTAGTATCATGCGGTTGTAGACTTTTGCAATAATACATGTTAGGCTGATGCCTCGGTAGTTGTCCAGCTTTGAGAGGTCTCCAGCTTTGGGCACTGGGATGATGTTTGAGAGAGACCACATGTCAGGCTGCTGATAGTGCTACTACTACTACTGCTACCACTACTACTACTACTACTACTACTAGGCTACTACTACTACTACTACTACTACTACTACTACCACTACTACCACTACTACTACTACAACTACTACTACTACAACTACTACTACTACTACTACTACTACTACTACCACTACTACCACTACTACTACTACAACTACTATTACTACTACTACTACTACTACTACTACTACTACTACTACCACTACTACTATCACTACTACTATCACTACTACTACTACTACTACTACTACTACTACTACTGCTATTACTACTACTACTACTACTACTACTACTACCACTACTACTACTACTACCACTACTACCACTACTACCACTACTACCACTACTACCACTACTACCACTACTACTACTACTACCACTACTACTACTACTACTACTATTACTACTACTACTACTATTACTACTACTACTACTACTACTACTACTACTACTACTACTACCACTATTACCACTACTACCACTACTACCACTACTACTACTACTACCACTACTACTACCACTACTACTACTACTACTACTACTATTACTACTACTACTACTATTACTACTACTACTACTACTACTACTACTACTACTACTACTACTACTACTACTACCACTACTACTACTACTACTACTACTACTACTACTACTACTACTACTTATAGGCCTATGACTACTGCCTACTATACTACTGTAATACGACTGTACCGTACTACTATGACTACTACTACTATGACTGTTAACACTTTACTACTAATATTGTCACATGTCACTAGGCCTATTATTATACTACTTTGCTATAGGCTACTGCTCTGCTCTGACAGTCCCTATTTCTGTAGGCTAATTCACATTTAATGGTCGTCATCATTAACCAGAACACGCCATTATACACAGCTTCTTTTATATTTTAAACTCAATATAATAGCAATAATAATATTACACATAAATAATAATAATAATAATAATAACCATCATCATCATCATCATCATCATCATCATCATCATCATCATCATCAACTAACATTCACAATCTTTTTTTCTCCACAAAGCTTTGCTGATTTCATGCTGGACTTCATAATCCTTGCATTTTTTTGTGCCCACACAAATTCCCCCCCCCCCCCCCCCCCCCCCAAAAAAAATAAAATAAATAATAATAATGTGGAGACCAAACCCAGTCACACGGTGTGTGCGTCCATCCCCACCGGTGGGCCAGTCTTCTCCGCCTCCGACATCATGCACGGTCTACGTTACTATAGGCTCCCGCCGGGACCTCAGCACACCCGCAGGTGACCAGCAGGACCAGCAGGACCCATGCGGACCGAGCACCGTGACTAAGGGCATCGCACACGTTGCCTTAACCCGAAACTGAAAGATAATTTAGGCTGGCGGTTGCGCCCGCAAACGGTACCTAAACGTATTTATGTATTGATCCTGATCTCGGCCCAGTACAGACACGGCGGCGCATGCTGCACCTGGGCTCGGCATGGACCCGTCCCGCGAACCGGGACCACTGCAGCGGTGCTACGGCTCCTCAGCCCTCGCTCAAAGGAGAGCCCGGACCGTTATGATCATTATGGGATAGTGGCCTTTTTTATGCCCACAGCCTACAACATCCACCCGTTTTTGCTCGGCGTTTTGTATCCAGGCCTCCGGACGGGATCGGTTCCGTGTGGCGGACCATTGGACCTCGTTAGGCACAGATTAGGTAAATTAGGCAGCGCTTGGAGGAGACCCGGGGGACAGCGGCTATTGGCGGCTTGCTCCTCTGACCCGTCGCCGGGTTTTCAAAGTGTGACTTTAATCCCATTATGTGTTCAGAGCCTCACGCCTAAGAATAGTCCCCCAATAACAGCCAATGTTTCCCCGTATCCGTATAAGTGGACGTATGGGCGCCCTACGATGTGTTTACCTGCGGGCGTGAATCAGCCGTTATGATGGAGCAGCTGATGGAGTAGACCCGGACTCGGAGGATCCGGACCCGGAGGACCCGGAGCGGCGCGGGGAGCGGCGGGGAGCCTCACACACACACACACACACACACACACACACACACACACGGACTATTCACACACACAAACACACACACGGACTATTCACACACACACACACACACACACACACACACACACACACACACACACGGACTATTCACACACACACACACACACACACACACACACACACACACACACACACACACACACGGACTATTCACACACACTACGTATGATACGAGGTAATGTCCTTAGCCAGCCGCTCATTAGCTCTGGGAAAAATGTCTAGTCTGCTAAGGGGATGGGGATGAAACTGCCTCCTCCTGCTATTCATATGTGTCACAGATAACATTTCAGCGTCAATCGGCTTAGGATGGGTAATTGACTGCAGTATTTTACTAAAGTTTGCTCATGTGATGCCACGATATTACTGTTAAAGCCCTTATGGTCACCTCTGTGTTATGTTGGGTGTTAGTATTGAATTCCAACACTCAATGCAAAGTAAACAATCCTTATGGATTATGTTATGTGTGTGTGTGTGTGTGTGTGTGTGTGTGTGTGTGTGTGTGTGTGTGTGTGTGTGTGTGTGTGTGTGTGTGTGTGTGTGTGACTGAACATAATTCATGTACACGCGTTCATATGATGGAGAATGTGGTTGTAAAACGTGGAAACCACCTCCACGGATTATCTGTCCCTGTAATGTAATTAACTCCTAGTGGATGTGGTGATGGATGGCCTATGGGTTGCATCCTAGGCAGTCGGTGGCTGATAAATGCGGATAACAACCGTAGCCACATGGTCGATTGAAGAACACAAATATAATGGCGTGCACATCCTCCCAGTGCCATAGGCATCATGAGCATCTTAAACAGCCTACCTTGGTCTAGTTTAGTAAATAGACACCATGGGACTGTGATGTGTAGCAGCTTTAAGATTAAAATCCCATCTTCTTCAACATAGCTAGGCTTATAGCCTACTCTAGGTATCATGATTGTGATGGGTCAGGATCAGACATTGGTTTTAACACTATGAGGCATATCAAAGGCTATTCATCTAGTTTAACATGTACAACTATCTCTTTAGTGTAATAGCTTCCTTTATGTGATGGACATTAACTGGGGACATATCTTGTCAATTGACCAGCATAATGTTGACTTGCTCATTCAGTTTCATGTCCTGCCTATAATTTGTTCTGTGATATTTTCATGCTTGCTTTTGGACTGAATAGTTCAGCAATAGACCATATAAAACCACTGTAGTTTGGAAACAACACATTTGAGTCACAAAGCTTGGTGTCTTATCACCATCTCGGCCTAGTACTATTTTAATTCTCCTCTGTTCAATGAGATCCTTGCATCTCCACATGATCTTGCAACTACATACCTATAAACCCTGAGCTGGGGATCACACGCCACCAGTTTGTTGTGCTAGAATCACACCTACAACTGTGACCAGCAGATCCCTCCCAGTTCTTGGGACACAAGCCTATTAGTGAAACAAGTGGGGCAGGGGGGAGAGAGATAGAGAGAGACAGAGAGAGAGAGAAAGAGAGAGAGAAAGAGAGAGACAGAGACAGAGAGAGAGAGGCTCACATACTGAGGGGAATCAAATCAATCACAAGAAAGATTACAAAGGCCAGGTTTTTCCCTCATCTTTTAAGAAACGCCCACTGAAGATGTCCCCTACACGACACAGCTTGTTTCAGAGAAATTGAGCAGTAATCTCCAGCTAGGCTGACATGTAGCCTGTGTCTGTGTGTTTAGACGGACGATGGGGTGGAAGTAGAAAGAAACCTGGATAAGGAGCTTGGGATCCAATAAGAAGGGCTTAAATGCAGGCTAGAATATGTGTCCAAAGTGCATCAACGATGCCATCAACGATGAAGATGTGCAAGTTGTAGCCCATTCAGAGCACCAATACCACTGCCCAGGTTGAAAAACACAGGAAGTGGTATACATCACTATGTATCGCATACATAGTGCCGTATCCTGAATACTGTGCCATTTTACCCCCTGCAGGCGTGCGCAAAGACGGTGCGGGATGAGCAGCACATTTGTCACATTGGCGGAAGTGTTGGAGGCCCGGGGGGGCCCTCTAGTGGAGGAGGAGGTGTGGTCGCTGCTGATGGCCACTGCAGAGTCCCTGGTGGATGTGTCCTACAGGGGTATGGCCGCCCGCTGTCGTTGAAAAACGCCCCTCCCAATGAAGATAGATAAGCCGGGGAAAGATAACAAACATAACATGACATACACACGTGGAGCTCAGGAGTTGTAGTCTGCTGTTATGGTTATAGGCTGCATACGTTTATGTCTGGCTCTGCGTGAACACAACATTCCTATAGAAAAAGCAAGACATCTTTTTTCTAGCCATATTTTTTATTGTCTCGTTCTGTGTTTATTTATTGAAATATTAGGTAACAACAGCATCTACAACATCATAAGCCCCAGCTCGTTGTTGCTGTCCGCCACGGGTACCTTGGCATTTAAGAACTGTGGGCTGTCCGATGAGGTATCAACTTTCACTGCTCCAGAGATGCTACAGGGCCGTGCCAGCTCAGCCAAGCCTGCCATAGAGAGGGTCAGTGGACACACGTGCACGCATGCATGCATGCATGCATGCACGCACACACACACATGCACGCATGCACACACAGATGTGCACTCACGCACACACACACGCACACACACAAACACACATACACTCACACATGCACGTGCACACACACACACACACACACACAATACCTCAATATGTGGCTGACAGCAGACTAGTCATGTAAGGGGGCATGGGGGTGTGTTTGAATTGCTTTATCTGAACCGTAAACAATGGCATGAACTGAGGTTCCTATACAGACTGCCTCTGTGTTCTGACCTCCATGTTGTTTTGAGGGGAGGATACAGCAGAGTAATCATCTCTGCACATTTTCAGGATTTGTCATCATGTGAGTGAGTGCAAACGGGTGCAAAGATGCCACCTTGTGGTTAAACAGGATAATTACTATCCAGCTGGGATTTAGCTGTGTTGCACTTATTATGTGTTGTGCTGAGAAACCTGGCATACTAAAAAGCCGTTGTAATCTGATGCAAAGTGCAAAGCCAATATGTAAATAAGTATCATGGGCTACCATGCTACAAAAGTACTGTTCTGGTTAAGTGTATATCACGTCTCACTGATGATGTTATTTTATTCCTCAGATGCTGGTGTACTCCCTGGGAATGACTCTCTATTGGTCAGTCGATTATCACCTACCTCAGAACCAGGTTGGGTCCCAACACACACACACAGACACAGACACACACACACACATGCACACACACACACACACACACACACACACACACACACACACACACACACACACTCACACACACCACAGTATGCGTGTAAACACAGTAATTATCCATTACTCTGTACTCATGCATTAATCAAGGACTGTGTTTGTTCACCAGCCTGTTCAGTTGAGTGACAACCTGAACAGCCTCCTACTGAGCATGTGTGAGGACCTGGTCCACCGGCGGATGAACCTGAACTCCATCCTGGAGGCCTGTGAGTCTCAGAACAAGACCACGCTCCTTCCACCTCCCTCCAAAGTAATCCGTCAGCTGGTGGAGGAGGTCCTCCATGAATCAGTGAGTCCATCCATCATTATAACACATACTTTATTGATATTCTACTGTTTAGTCATTTCTATGTCATGTAGGGGACACTTTTATCCAAAGTGACATACAGTGAATACACATTTGAGTTGCTTTGGGTTTGTTTGTGTGTCAAAATCTGAATGTACATATTTAACAGCTATGAAATATTGAATAATAGATCACTATAGGGAATGTATTTCTTCTTTCTGAATTTGAAATTCCATTGGATTCAAAACCATGTTTATTACAAAATCAAATCCCATTCCAAAGTAATGTTCTTACGAATAATGGCGGGGGTTTTTTTCGGTATAACATGACAATAATTGAACAAAAAGTCAGTAGGAACAAAGCTGTTCCTCTACCCTCTAATATAACCACTACACACAATGTATCACACAAGTAGAACATCTTGTCATGACCACAGAAAGGCCATAATGTGTGTGTGTGTGTGTGTGTGTGTGTGTGTGTGTGTGTGTGTGTGTGTGTGTGTGTGTGTGTGTGTGTGTGTGTGTGTGTGTCAGACAGTCAGTATAACAGATACTAAAGGCCAGCATATTGTTTCCTTTGTTTGCAGCTGGACCATGGCTCTCTCTCGGACAGCAACGTCCCTCTGAGTGGCAGGAGCCAGATGATCAGAGAGCGGCTTCACGGTGAGGCTACACTAGTCTCTAGAGACACACTATAGTCACTGTTGTTCCTGAGTGCTCCTTGTTTGACTCAACCCAGATGTGTCTATTACGTTTTTAGTACCTGGTATATTGGGAATGTACAGTAGAGTGACGTGAAGTAGTGCTGTAGTTTTATGGTGACTGCTAGGGTGTTATGTTGCTTCTTGGGTGTTTTGGATGGTTGTGGGTGTTCTAGGTGGTTGCTAGGGTGATCTAGATGGTTTATATGGTGTTCTAGTTTGTTGCTAATGGGATGATGTGCTATGTGGTTGATATAGTGTTCTATGTGGTTGATATAGTGTTATATGTGGTTGATATAGTGTTCTATATGGTTGATATAGTGTTCTATATGGTTGATATAGTGTTCTATGTGGTTGATATAGTGTTCTATGTGGTTGATATAGTGTTATATGTGGTTGATATAGTGTTCTATATGGTTGATATAGTGTTCTATATGGTTGATATAGTGTTCTATGTGGTTGATATAGTGTTATATGTGGTTGATATAGTGTTCTATGTGGTTGATATAGTGTTCTATGTGGTTGATATAATGTTCTATATGGTTGATATAGTGTTGTATATGGTTGATATAGTGTTGTATATGGTTGATATAGTGTTCTATGTGGTTGATATAGTGTTCTATGTGGTTGATATAGTGTTCTATGTGGTTGATATAGTGTTGTATATGGTTGATATAGTGTTCTATGTGGTTGATATAGTGTTCTATGTGGTTGATATAGTGTTCTATGTGGTTGATATAGTGTTCTAGGTGGTTGATATAGTGTCCTATATGGTTGATATAGTGTTCTATATGGTTGATATAGTGTTCTATGTGGTTGATATAGTGTTCTATCTGGCTGATATAGTGTTCTATGTGGTTGATACAGTGTTCTATATGGTTGATATAGTGTTATATGTGGTTGATATAGTGTTGTATATGGTTGATATAGTGTTCTATGTGGTTGATATAGTGTTGTATATGGTTGATATAGTGTTCTATGTGGTTGATATAGTGTTCTATGTGGTTGCTAGGGTGTACTGGGTGGTTATTAGGTATGCAGCTTTAGCTGTCCACCTAAATCTGTCCTCATGTCTTCATATATTTGACTTCACTCTTCGTCCAAGTGTGTTTTTAAAACATATTGATTTGTCACATAAATGCCATCATCATAGCTTTCTTGTACACAATTGTAATGCCAATCCCAATCATTTGAAGTGTGATATAAACATTCACTTTGAAAAGTTTTGGACTCAAGGTTGCTGGAGGTGTCCACTCAAGTCACGTCATAAAATGACTAGAGACAGAATATCAAGAAATCCATATTCGCTCAATATAAAATATCACAAAAGTGTGACTCAACAAACGTTGAAATGTCTAGTTATGGCTCAAGTATCTTATTCTTTCTACGATTCTTTTCTTTATCACAACAGAAAACTGGTATAACTTGGTAACCCCATTTACCCTAGTATCCACCTGACGTCGGTTGATAATACATAGATTTTTATAGAAGTAAAGTTGTAATAGACTAATAGGCATTGTTGTCCTGACCAAAGGCAGGGTGCAGGTCAATAGGATTAAGATTTTACCCTAGAGACGGGCGCGGATTAAGATATTTGGAGAGCCAGTAAATCAAGCACTCATTTGAGTCGCTTAGCTTAACCTCTCCCCTAGCCAGGATTCTGTCACAGAAACCTCAGTGTTTCTGGGAATGGATGAACATGGATGAGTTATTGCGCTCATCGCCGTCGCTCTTCTACATGCTGGCTAACCTGCTTGTTGTTGACAGGGCGGAGAGGGCAGTTTGCTGATTTCAGCGACGGCTCTGCGGCAGAAGGGAGAAGATACTCAACAGACTCTGACTCAAAGTCAGGTAAGCCTGTGTGAGAGGAAGGCAAAAACAAGTGCTTCACATGAGCCCACACAGCTGTATCTAGGACAGAGCTAAAGAAAAATAGCCTTTTTAAATGTCATACATTTAAAAAAAAATCATAGTAGATCCTTCTGTGCTGACTACTCTGGAAGGTGTTCTTGCTAGGCCATTCATGTGTTCACCATGTCTATTCATGTGTTTACCATGGTTTATCATGCAGTCATCATGGCTAGTCATCATGGCTAGTCATCTCTTCACCACAGCTAATCATGTGTTCATCAAGGCTAGTCAGGTGTTCATCCTGGCTAGTCATGTGTTCATCGCGGCTAGTCATGTGTTTACTGTGTCTAGTCATGTGTTCACCGCGGCTGTGTTTGTCTCATTCATTCATAGGGAGTCTACCTCCGAGACCTTGGAGGCACAGGCCAAGGAGCTCCCCCATTCCTATGTATCCCTCTTCTTTAGACAGGTATTGGTGTTGTACACACACACAAACACACACACACAAACACACACACACACACACACACACACACACACACACACACCGCCATTTGGCCATTCAACCTTTCGCTTACTTGAATAGAATCACCAGCAATAATAAGTGCCAGCAATAAAACCACATGGACAGTGAGAGACTCGGGGAATGTGAGCTGGGTTGAGACTGTCATGAGACAGGTTAGTTTTACCCTACTGATGATGGGTTTGATCACAGTCATTATAATCAAATGTTATTTTAATCAGACATTAAATTAAATTATTAAAAAGTTTGGACATTAAGTGGGAATTGACAGAGTGCATCAGAAGAGATGTCGGGATGCAATAGTAGTCGCCTCTTCAGCTAGTAAAGGTTTTGATGCAGCAGTATATCAGGGCGACTGAAGATTTAAAATGCATTTAAAATGCATTCAAACCCTAAGTCTCTAAATCTGTATGTACTCTACTTGAAAGGATAGATGGTATAGGTAAAATGCGCCATCCCAGTCCCTGTCCCAGGATTTTTCTTACACAACAACAACCCCCCCTTCTACTCCATCACCCCCCTACAGATTCCCTCGTGGTGTCCGTCACCGGGACAGCACCAGCAGCTGGCTCTGTCGTAGCCCCCACCAAGACATCTCCCCCAAGGCTTCGGTCCGAACACACAGTCCCTCCATCACCTTCAGCGAGTCCTCGCTCAGCCTCAACCAGAGGAAGGCAAAGGTAAGGTTCATTTCTCAAGGTGTGTGTTACACCATGCAAGGATCTCATGGGGATGTTATGAGCGTGTGTATATACGTGTGTGTATATGTCACAATTAATCACGTGGATCAAGGGCTGTTTCATGATTGTTTTTATTTGTTTTTATAGTTCAATTAGAGGGGTTTCAGAAGGTGAAACCACAACAAACTATGTTAATTCATTTTAGATTTTCACTTCTAGAGAACTACAACACAAGTGGACTTTTTGTTTTTTGAGCAGCGGGCATCAAGGGTTTTTTTCTGAAGGTGAAAGAACAGGAGAGCTGAGCGTGCAGTGACGTCAGCAACATACACCAAATCTATATATAAATACATTCACTTCAATGTCAATGATGGAGAACAGACCGGATCACAGTGCACATATTGGGTCACAGCGTATCACTCACAGTACAGTGAGGTCCAGGTACTCTTTTAAATCCTCGTGTTCAGAAGCAGCTCCTATGCCGTGTGTCTCGGCAGGCTCTCGGTCCAGAGTTCATCAGGATGACAGAAGAACAACAACAGACCATTCTGGAGCTGCCTGGATCCATTGTGGTAAAACATTATATTTATCAGTTCAGCTCCTCTTTCTCTTACTTATGGTCTAATCTTATATTCTATGTAAGAAAAGGTGTTTTGTTTAGATGGATGTGTTGTTATTGTGTGTTAATATTGGTATTCTTGTCTTTGGTCTTAAGCTTTAATTTCATCATTATCTTATGTTGTTGTTGTTGTTGTTGCTGTCTTTTTGCATGACTTTCTGCAACAGTGTGATTTTGTGTTCTTGTCTGCCTGTGTGTGTATGTATGTTTCGGTATGCATTTGTGTGCCTGTGTGTGTGTGTTTCTGTATGCATTTGTGTGTGTGTGTGTGTGTGTGTGTGTGTGTGTGTGTGTGTGTGTGTGTGTGTGTGTGTGTGTGTGTGTGTGTGCGTGTATGTTTCCGAATGTGTTTATGTACACGTGTGCATGTCTGTGTATGTGTGTCTTTACCCCTGGGTGTGACTGTGTGTGTGTGCACCTCAGTCGAAGAAGGGCCGCTCGTGTGCGTCCCAGCGGGAGGTGAATGTGACGCTGCCTAATGCCCAGTGTGTTGTGGTGCGCTGCGACCTTAAGTCCAGGGCCAGGGATGTGTTTGACATGGTGGTGGCCCATGCCAACCTGGTGGAGCACTTCTACTTTGGCCTTGCCTTCCTAGATGGTAATGGTTTATCATGAGGCCTTGTTTGTGTGTTTTTTGCATTGATCTAGGAAGTGTAAAATGTATGTACAATCATACATGCACTTGAACCTTTGGATGTTGAATGCTGGAATACATTTCAAGTTCAAGTTGTACATACAAGTTAATATATGAATATATTAAAAAGCAAAAGCATGACTGCATGTACTACCAATATATATATATATATATATATATATATATATAATTGTGTAGTATGCTGTAGAACTTTTGGTATAACATGTAAAGTGATCCACAGAGCATAGGCAACTTAATGTAAAACATTTAATTATACTAGATATACTTTATGTACACATATTTTGATATATTATATTGCAGATGGTTGCTCTGATTCAGAATTAATCATTCCTGAAATTTTGACTTATCGCTGTGCCTAATATTTATGCTGCTCAACAGATGATGAATATTTTTTTTTGGATCATGAGACCAAAATATCAAAAGTCGCACCTGAGTATTGGAAGAAAATGGCGTTGTCCTCCTTTACACTGTTTTTACGAGTCAAATTCTTTGTGGACGATATCGCCTTCATTTTGTAAGTACATTTATTTCAGGATCTTGATTGAAATGTGATCAATTCAAGTTTGAAGTAACATTTTGCATGTTAAAACCTCAGTTTTTACTTATTAGTTGTGCTGTTTTGGTGGTTCCAGACACAGACTGACCCGTCACCAGTACTTCCTACAGATGAGGAAGGACATCTTGGAAGACAGGCTGTACTGTAATGAGGAGACAGGCATGTTCCTGGCGGCCCTCGCCCTGCAGGCTGAGTTTGGGGATTACATGCCAGAGGTAACTGTCGCTAAAACTAAACCTAACCCTTACCCTAAAAGCTATCTCTTACCCTTACCCTAACAAATAACACATAACCCTAACCCTTACCTTAACCACAACACCTATCCCTAACCATAACCCTAAAGAAACAAAGACATTGTCCACAAGTGTTCAATACGGACATCAGCATGACATTGTTGATTATTATTTGTCATTTGGGCACTTTTATCCAAAAGTGTCTTACAATGACATGAATGCATTCATACTTAGCATGGGTGGCCCCAGTGGAAATTGAACCCCTAACCCCTGCCAAATTGAGCTCAAGAGGACTATTGATTATTGTTCTATTGTAATGATTATCATTCCAAACCTGTTTATTACTGTGTGTGTGACCAGCTGTATGGTAAGAGTTACTACCAACCAGAGCACTACGTCTCAAAGAGGATGCTGGAGAAGATGGCTCTGCCCACGCTGAAAGAGGAATTACCGAGGCTCCACGCACGCCACGCCCAGATGCTTCCCGAGGAGGCGGAAATAGAGTATCTCAAGGTATGAGAGCAGTCACTAGGATACTCGCACACACACACACACACTCGCACACACACACACACACACACACACATTTTAATCTCATGTTATAGATATGTTTTACTTAAATCTGTGGCATCTCATATCGTCATTTTATTTCATATTTGATCTTTTTAAATATTGTATTTCATTGTATATTTTCTGTATTGATTGCCGCCCTCCATCCACCTTTGTCTACCTCTTGTTCATGTTTCCCTGCCTTGTGTTTTAAGTCATTGTGTTTATTGTGAATGTCAAAGCGATTTGTAAAGTCTGTTTTTAAAGGTGCTATACAAATAAAGTTGTCTGGCTGAATGATGTGGTTTGAAACCCACTCAGATCACCCAGCAGTTACCAGAGTATGGGGTGATGTTCTATCGCGTGGGCCGGGAGAAGCGGCCGGTGGTGGGAGAGCTGGTGTTGGGCATCTGTGCCAAGGGAATCGTCCTCTACGAGATGAAGAATCACATCCGTACTGTCACCAGACGCTTCCTCTGGAGGGAGACGGACTCCATATCCACAGGGGTATAAACTAAATGATTCTACCTTTCCTAACTCTACTAACTGACTACTAATCATTAAGACGTTGTGTGTGGAAGCAGCGATGTAAGAAATTGGGGTCGCATTTTCAGACTTAAAAATTAGGGTCACTGGCCAAAAATGGTTGGGAACCAAAAAAGGTTGGTCTACCAATCTAATCCTTGATGTCTTGCTGTGCCTGGGGGTCTTTTAGCGGCGGAAGCTGACTTTAGAGTGCGGTGGTCCCAGCGAGAAGAAGCACAGCTTTGTGACGGAGAGCTCCAAGATAGCCCAGTACCTGCTCAACCTCTGCTCCGCCCAGCACAAGTTTCACAGCGAGATGGCATCCAGACAGCTCAACCACAGCGCTGTGCAAGGTGGGGGACCTTTTAATCCCAAGTAGTGTGAAGTAGCACTCTTAATGTCTTCGACAAGGCATCAACATACAACAAAGGATACAAACCTTTTGTGAGGTCTTCTGCTGAGCCTACTTGAGGCTGCTGCTGTGATTCTTGCAATCAAAATAGATAATTTTGTGCTAGCGACTCTGAAACGTGTTAGGCTTGTCATGCCCTCACCATGGCTAGTCATGTGTTAACAAAAACAAAGCACAAATGTGCAATAAAATGACAGTGCCTTGCCTGTAATGATTACACATCGAAGGTTGATCCTAAATATGCAATAGGCAAGAGAGGAACCAAAGCATCAACAGTGACCTAACCTCATTTCTCCTGATCTCTGCCAGAGGAAAGCATGGAGAAGTACATGGCGGTGTGTCGCATCCGTAACAGCGAGCTGAAGCGCATCTCATGCTCAGAGGGCATGCTGAACATGGTGGGCCTGGCGCCGGGCCAGCAGGACAGCATGTCCAAGTCCTGCGACAACCTGACGGCCAAGCTGGAGGCCAGGCTGCGGCAGCAGAGGGAGCTGAGGAGGGAGATGAGCAGGGAGATGATGATGTCTGGGAGCAACAAGGAGCTCTCGGAGACAGAAGACCCCAGGGAGGCCAAGGAGAGACAGGGCTGCACCAGGTGACCACCACCATGCTGGGTGGGGGGGATCTTGTCTGGTCTGATAACGTCTGAACAGTCCTGGTTACACACAAGGACCTCGTATTCAAATAGGATGCTCTTGAAAAAGAGATTTTTAATCTGCTTGATTGCTTTTGTTCAGTGTATACATGTCTGGTACTGTTTCACGTTAGGGTTCAGGGTTTGTGTCTGGTACTGTTTCATGTTAGCAAAGCTAGTGTTTTCCTATAGATACGAGTACCAATTTTAGCCTAGCATGTTATTAACCTTTTAGATTATTATTTTTTAAAAGCACAACATTTTTGTTTTTCAGCACAGCCGAGGCCTTTCCCAGATGGATGTCTAGCGTCTCTCTCCAGAAACAGGACTCGGAGGCTTCTTCCTCCATACGATGTAAAACATCACTGTTTCTTTTTTTCCAATTTATGTAAAATCTCTCTCGTCATCTATCTATTTATCTAATTGACTACTCATTTTCCCAGTTGACACTCCAATGAGAACCCCACCAGAAAGAGAGATTATCTGCGTGACCTTAAAGAAAGATCCCAAATTAGGCTTTGGTGAGCATGGAGAGTCTTCTATCCTAGAAAACATAGTGTGTCCCAAACAGTAGGTTTCTGCTATGCTAATCTCTGTCACCATCTCAGGGTTTGTGATCGTGGGAGAGGACAACACAGGTAAACTGGACCTGGGAATCTTCATCGCTTCCATTGTTCCCGATGGCCCAGCGGACAAAGATGGCAGAATCCGGCCAGGTCTGGATTTGGGGCGCCAACTGAACTTGCAGTTGAAATGCAGTCCATAGTTGTATACCAGCTGTGCATTGTTTCTGGCAGAACAGACCATGCTAGGTGTCATAAGGTGTACTGTCTTTTGATTGGTCATTTTCCAGGGGGGCGTCTGATCTCTCTGAATAAGACCAGTCTGGAAGGGGTGACGTTCAGCGATGCTGCCGCCATTTTACAGTCCAGCCCCAACGAGGTGGAGCTCATTGTGTCCCAGGCAAAACGTATGATCCACTTGCTACTTTGTACAAACACACACGCATCTTAATAACCGTTACTGCATAGATTCACATGTGTAGTGATTCATTACTGCCATGCAGTCGAACTTCAATACAACCTGCTCGCATTGTTCTGGTTGTGTTTTCCGTTTGTGTTTTCATAAATGTGTCTAACCTGTAATCCTGCATGTGATCTCAGAAACCCTAAAGGACAGCAAGAGTTCGCTGTGCCAGAGTAACCTGGGCCTGGCTCTGGAGAAAGGCTTTGGCTCCCAGACCACCCTGAGCAGCACAGAGTTCCGGCCCTGCCATAGAGGAGCTGGAGGAGGCCCTGGCCCTGTCCAACCTGGCCACCCCCAAGCTGGGCAGGAGGCTTCACGTCCCCGTGGTGCGAATCCTGGACGCTCAGGTCAGAATCACTGCCTTTCGGGGTGCTCAACCCACTAAGACACTAACCACACAGGCAATGCCTTGTAGAGACCCAGGTTCGATTCTGAGCTTTCGATGAATCCCTCTCTTCTTCAACCCACTTTCTGGTCTCTCTTAACTCTCGGCGCACAAAGCCCATAAACATATAATAAAAAAGAAACTGTTTATCCTACTAGAAATTCTTGGAGGTTTAGGTTGGTTGAAACATGGCTGGTAATGTAAAGGTCAGAAGTTAAAAGTTGCTAAATGGGTCACACCAGGTTAATGGTTAAATGGATTGAGTGCTCTGCTTGATTTTATAATCTGATTGAATTAGTGTGATGTAACTTTGACTCACCGCCATTCACACTCGACAAAAGTCTGGCACAGCTGCTCCCTCACTTCCACCTCCTCCCTTTTTACTTTCCCATTATCTTTCACTCCTCTTTTTCAGGATGCTTGTTCGAGATCACCCTCCATCTGCAGTCTCAAAATAGGGGAGCAACTTATTGTGGAAATAAAGAAGAACAATGGTAGCCTTGGCATTAGTGTGGCTGTGAGTTACTAACATACTAACATACTACATGATACTAACACTAACATGTGTGTTGTTATGTGAACTGTTCCTCAACTGTTTTTTATGTACTTCAATTTCATTTATCACACTTACAAATCTAACAAATCTAACAGATCTAACAATTTTTTTGGGGAAAAGTAAAGTAATTATAATTATCAGCACTTATATTAGATTAATATTGTCTAAATGGGTCTATTTGAGAATGGGGTTAGGGTTAGGGTCACATGACTAATGCTGTTGTCCAATCACAGGGCGGGATAAACACTAACGTACATTTTGGAGGGATCTACATCAAGAGTCTGGTGCCAGGGGGCGCTGCAGAGCAGGACGGGAGAATCCAAATTGGTAAATAAACTCAGTAAAACATTGTGGAGGTTACCCTTCCTTCCACTGACCTGCCTCATAATGAGCCTCAGCCCTCTCTATCCTCTCATACAGCAGTACTACAATGTACAGTGGATTCAAACTCCTAACGGAAAATGTGTTAGAGATTTATGCTAAATAATGTAACGTAAGGTAAAGCAAACCAGGAAGTAAATTGTAATAGGGTCATCTCAAATAGTACAATGAACATCCACTGAAACCTCATGGAAAGTATGGATTTACATTACATTTACTAGAATAATACCTAATTTTGTACCAATAAGGCAAGGTTTATGTCTCTGTAACGTGTGCTTCAGTAAGCAGATGCTACAGACAGTACACAGTGATTGCACACCACCATGATCAAACACACACACACACACACACATGCATGCCTGCATACACACACAAGCAATACTGCTAATGATGATATGAGTGTGTGTCTCTGTATGTCTGTGTGTGTGTGTGTGTGTGTGTGTGGTGTGTCTGTGTGTATCTGTGTGTTTGTGTGTGTGTGTATGTGTGTGGGGTGTGTGTGTGGGTGTGTGTGTGTGTATGTGACAGGTGACAGACTGCTGGAAGTTGATGGGTTCAACCTAAGGGGTGTGACTCATCGACAGGCTGTGGAGTGCCTAAAGAGGACTGGAGAGGTAGAGCATACACACACACGACAAAAGCATTGATGCATAGAAACGCACACATACACACCCACAAATTGTCCTGAATGCATAAAAATGGAGGGACATTTATCTGCCTACATATGTTTTTATTTTAGCTCATGCTAAAGGCTCATTTACACCGGGGACGTCTGCGTCGCGTTACGGCTGCGTCGCGTTCGCCGCTGCTGATCGCTGCCACTCTAGTCAATGAGAGCATTTACACCGGGCGCGCTGCGTAACGTCTCAGCTGCGTCCCAGGAGAGTCGCGCCGCAGCCGCAACGCTATCTTTACGCAGCGTTCTATTTTTGACGCGAGACGCTGCTGAAACGCGTCAATTTAAAATAGAGCAGACCGACCGGGCAGGAAGTGAAATAGTAAAAGCCATGGAGCATCCGGTCAATTTTCAAAATAAAACACAATACTCAGCTCATGTAGCCTATCACAACTTCACATCAACATTACGTCATGACCGGTGGTACCAGGGTCAGCAGTCAATCAATCAAAGGTTCTCAGAGGGTCGGCAACATGGACGACGAGAGACTGATTGTCGAAGTGGAGCAACATAAAATAATTTACGAAATAAATCATCCTTTTTTCAACGTCGGAGAAGCAAAGTAAGCTGTTTGTTGTCGTCCTTTCCTTTATACACACAGTTTATCACGGGACTCTCTCGCGTACGTTCAGGATTATCGCGTGATCTCGTGATCTCACGTGAATACAGCTGGCTCGCAAGGCAACGCTACGCTGCCGTAACGCGTCCGGTGTAAATTGACGCAGGGCAGAGGACGCAGCCATAACGCGACGCAGCCGTAACGCGACGCAGACGTCCCCGGTGAAAATCCGGTGTAAGGCGATATGAGTCAGCCGAAGCAGGCTGACGCACCAGGTCGGTGCCTAAGCTGTTTCACAGACAGCTTAACCCCCTCACCCCAAACACTGATTTACACTCAACCACACTGGGACAGAGGTTGAGACTCAGAGGAGGCTCAGAGGGTCATTAACATGCCTGAAAACAATGTGGAAATACTGACAAAAACACACAGAAATCATTAGAATCGCATTGTATTCATGTGTGGATCAAAGTACATTACATATACATACATATACATACATACTTGGTGGTACATGGCGTGTGTGTGTGTGTGTGTGTGTGCGCATGTGCGTGTGTGTGTGTGTGTGTGTGTGTGTGCGTGTGCGTGTGCGTGTGTGTGTGTGTTTGTATTCCCCTGTAGGTGGTGAGTCTGCTTTTAGAGAGAGAGCCCACGGTGGTTCTGGAGACCAGGTCTGAATCGCCCTGCCCCCCCCTGGCCCACAGCCCATCACAGGCCCTGAAGACCGACATCCCCATGGAAACGACCTTGAGTGGCAAGCCCAAGGACTACAGCTTTGTAACCGATGGTAAGAGCTAGTGCACTCACACAGAAATCAAAGTGACACTCACTCTCAGATAGACACACACATACACACCCAAACACATGCATGCGCACACACATACACACGCACATACACACACAAAAACACACAAACAAAACACAAACACACTCCCACAGCCACCCACCCAGCCACACACACATACACACAGCCCACAGGAGAGTGTGAGTCATCTGACAGCTACATTGTGGTTGCTGTCAGGACAGGGCTGCTTCTGCCTGGTCCTCAGAGCAGAGGTAGTGAAACCTTAGAGCCGTCTGCTCACTGCCCACAGTCAATTTAAAGGGACAGCGTCTTGCTTCTATGGTCTAGAGAATGTGTGATTACATTTTAAACCCTTGTACAAATTCATATCATTTTATCAATTATTCATTATGAATAGCAAGTATATGTTTGTTGTTGCTTTGTTTTTTGTTCAGAATCTGCACTTGTATGCATATTTAAAATTGAATTATTGTACAACTTGGGAAGGCCCTCACAACTCCTATCCAACACCAAATGCATAAATAATGTATGCTTTCATTTGAATAGTTTTACATATTGCCGCATGTGCCAATATTCAACTTCAGATCAGATTCGAACAAGCTATTTCTAATTTGACACAACTCACCCCCACCACCCCCCCTCACCCCTCCATCTCTCTTTTGCCTGCCAGAAAACAGCCACAACGTGGTCCTGAAGAAGAACCTGTGTGGTCTGGGCTTTAGCTTCTTCATCACCCAGCTGCCGTCCGGGACCGGCCCGGACCGGGGTAGCGTGGTCCGCATCAAGCGCCTGTTCCAGGGGCAGCCAGCCCAGGAGAGCGGCCTGCTGAGGGAGGGGGACGTCATTCTGGCTGTCAACGGGGAGCACGTCAAAGGTCTCTCTTACCAGGTGAGGTAGCACCCATGTTAAGTAAGTCAGACTATATGTGACTATTAAGTTATAGTTAGTCTTGAAATATGGGGTACAACATCCAATTATACACATAGACTAGATTGCCGTTTGGTTTACTTTGTTCTTTCATTGTTTTTTTTGTTACATTTAACAGGTTGTACAGCGTTTTGAGTTTGTGAAAAAATAATAAAATAAGTTATTATTATTATTATTATTATTATTAGATACAAAGAAGAGAGAGATAAAAAACTAAAAACAAACTAACAACAGCAATGGTCTCATCCCTACACCCCAGCCCACTATATCAAGTACATTTAAGTGCATACATAATCACAAAAACCACTCACTCTCTCACATACACACACATAAAAAAATACAAAAATATACTATTTTACACACTGTTGTATCTATGTCTCAGAGGGTTTTGTTCCTGCTCCGTGGAGCTCCATCAGATGTCCACCTGCTGGTCTGCAGACCAACTGCAGGGGTGCTCACCGATCTGGATGATAGCACACTGGTGAGCACAACCACACCATACGCACACACACCCTGTATGACATCTTCTTTTACTGTGTGACATTTTTATTGTTTCAGCAGCATTTTTGTGTAGCGATTAAATGTAGCTAAAACATAAATACGATATGTGTTGTGTTTTTGTGTAGTCGAACGTTCTGATCATGATTATTGTAGTAAGAATTGGCTTTATTTGATTTTTCAAGTTTCAAGTGAGATAAAGATAGAGATAAAGATAGAGATAAAGCAAGATAGAGATAAAGATAGTCTGAACCTGAACCTTCCACCTCAGGCCTAGTCCACATGTACACAGGTATTTCTGAAAACGTATTTTTTCGCCCTCCGTTTACGAAAAAATTCCTGTACAAACCAATGGTGTTATAGAAATGATATCTGTCCACAGGAGAGCACAAACATGATTTAAAACACTCACATAAGCATACCAGGTTAGTAGATGGCAATTCAACTTCATGTCAAACACCACAGAAGAATATTGGAGCATGCGCATTGATGCAGGGGCGGAGCTTCAGGAGGGGCCGCCTCTGACTTGTTCCGCTACTGCATTGATGGGCTCCTTTTTGAGCGGTGTAATGGTGAAGTAACGCTAGGTTGACTTATAAACATGTAATTAAACCTAACAGTACTAGCTACAGCCACTGAGTTTCTAAACATCTTCACCCTGGAAGGAGTTTTCCAAAAGGTCCGGTTTCAGTGATCTAAAACACACTTGATGCCATGAAAGGCCAAAACGCCGACCCCCACGCTCCACCTGTCTCCGTAGAGTCCCGTGCCCAGCCGAGAGGTCCGCTCCAAGTCCCTGGACCTCAGGCTGGAGGAGGACTACAGCCAGCTCCTCCGCTTCCAGTTCGACCTCAGCCTCGGCCAGAGGACCCCCTGCTCCCCAGGACTCGTCATCGGTGGCGGACCTGACGGGCACCAAGACCCCAGAACCGCCCCCCTCCGCAGAGTCCCAGCCCCAGCAGAGCCAGGACAGCCTGGACAGCCTGCAGAGCCTCATCAGTGACCCCTGCCCCGAGCCCAACCCCGCCACTCTTCCCCGCTCCCCGGTCTCCCCGCCCTCGCCCCCCTCCCCCATATCACCGGCATCTCCCGCCACCCCCGCCTCCCCCACCCCGCGCTCCTTCCCCATCCCGCCGCTGGCTGAGCTGTGGGATGGGGAACTGAAGACGCTGAAGACGTCGCCGGTGGCTAAAGAGCACCAGGAGGATGGAGGGAAGGAGGGGAGAGCCAAGACACAGAGGCCGGCGCCGGACATGCTGGAGAAAGGCTGCCCTAGGAAGGCTCCGAAGCCCATGTATACCAGGTGAGACACAACAAGCACACGCACGCACACACGTGCACGCAAGCACGTGCACATACACACACACACACACACACACAAACACACTTGTGCACTCAGAGAGAGAGAGAGAGAGAGAGAAACATTATGTCACACATATAAGTGTGATAAATAACTAATGAAGCGTAACTAAATAATCGCATGTGTTTACCTACAGTGGAATCCGGGAGGAGGCGGACGGAAGCGTGACCTACTGCATGATGGGTAACGGGCTGACCATCCTGGCGGACGAGGAGTACCTTACCATCAGCTCCGTCCTGGACCCCACCTACAACCACTCCCCCATCCCTCCCACGCTGGCCACCCGCACCCCCAGCCCCCCCCCTCTGATTCCTCACACCCCCAGTGCTAACGCTAACTCTAGCTCTCCCCCTAGCCACCTAGCATCCGTGTTCAGCCGATACAGCCTCCACCACCCCCAGCGCCTCAACACCGCCAGCACCACCAACAAAATGCTCCCCCCTGGGACCTTCACCACCTACGCCCAGACACACCCCTCCCCTCGGTCCCACACCACCCAGCAGCCCAAGGGCCCCCAGCACCCGGCAATCCAGAGCGAGCTGCTGGTAAATCACCCCAACCCCGCTTTCAGGGGTGCGTGCAGGCCTCTCGGGGCTCCGGCTCACCCTCCTCCACCACCACCACCACCTCCTCCGCCTCCACCGCCCCCCATCACCACCCAGGTCCTCCCCACCGCGGTGTCCCCCTGCCCCCCTGGCACCCTGGGTCCAATCCTGCCCAGCCCGGATGTCCTCCCCTCACCCCAGCCAAAGGAGGAGGAGCCAGAGAGGGAAAGGAAGGCGTACAGGGACGATGATGACGACTATGATGAGTATGAAGATGAAGATGATCCGAGAAAGGTAATTTGTAGAGGCTCAGGTGTTTGACTCCCAGCCAAAAGAATCTGGCTTCCAACCCCAATGTCCGCAATGTCAACCTTTTTGTATCCTTTAGCGAGATGCCTAACTCCCTACTGCTCATTGTGTATGTACATGAATGTTTTTTATCAAAGTCGCTTTGGATAAAAGCATCTACTAAATAGTTAATGTTGTATTTTGATTGTTGTAGTTTCAATGTTTTCTCACATGACAATTCATTGAATTCTGTTGCAATGTTTTGTTTAAGGGACTGAACAAGGAGTTTGAGCTGTCAGTGGATCTGACTAAGTCCAGGAATGGTAGTTTTGGTTTCACTATTACCCGCAGCAAGTTAGACAACAGCTACTACATCCAGGACATCCTGGACAACCCTGCTAGGGCAGACGGTCGTCTCAGGTCCGGGGACAGGCTCGTCACGGTACACACACACACACACACACACACACACACATTTACTCACACACACACATTGGCAAAAAAAACTCCACATAGGCACATACACTCACACACACACACACTCACACATATATCGCACAATTCCCAATTTGTCGTTGTACAGTTTCCACTCTTTCCTTGCAGGTAAACGGACATGATGTCACCAGTGTGGCGGATGAGATCGCCATGACAATCCTGCGGTCGTCTCCGCGGCATCTGAGTATGATCTTGGGGAGGGCAGTGAGCAACCTGGTGGCGCCCCCGTCCTGTGACAGCCTGCCTGATATCGTCCTGTACAAGACCCCTTCAGGACAGCTGGGTGAGGGGGTGTTTGCTGTGTTTCATGCATGCTTATACCACCGCTGTTAAATACTTGATCCTGATTGGTCAATAACGTTCCAAGGGTGTGCATTATTTTTCAATAATGGGACACCTCTGCCTTTTAACAGTTCTAACTCAATGTGCTATGAATCCAACATTAAAAACAACGGTCATGTACAACTATCGACCAGATGTTTCCATGACAACACAAAAACAATATCAAGCTCAAAGCGCTGTGGAAAATATTTTAATTTCAGCTGATTTAGTCGATAAAAAAACAATAACGTTATAGATGAAAGTAACTGGTATCTAATCTTTGTTGGTAACTGCGGTATAAGTTCAATAAACCACAACGGGGTGTCCCGTTATTGGAAAATAAAGTAATTCAGCCTTTTTACGTGACAAGCAGAGACACTGACAGCAAAGATTCATTGTTAGCAATGTTAACGTTATTGCACAACTAGTTATGATAAAGTTTCTGCTCTTTGGGGTGGTTTATCAACTAGCCAATGTTGGACCCCAACAGCATGTTGGGGTTCCAGGTCCACACGACCCATGCCAATCAGCAGAAAGATGAGCATGTGACAGCATGTGGCCAATCGGATGAACTACTGCATATATATGGACTATTTATAAAACCCCTTTATTCTGATTGGCTCAAAGTTGTCAAATACTCTAAACACACTATAAACACACACCTGTGACCACATAACAATTCATTTTAAGTAATGTGCCTGTATGCTAAAGCATGTACGCTAGCCTGTGTTGCTTGGCAACCATTTTGCTGTCTTGAGGCACAATGTTGCTTGGCAGAAGAATGATGATTTGTTTTTAATAGATGATCATGAAATGACGTTTTATAAAAGCAATAAGCCACTTGAGGCCGTGATTTACAGCGATTTTGGAACGACGCCCCCTGTTCTAAAATCACTGTAAACCATGACCTTTCGTGGCTTATTGCTTAAGTATCCATGTGTCTCCAACAGGTATCAAGCTGACCGGTGGCATCGGCAGCAGATGGCAGGGCATCTACTGCCTGGAGGTGGTGCCTGGCTCACCGGCCAGCGAGGAGGGCAGCGTCCAACCCAATGACAAGATCGTCTACATCTGTGGCAGGTGCACCCTGGGAATGACGCTAGAGGACGCGGTCAAAGCCTGTGAGATCGCACCTCGCAAAGTCAAACTCAAAGTCATCAGGTATGGGGTGCTAACGGTGTTGTATGATAGATGATGGATGGATAGATGGATGGATGGATAGATAGATAGATACATAGACTATTTTAATAATTGTGTTGACTCTATCCCTTTAAATCCTCAGAGAAGACCAACCGGTGACTCCTAAGGCCAAATGGAATGGTAAGAAGGCAGCTTGAGCAGCATAGATGGTTTAATGTTTTAAAGTGTATTAAATAGTTTGGTGTTATATTGGCTGGTTTGAGAGTTTGGTTTTTAATGCGGTTATCAATGTGGTTATTAATGTGTTTTTCAATGCGGCAATTATATTATTTTTATATATATATATATATATATATATATATATATATATATATTAGAGATGGGCATAGATTAATTTCTTTAATCTAGATTAATCTATTCAATCTTGAAATTAATCTAGGTTAATCTAGATTAAAGTGGCTCATTAGAATGCTGTCGAAGGCGTGCATAATATGTGTGTGCTACCTAAATAATGACTGAGAACAGGTCTGCGCGATTGTTGAGGTGGGGGGGGGGGGGGGGGGGGGGGGGGTGCTGTCGGAGGTATATAGTTGCGCGATTGTTGACGAGGGGGGGGTGGACAATAGATGCGATAATTTTTTTATCGCCGATAAGAGTCTCGCTGATAACGGCCCATCACTAATATATATATATATATATATATATATATATATATATATATATATATATATATATATATATAATATGTTTTTTTAACTTTCATTCAATTTTGCTTTCAGTATTCCATATTTCAATAATCAATGAATTCAATATGTCTGCACAAAGAGCACTGACAGCCTTAAGGTCTTGAACCGGTCTACTCTTTCTCAGGCCTTTTTGATTGGAAGAAAGACAAGAAGTTCTTTGCGCGTTTTGAGGACCCAAGCTCTCCAGAGAAAGAAGCCTCCACTGAAGAAAGTGAGTCATTTATTTCCTCTGCCTACATTCCTCTAAAACTGCTATACCAGCGAGGTTCCTCTATTTGTATTTTTGCTTGCTTGGTGGTTGTCTGTGTGAGAACAGAAAATGCTGTTTGCGTAAGTTTGTGTGTGTGTGTGTGTGTGTGTGGGGCTCTGAGTTTGTGTGTGTCCGTGTGGGTGCTCACGTATGATCCAAGCGCTGACAGACAGAACCTGGCCTCTCAATGTAAGATTAATAATTAGCAAGCCTGTTGCCCTCCACTGGTGTATAGAACTGCAGCATGCGGGTAACATAGAGATGCCAACACGCACACACACACACACACACACACACACACACACACAACACACACATACACACATACATACACACACACACATGCACCTGCTCAATACACACAAGCACACACACACACACACACACACACACACACATACATACGCACACACATACTTGTTTCCATACACACACACCTTCCCCATATATACACACACACACACACTCACACACACTCTCTGAACCAGAGACATACGACCAGTGGTCCATGAATGGGACCAACGGGCCGGTTGCCTAGTGACCTGGAGGCTTGGTGAGGTGCTAGGAAGGCAACAGTGTACAGGGAGAGCCTGAAAAGAGCAGCCTTGTGTCCACCTGTCATAGCAGAAGCCCACCCATCAACACCTCCTCCAGCATGGCTCAAGAGAAGGGGGGTCCATGTGAGTTGGATTTATGTGTGAACGAGAAAGAGAGAGGAGGGTGGGGGCATTGTGTTGGTTTTTTTGGTGCTTACATACTTGAGAAATGTGACTTTTTAGAAATGTGAAATTTGACAAATTTGAACAGTTTTACAGGAAGCTCAAGTTATTTGAAGTAAGCTCAGACTAAACTGTTTTGTTTTTTGTTTTTTCCACAGCCGAAACTGTTTGTAAAACTCCTGGAAAATTCACACCGCGTCTCTCTCTCCCATCAGACCAAGATGTAAGTTTACAAACACAACATGCATGTGTATTCCTGACCTAAACTGGTGTCAGGATATGTAGGTTATTGAATGTTTTGGGAGTTTATTGGACAATAGTGATAGTCATACGCTGTAACCTGAGTCTACTGTATGTCAATCAACGCATTCCCCAGTCCCTCTGCTGGGGGTCTGTGTGTGTGTGTGTGCGTGTGCGTGCATGTGTGTGTGTGTATGTGTGCGTGTGTGTATGCGTGTGTGTGTGTGTGTGTGTGTGTGTGTCTGTCTGTGTGAGAGAGACAGAGAGAGGGAGGGAAAGAGATGTTCTTTCGTTAAATTAGATTGACATATTAATCTTTCATTGTCACCATTTATTGCCTCAAATTCCAACTGTCATGAATTATAAATGAAAACCAAGGAAGACTTTGCCATTTGTCCACTGTCTCCCTGTTGTTGTTTGGTTTATTCTTCATGTCTTCATGTGATGGGTGGGCTCCGGATCCAGAGTTGCATCATGCAGGTGGACTTCACCAAGCCAGAGAACAGCGGGCTGGGCTTCGCTTTGATTGGTGGCTCCAACGGCAGCGTACTGCGGGTGAAGGAGATCTGCTCTGGGGGGGTGGCGGAGCAGGATGGGCGGCTGCGAGTGGGGGACATCTTGTTGGAGGTACCAAGAGACCCCACCCTCCCATCGCTTCTTCTTTCTCCTTCTCCGTCCTCTTCCTTCTCCTCCTCCTCTTCTGTTCTGATGGTTGTTGGTTTCATTGGTAAAAGACCTGGTCATTATAGTGTGTGTGTGTGTGTGTGTGTGTGTTTTGCGTCTGTGTGTGTGTCTCTGTACATGTGTCTATGTGTGTGTGTATGTGTATGTGTGTCTGTGTCTGTCTCTGTGTGTGGCTGTACGTGTGTCTGTGTCTGTGTGTGTTCCAGGTGAATGGCGTCATCGTCTCGGGGCTGAGCCATGGCAAGGTGGTGGACATCCTGCGTCGGGCGGAAGGCGTGGTGCAGCTCACCATCTGCCGTGACATCCTATCCGCAGCGTACTCCAGAGCCCCCACCCCTGCGTTTAACCGGGCCCCCAGCCCCGGCCCCGTGTGGGCCGATCCCAACCCTGACCCCTGCTCCTCACCTGAGGTCCCGCTCGGCAAACCAGTGGAGCATCCCCCCGGTAACAGCTGGAACAACATCCCCCTAACAACCAGCTAGATATGAAGATCCACACTCAAGCCACGTGCTTTTCAACATGCCGTGATATATATCCTATATATATTGTTTATATACAGTGTAGATGTATATACAGTATCTATGTAAGATACCTGGACAATCAAATAATCACATGATCAGAATCTAAACACGGCCCACTTTTGTTTAGATTCTGATCATGTGATCAAAACTTTATGGAAACAGACTCAACTAAAAACTAGCCCAACATAAATATATGTTATATATATATATATATATATATATATATATATATATATATATATATATATATATATGCATCCACTGAGTTCGACTGGAGCTTTACCGGTAATATTACATCTTATGCAGAGAAATTGGCAGAATTGACAGTTTTGCCGGCATTTCGATACCATTCACACATGACCCCTGTACCGTTAAATTACCGGTACAGGCTGCATGCGTGACAGGGGCTATTAAAACATCATGAACTGATATACTGTCATTGTGTCCATCCAGACCAGTTCAATTTACTTGGTCATTTGCTTCCAGTGGTCCTCCCTACTGGGATGTATTTGTCTAATTGATTCAATTATGTATGTTAATCAATTATTTTGGTGATTGTAGATATCAACAATGAGGGTGTGTGTTTTTGTCAGCATAGAAATCACAGCCATTTTAGTTGAGGTTAATAACTTAATAAACATATACTGTATCTTGTTGATCCAGAAGCAGCGCCAAACCCTGTGTGTGCCGTGGAGGGCGGCGTCTTTGCCGCCTCTAACCCATATCCCCAACATCAACTAGCTGTTGTAAGAGATGAAAACGCCATTGATCAGGTAACACACACACACACACACACACACACACACACACACACACACCATTACACAGACACACATACACGCACACACATATTGTTCACACAGACCTCAACACACACACACACACACATCGCGATGAACATAAAAGTGTGTTAATACATTTGGAAGTGTTGTGCCAAGGTATGTATATTTTTTTCTATATTCTTGTACTTCTTCAAAGTCACATTTTAATCTGTGGTGGAGCCTATGCTTTCTATTCTTTCTGTGCTTTCTGTGTGTTGTGTAGGAGAGCTGTAACAGCACCCCTTCTCATCCGGCCTGCTGCCCCTCCCTCAGTGTCTCTGACATGTTGCATGGAGCCTCTGACAGGTACTAGATCACCACTAGGTAACAGCTAGCCCTTATCTTCACCCTGCTGCTGGAGGACGTCTCCACAGACACACCCATGTTATCGCGATCAGACTGGCAATGCAGCATCGCCTACTGTCTCATCTGTGTTTGTCAAGTTTGACAAACTGAGTTGTATACGCTGAACTTAAAAAGTTCAGCGTAAGGAAAGTTGATGGAAGAATCTTCCAACTTTCATATGTCATAAAATATACATTTTCGGATAATGTAATGTGGAAAATACACAAGTGGAAGAGATGAAACAGTATGTGAGTGGACGTATGTGGTACGTGGACCACTGAGTGTTAGAGATGTACTTATAATATCTAGTGCCTTTTACTTCCCTTTGTATTTACTTTCTGCTTCAGTTGTCACAAACTGACCACCAGGAGGCAGCAGAGAGCACTAAATGAAAACGTAGCTTCCTATGATAAAGAGACACCAGTAGTTCCACACTTAGCAAGTGATTAGTTAATCATCAGCCACCATTATCCTTCTCTTCTAACTATAAAATACACAGAGATGCATTAGACTCTTGTCTATTTTAGGTGGAAAAGTTGCAGGGAAAGGAAGCTCAGCCTTTGAGCATGCCCCCATGATTCCCCGCCACTAAAGGGTAAACAACAGTCTGGTCTGACCCCCATCCCCTCCCTCCCTCCCTCCCTCCCTCCCTCAATCCC
Source organism: Merluccius polli (assembly GCA_030340625.1). Lineage (NCBI taxonomy): Eukaryota > Metazoa > Chordata > Actinopteri > Gadiformes > Merlucciidae > Merluccius > Merluccius polli. Next base: position 43,186 of record JAOPHQ010005415.1, read on the forward strand.
TCCCCAAGGAAACAATTTGTGACCACGCTATTGGAGCAGCACCCTAAATGCATCAGAATCAACCAATCAGATGGCTGGAGCAGTGACGAAGAGGACGAGGACGCAGTGCAACTCAACAGACAGGAAATCACATCGGTCCCAACAGGTAGCCTACCTACAACCCCCTGAGCATAATAACCACTATTCTGGCTTAATAATACAACAGTTCACCTGCACATCTGTCACAATACACCAATTTCAAAGTCTCTGCACTGGCTTTCTGCTTCAGAACTGATTTTAAGATACTTTTTTTTTGGTTTATAAAGCTCTTAATGGTCTTGGTCCTACCTATTTATCAGATTTGCTTTTAGCCTATGAACCCTCTAACCTCAGGTCTTCTGGTAGTGGCCTTTAAATTATCGCGAAAGTCAGAACAAAAACCCACGGTGAGGCATCCTTTTATTACAATGGTCCACGTCTCAGCTTCCTGAAGACCTGAGGGCAGCAGAGAAAGAAACTCAAGACCTACCTTTTTAATCTTGCTTTTAATTGAACTTAATTTATTTATTTGCCTATTATGTGTTTTATTTGAGTGCTGTTGAGTGCTTTATTAATTACAAAGTCATTTATTGCTTTAAGTGTGGATGGGGGGGTTATTGTTTTATTGAGTGACATTTTGTTTGTATGAATAGTGCTATACAAATACTTTTTTTATATTTTGGTTTTCATTTGACCTCAGGGCCACCCATTGTGTCAGAGGAGGAGCTAGCTAGCCTAGCTTTGATCACCCCTTCCAAGAACAGCCGCTATTATGGCTCCCGAGTCAAAGCCCTCATCCAGATCCTGCAGAACCAACTGGACCAAGAGGAGCTGGTTAAAGAGTTCATGGTGTGTTTACTGCTCAGCTATAACAGATACAGTAGGGTTTCCTTCCACACAGTGAAAGTATACCCATGTTGGTGATAGGTGTGTGTGTGTGTGTGTGTGTGTGTGTGTGTGTGTGTGTGTGTGTGTGTGTGTGTGTGTGTGTGTGTGTGTGTGTGTGTGTGTGTGTGTGTGTGTGTGTGTGTGTGTGTGTGTGTGTGGCTGTGTGTTAGGCTCAGGGCCACACTTTCATTAACACACACACACACACACACAGAAAAGCTACTGTTTGCATTTTGTGTAAACAGCAGCAGTAAATGTTTTGCACAAACTGAAATAAACAGCCACACACAGACACAGACACAGACACACACACACACACACACACACACACACACACACACAAACAACCAGACTTTACACATTCCCTGGTTCTCTAGCATCTTGCCACACTTTTACAGTCTTAGCTGTAATTTCACACCACTGTGAAGTGATTAAGATGACTGTGGCTTTTTAAATTGTGTGGGTTTTACGCAGCTTTCTTGTTGGTTCCAGGCTCTGGAGCATCTGAAGCCCTCTGACAACTGTCTGGTGGGCAAGGCCCCCGAGAACAGAGACAAGAACCGCTACAGAGACATCCTGCCCTGTGAGTAGCTCACTGAGCATCGTTCTCCCAAGATAACTGTGTTCACTTCAGTCGGATGGGGATGCTACTTTTTTGGCCAAATCGTCATCACAAAATCACAATAACCTTTAGTTGTTTTTTTTCAATTGGGGGCAAACCATTGTGCATCATTTTGGTTTTGTTTTTATATTTGAAAGTTTGTGGGGGTTTTTATGAGCTGGAGCTCGTAAAAAGGTGGATAGTCACAGACCTGGCGTTTAGTGGAGAGCATGTCTTTCCCAAGCAGCCTCTTCAAGCTAGCACTATTGCCGGCTAGGGATATTTGCAGAGAGCTCCTTGGTAATGTCCTCACTTTGAATAATTACCTGCCATAATTTCAATCATCTCCACAGTATAATTACCCTATACTTTGTATGATTGTACATAATACATTGTAATTATCCCACAGTTATCAATCTAATAAACGCGGAGACTTGGACAATAAATTGCCGGTTATAGCGTGGGTGTGTATTGAAGGGTCTGTATGTTGGGTCTCGGGGTAGACGTGTAGGGAGGCAGGTCTGCATTAAGATCACACACTCACTGAGTCATATGCAAGGTATGCAAGTCAAGTGTTTTAAAAAAGTGTTTAATGTCGAACACGTCTACTCATCAGTAATGTAATGTGAGTGATTAGGTCGGATGAGAGGTTTTGAGACTATGTCAAAACAATTTGTTTTCAATCATGTAAAGTTATTAATAATTATAATAAATGTTATTTTTATAGTGCCTTCCATTAAGGCTCAAGGCGCTTTATGTCTGGGAGACACCCAACACAAAATAAATAAAATAAAATAAATGCATTTAAAAAAAAAGAATTTAAAAAAAAGAAAGGGTTTGTAATGTTAATTAAAACATAAGGAAATAGGGTGTAATGTTAACCTTCATAGAAATACTGGCATCCATAGGGAAACTATCAAATCCATATACAGAACATATTTTCATCTTAGTAATGTTTTATTTACCTGTATTATTGTTATAGTATTAAGTATTACCTGTTAGGTGAGTGATGGCAGTGGAGAGAGAAGCATTATGTTTTTTAGACAGATAGTGACCAAATGGAGTACCATGCATCTATCCTATCGAAAAAAAGCTGTGTCTTGCCGGAGGTCCATAAAGCATAATTTTGTTGCATTGTTTGGTTGGTGGTCGCGCATGGCGGTCATTACTCCTAAATGGTTTACATTGCAAGTGACCGTAGTTTTTTCCTTCCTTGGTTGTCCTTCAAAGCAGGAGGAAGGAAGGCGAACCTTGAAAAAACATACGTTTGCTCTCAGCTCCTTTTCTCCACTTCTCCTCTTACTGCTCACGTTTGGTTTGCCTTACTGTGCTCTTTGGATGCTTTTCTACTTTGAAGTGTTTTAAGTTCAAGTATGTTTCAAACTTATACACGTTATAATGTGTGAAAATAGCATGAAAATAATATGTTAGAAATGGTGGTTCCAGTAAGTTATTGCGTTATTATAGGTCATTAAGTCATTACACTGATGCAATGCAAAGGATAAGATAAGATGTCATTTATTTATTCCAGACAGGACATTTGGGATTCACAGCAGAAATTACAGTAATAACAATAAAGAGTTTAAATAAGAATATGCAAAATATCAAAAAAATATGTCGACATCCACAATACGAGTAGTACAAATGTAAGCCTAAAATGTAAACATGATTGACAATTGAGTTTAACATTATAACACACCTAATCATTTCGTTTACTTCCTCGTATTTTTTCCCCGCACGTTTCAGACGACAAGACCCGCGTGCCCCTGGGCAAGACGCAGGACTACATCAACGCCAGCTACGTCCGCATGGCGGTGGGCAACGAAGAGTTCCTCTACATCTCCTGCCAGGGCCCGCTGCCCGCCACCACCCCCGCCTTCTGGCAGATGGTGTGGGAGAACAAGTCGGACGTGGTGGCCATGATGACTCAGGAGGTGGAGCGGGGACGGATCAAGTGCCACAAGTACTGGCCCGAGACGCCGAGCAAAGCGCTGGAGGAAGGCGGCTTCCAGCTGCACCTGGTCAACCAGCAGTGTCTCGACTACTTCCACATTAAGGTCATACGCATGGAGGAGACACAGGTACGTGTCGTATGTGTAGGGTCAAACTACACAACGTTTTTGTCTCTCACGATGGTTGAGCGTTTGCTGCAAGATGGTTTGCCTACATTTAAACTACAAGTAACAATCACAAATGATGTCTTGCCTTTGTTATTATCATACCAATAGGCATACTACTTCTAACCACTTATACTACTTATCATACTAATACTACTACTACTAATCATGCTTATACTACGTCTTCTACTTATCAGGCTTATATTTTCTAGTTATTATTATTCTGTATGTGTTGGTGTCATGAAAAATGTAAGTCCTAAAAATGGCATCATGGGTCAAAAAAGGGTTGAGAACCCACAATATCCTGGCTAAGGTGTTCGACTCAAGGTCACTTTGTGAGTATTCGCTTTTTGATTCTAAAAGTGTATAAACATAGAAACCTATCTCTCTGTGGCCTCTGGTCTATCATACAATAGTCTCGCATAGCCAGACCTATCTCCACACTTTGTTTTAGCGCTGTGCCAGCGCTGGAGAAAGGTCTGGGTCTACTCACTATCATTCTGGCATAGGGGAAACAAACGCCCCGTCTTGTTTGTATGTCTTTAACCAATCACCATCGTCTTGGGTGGCGCTAAGCCCAGGATGCAGCAACGGTGCCCTTGCAAAATAGTGTTGGGGGGGGACTTGTTTTGGTGGAACATTTGCACGTGGGGAGGCGAGCCCTGGCAATCTTAGTTGTTGTTTCACGTAGCAAGGGGGACTTTGAAAACAGTAACACACAGATGGCAGAAAAGGGAGGAGTATAAGCCTAAGCCTGCCATTGGGCGACTGAAATAGTCGCCCAATGGCAGACTTGGGTGGGCTTATACCAACAACCTACATCCGGTAAGACAGACTAATCATACACTAATCTGGGATCCAGCGGTCCTACTATGTAGCAAAACTTCTGGGGGGAAACGGCATAGAGCCTGGGCCAGACAACCAAATACTGCAAGGGTTATGCCTTGTTTCCTGTTTCCTGTTTCCGGTTTCGTCAAGATATTCTACCGAAGAGAAACTCATTTGCGGGAGTAGATGAAGCTGTCAGAAGGGGATCATAATTTAGATTTAAAGTGTATCCTTACAGTGGCCAGTCTACACGGTGTTGAGTTGAAACCTTTTTGACACTTTTTCGAACAACGTCGGTGTCCAGACAGGATGTTTTAGCATGTCTTCCCACCGGGAAAAGTGTACTAGTGCTGGATGAGTTTGTGTTCACTGTTAGCCAAATACGCACTTACAGATCCCCGCTTCCAGTAAAATGATTGGTCAAAACATATAGGAAGCAAAAGAGTGAAATGCCCCATTCACCCAGATTTTAGCTTGTCTGCTATCAGACTTTAGATATTAATCTAGATGTTAATTGAAATGCTGGTTTGTGAGACTAATCGTGCACTTATCAATGCACAACCACACACACCATGCCCTCTCATTGCAGACCGGGGCAACACACTTTGTCCGGCACCTCAAGTTCACACACTGGCCGGACCATGGCGTGCCGCACAGCTCAGAGCAGCTCGTGCGCTTCATCCGATACCTGCGGGCAGTGCACCACAAGGGTCCCCTCACCGTGCACTGCAGCGCTGGCATCGGGCGCACGGGCGTGCTCATCTGCACCGACGTCATCCTCAGCCTCATCGAGAACGACCTGCCGGTGAGTGGATGCCATGTTGGTGATGGTCATACGTGGTGGCCTTCTTTCTGCCCTGTTTTCTTAACTTAAACCTGCACTTTGTTCCATTTCCTGTTAGCAGCATCTAGTGGCTTGAGTTGTAGCTACAGTTATAGCTAAATAATGAATATAAAGATTTATAGATACAAATTCCCTGTGTGGCTTGACTCGTGGATGCGTGCGTTTTATATTCTTGAGAAACTTTCTAGATCCGATAACGGAGGAAATAGCTGGAGTAGAAAAGTTGCGTAGTGCAGGTTTGAATTAAAACGTGTAATGTTTTTGTAATCATAATGATACACTAATTGATGGTGGTGGTGGTGGTGATGATGGTTGGGGTGGTGGGCTTGGTGAGGGTGTTGATGGGGGTGGTGGGCTTGGTGAGGGTGTTGATGGGGGTGGTGGGCTTGGTGAGGGTGTTGATGGGGGTGGTGGGCTTGGTGAGGGTGTTGATGGGGGTGGTGGGCTTGGTGAGGGTGTTGATGGGGGTGGTGGTGGTGGAGATGGTGGTGGTGATGATGATGATGATGATGATGATGATGATGATGATGATGATGATGATGATGATGATGATGATGATGATGATGATGATGATGATGATGATGATGATGATGATGATGGTTGTTGTTATCTGTATTTGTATATGTTTGTATTTACAGTATTCTTAGCTTCATACATATTTGTCACGTTCTCAGATTAATGTAGGTGACATCGTGAAGGAGATGAGACTTCAGAGGTACGGGATGATACAGACCAAGGTCAGTAAAAACAAAGTTTCAAAGTTCAGAGGTCAACATTTAAAATACATATGTACATATGTCCTCTGACATATGTTCCCTTTGTCTTCCCCAGGAACAGTACCTCTTCTGCTACAAAGTCTGGCTGGATGTTTTACAGGGAATTCTGCGTCTTCATGGTAACCAATGGCAACCAGACGCCCCTCTCGAGCACAAAATGGTCTGATCTGTTCTGCTCTGGCTTCCTTGAAGGACAGACTCTGTGAGAAAATGTACATTCTTTCCTAACAGGTGTTAGTAATACTGAAACCATTTGCCTGCGAGGGTTTAGTTAACTTTGTTGATCGCTGTTCTGTTTTGATATTTTTGCGCTGATGCCTGTTTTTATAGGAATATTATTGGGAGGGACATAAGGAGGAAGATGAAGATGAAGGACGGCTTTCATTTTTTTCCATGTTGTTTGTTGTTGCCCCTTTCCAGTACACTGTCCTATCACAATATTAAGAAGTTCAAATAGATCACGCTTTTCACGGTTGATGATTTGCCTTCGGTGTGAAGCAGTTTTTGATTGTTCATAGCACAAGAATCTTTTTGAACTTTCATTTTGTCTATTCATGTTGTGATATGCATTCATTTTTTAACAACATCCACAGCTGTGAAGCAAAATAGTTGTCATAGGCAAACTAGTTACAAGCACATCTCCCACATGCAATAGTATGCACATAAGTTAGCACAAATTAGCACAAATTAGCACAAGGGGTAAGTACATCATACCAAAGTTTATTTGTAAGTGCATTTCAGAGCTAGGTGTAATGGCGGAGGGAGAGAGGCGTTGTTTATTTTGCTGTAGATCACCTTCGGAAGAGAAAAGATTTAAGTGCCTTGGGATGACTCAGTCTCTGGTTCCAGGTTGACCCCTGAGAGGTCATAGGTCACGATGTGTTGTAGGACTCAGCAAAGGAGTGAGAGGTTGATCTGGGAGCATGCAGCAGTGCTGAGACAAGATGGACGCTTTTTCTGTACTCTGCTTTCCCATTGTTAGAGGTTTTTGTCAAGTTTTATTTTTCAGTAAACAGGGATAAGTGGTAACTTGTACCAAGCATCCCATTCAATGAGTTGTTTGTCCTGTTTTGTACAGTGTAGAATATGATCATTGCTGAAAATAGTAGTATAATCTATTCATCAGACCTCAGAACAGATGAAGAATAATATAATATATAGGTGGACCGTTCTGTTATTTTCACAAGTAGGAGAAAGTTCTGATGGAATTCAAATTATATTTAAAAAAATACTTGTATGTATAATAATTGATATATTATAATGATTACTTGTATGTAATATAAGCATTATTCATAGTATTATAATTAATAATAGTAAATAATTCAAAATAGCATCTTGTATCATCTTGATACCCCTCGTAAACTTGTGTTCCATGAGAACTTAATCCCTATTAAGAAGAAGAAGAAGAAGAAGAAGAAGAAGAAGAAGAAGAAGAAGAAGAAGAAGAAGAAGAAGAAGAAGAAGAAGAAGAAGAAGAAGAAGAAGAAATGGTTTACAAACGTTTCATTGCTGCTTTAGATGACTGGGGCTCATGTAGAAGGAATGAGAGCTACATAATATTTACTGGCAATGCACCGATAAAGGATCTACAGCCGCTGACTTTTACTTTCAGCCTTTGAATGTAATTGCCGCTTCTATCTTTTGCATGCAGTTTTCTTAAAAGTACAGGACACACGATACGCTCGGGGGGCCAGGGGGCGTTTTGAAGATGGTCGACGTCATTGTAACCTCAATGAGCTGAGGAATGTAAACAGCTACCACTCCTCCACGGTGGGAGTTGTCTGAATGTCAGTTACCTTACCAAGCACATTTTTCCGACAAAAGTAATGGTTCCTTTTTCTTGTTTGAATCACAGTAGAAAGAGTTATGAACGTAAATATATATATATACAGTACTCCACTTTTTTTGCCATGTGTATGGCTCATAGCCATCAGCCTCTGTACTGTTTATTTAACTTTTTTTTAAATTTCAAACTGGTAGTTTGGTTTGGTGGTTTTTTTTCACGCAGAGAAAAGCCATCTTTATTTCTTAGCCGGCTTCAACACTGGCCTGTCAAGTTGTATGCGTTCTCCTCCGAGATCTCAGCCAAGGTGTGCTTTATCTCTAAAGTGCTGCACAAGTTGTTCCCCCCCCCACCCCCACGCCCTCCCCCCCTTCCATGTCAAAATGAATGTCAGACACACAAAAGTACAGTTGCATTCATCCGTAAATAAGAAAAAAAAGAAAAAAGAAAGCGAATCTTGTACAGCAAAACAATAGCATTGTGAAATGTACTGATGCTAATTTGCACAACCTTGTCTTTATGCTGAAACGATATCATTCTGTACCATAACCACTACGTATGTATCTCTTTGCCGAGAACAATATTATATCTCTTTCTCTTTAATTAAAAATTGTTCTGAGACAAAAAAAAGGAAATGTGTTATGTGTACTTTATGTTGTTCACGTACATTGAAGAAACACAGCTTACACAACGCAGCACTTTATCAGCGGTCACGCTTCTGCCCTAGACCTTCAGACTGACCACGTTGTGTTGTTGGAAAGTCTTGTACTGGAGACTCCCACAAGATCAAGTCCAAGACCTCTTTTCTCCGTCCTGTTCCTGAAGTCCATGAAATTCTTCTGCTACGCTGCAAACAGCGGTGGGGTGGGGTTGCCCCTGCTACGCGGTGAACGGCAGAACAGGCGGCCCTAAATCTCAGCACCCGAAGCCCCCCCACTTCACTTTTTACTGAGGGCTATACTGCCTCTCGGGTTTTACTGCAGGGTAAATAAGCTGCACTCACACTGGGCTTTGTGACTGCATGGAAACCCCAGGAAACACACCGCCGGCCTCTATGCAGACACACACACACACATGTATATACACACACAAAGACATGTTCGCACACACACATTCACGCACATACACACAGACGTGCTTGCACACACTCACACACACACACGCACACGCAGGTAAGTACATATACACACACAGACACTTGCAAGCACACACACAGCCAGAGACGCACACACATAAGTATGCACACACACAGACACACAACCACATAAACCCAACGGAAAACTGGGGAAAGAAACTGAACAGATGAACTGAACTCTCTCTTTCTTTCTCTTTCTTACTTCTGTCGCTGCTCTTGTCGATTCTCTCATAACACCTCTGTCCAACCGACACCTCCCCTCCATCTTTCCGTGCATCCCAGTCCTACCGCATTACAGGGGCTGACACCGCAAGTTATAAACAAAAAAAAGTGAATCATTAGAAGCAGCCGTTCTCTCAGTCTTTGTCTGTGGTACAGAATGCTAACATTTCTAGGTGATTTGACCATTTAAACAATGGTGGTATTAACTGAATACCTGTATTGCCATGTACTCCATGATAAGCATTTCAACCCCCCCAATGTGAAGACCGATGAAAAAATACAGAAAGCGTTGGTGGTGGAGAGTGATGGTGGTGGTGGTGGTGGTGGTGGTGGTGGTGGTGGTAAAGTCATTAAGAGTGCGTTCAGTCGGGGTGCGTGTGATTTAAATGTCTGAGGGACGTGACGAAATGAGCTCACCGAGTCCCCATAAATCCTTTTGCTCTGTACCGGGGTTCACACACTCACACACACCACAATGTTTTCTCTTTCGCTGTGTCCTCATTTAAAACAAAAAAACCCACACAAGTTATGTACTACTGTCTAACCCCAACCCCAGAGAGAGAGACACGCACACACACACATACACACAAAACAAACATCCACCTTCCTGCTGCTTATGCAATCTGTATATATGGCAAAGTGTATATGGCATAAACCATAGGCTTGGAAGAACCATCATACAAGCCAGACGTCTTGTTCTATGTCTCTCTGAGAAGAGAAGTTGGGAGTCATTCCCTTAAGGTTAGGGGCAAAGGGTTGTTTATAAATCCAGACATCTTGGAGGGTTGTGGAGCCAGAGAGCTTGACCCGCTAGACAGACTAAAACAACAACCCAAGCTTAGGAAGCTTTAGATATCTCCGAAGCTTAGGACGGGAGGCATGTCGACCGAACGTGGAGGTGAAGCCAGATAAAAGATAAGACGATTGGGAAAACAATGGCAGGTCACTCTGGGGTTGGTATGGAAAGAGGAGGAAGAGAGGAGGAGGACAGGAGGTCAGATGAGACAAGATAAGATGAGGAGCAGGGGTGAGATGTGAGGCAAGGAGCAGAGAAGATAGGAGAGGTGGAGAAGGTATTTGTGAGGAAGGGTTGGGAAACCAGGTGACATTTTGTGCTGTCACCAAATCACATCCTGTGAGGATGTTGTTTTTCGCACGTTGAGTGTTGAGTAGATAGCATGGACGTTGACCCACCTGTGAGGTACATTAAGTAGGAGTCAGAAAATATCTGGCTGTCGTCAATATCTCCTGCCACGTAAAGAGAGTATGTGGACCCCCCACCGCTCCACCACCTCCTCCCGTATCCTTCCGCACTGTGGATGTCATTACTATGTGTTGCAGGGTCGAGAATGAAGGGTCCAAAAATGGCGGTGGAGTATAATATAATGGAGTATAATTCCACCACGGTTTGGGAAATTACTTCATGATTACTTGACCAACATTCTGCAAGCACACTGCTAACTGTGTGTGTGTGTGTGTGTGTGTGTGTGTGTGTGTGTGTGTTTGTGTGTGTGTGTGTGTGTGTGTTTACGTGTATGCCCGTGTGTGTGTGTGTGTGTGTGTGTTTACGTGTATGCCCGTGTGTGTGTGTGTGTGTGTGTGTGTGTGTGTGTGTGTGTGTGTGTGTGCATGCATGTGTGTGCGTGTGTGTGATAATAACAGCGATTTCCACTGAGAATAATATCTCCATTTTGTGGACTCCCTGAATCTAGGTCCCGCTCGCAAGCCAAGGGAAGCCAATTATGGCCAGCATTGCAACTCACAGGTTTACTCGTAATTTTCTCTTGTCTGATGTGTAGGAGTTGGCGAGCACTTGCCTGTGTGCATTCTTTGCCAAGCTACATGTGGGGTCCGCAATTACATGCAGAAGTGTGAGGGATTTAATTACTTGAAGCTCTTTGCCATCCAATTTACCCCAATGTGTCATTTCCTGGCGAAATGGGAATAACACAACATAAAGAAAAAGTCTCAAAGCAAATACATTGGTAGTTTACTTGGTTATACACTAACTTGAGATGGGAATGTATGTAAAATATGGTGATCCTGAGAATCACTGTAAACATAATACAATATCACTGTGCTTTTTTAAAGAAGGAAAGACCCCAAGTTCAAGTTTGCTCCATTGCTCATTCATATGTATTATTTATTATATATTATTATTTTCACAGGGTTCTTTCCCAGATTGCACCATAGCTCTTCGTTGATACGGTGTCTTATATCCACAATCAACTGACAGAGAGCAGGAAAGTTACAGCATATAGGCTTGAGATCAACACCAGCCACTAAAAATGTGTCACGACAGTGACAAGAAACTGTGTTACTGCATCAGTAATAATTTACAAAGTATGTAATGAAGAAACAGGTTGAAGGTGTTTTGATATACTGTGCTTCACTGCCAAACAAAGCAGCTATTGGCGAACAAAAACGTTTTGGCGTTTTCTTATAGCGTGACCACACTCAGAAGTGTCAAAAACATAATGTAAGCAAGTTAATGTAAGCACATAATTCACCCAGCGAATCCAACATCACTTCTTCTTGAGACATTTCTTTCTGAATTTGCCAAGAACAAAAAGAACAGCCGTTGTCCCTGAGCCATCTTGTCGATGACCATTTCAGTGTCCTCCACCTCCACACACTCATATTCCAATAAATGGCCGACACGGGGTGTTTTATTGCAATCCTGCAGGCTGGAGAATAATTACAGCGTTTAAGGTGTTAGAGGTATTTAGTCTGGAGCAGCAGAGGTAGAAGAGTCCATCTTCCTGAGTTCTGGAAAGGTCCCTTTCCACTACTTCACCACGTAATTATCATTACAGCTTCTCCAGAAACGCAAGATGAATGAGCATCCGTCACTGGATATAAAAATGGGTTTGGCTGCTGCTCTTCTGAGCAGAATGTGTGTGTGTGTGTGTGTGTGTGTACTATATGGAAAGTTAAAGAACCTAGAGGGGAATGCTGGGGTATTTTTCTGGCGAGGAGCCACCATATGTAACAATTGATTGTACATGTATTGATTGTACGTGTATTGATTGTACATGTATTGACATTAGTGGCTTCCAAATGTGAAGGGTGCATTTGTAACATCTATGATAGAGCCAGTAGAAATTAACATTTTATAAAACATTTTTTTAACTGCTAAATAACATAAATTATGCTATAAACACAACATTAACTATTAAAAAGTTGACACATTTTTTGAATAACATATATACTGTATGTTATAGATACTGGTTTGGTTTTCTACCTCTGAAACATGTAAACAACAAGCCGTTGTATAACGTGTCTCAAACCTGGCTCTCCTATATCATGAGAAATCCCCCTCTTTGTCTGAAACGACTGGAACATAGCACACAGGCACAGGGCCTATCTGGATGAACTGAGCACACAGGGGCCTCTGCCGTCTTGAGTGGCAAGGACGATCTTCTCATTGTCAAACTCTCCTCCTAAATCATGCTCCACTCCACCACCACCTCCACCATCTCCACCACCTTCACCATCAGAGCAAGCCTGACTAACACCTGCTTTCAATTAGATGACTCTTCTCATCAAACCGCCGATAGAAAGCCGGGAAAAAAGGAAAAAAAAGAAGAAACGTCTCACGCCTGGTCACGTCGAAGATGTTCCTGAGTTAGAAAGTCATTAACAGCCAGGCAGCGGGAGCTCAGCCATCGCAGCGAGGAGGGGGCCCGTCGTTTGTCTTCATTTGTCCACGGCTCCTCCATGATCACATCCACAGGGGCCCGGTTAATTGAAAAAGGGCTCCAGAAATGTGATTGTTACCAGCGATAATAATTTATTACTCTCAGCTTGCCGAGGCCTGGGAGTCATTTGTATTCATTAGTGTAGATTCAAATTATGCTTGAGATTAAAATGTGACTTTGACAGGCAGCGGCGAGGGTGGGGAGGGGAAGGGTTCTGACGGGTGGGGGGGGACGGGCGCAGATGAGACCTTTGCTCTGGGTCACTGCCTCCCACGTCGGGCCCTAACTAAGTGCTGCGCTGAGGGCCCCGGCTGTAGCTCGCCACCATCAATCTGTGTCTGATTCCAGTTAAGACGTCCGCTGAGATGGCTCCAGCACGGGTCTATGTGTGTGTGTGTGTGTGTGTGTGTGTGCATCACACTTGCTCATGAGTAAGACAATTAACTTCTGGCAGACTACACTGATGACATTTATAGTCATCAACAGTACAAAATACGGCGCCTAAATTGCAATTTATTTTCCTGTCTTTTGTCTGCTATGTATCTAGCGGTAACTAGACAGGACTAGACTACTACTACTAGAGCAGTGTGGAGTTGCTCATCTTATGATCTTTAATGCCTGAGTAACTTAACGTGGAGTGAGCGCATTTCTCCAAATGTCAGCCGGGTGATCTTCCTTGACGTCCAAGAAGAGATGGCAGTTAAGTAGGTCAGTGTCACTGTGACGAACATCGACCGTGGCGGGTCGTTGGCTACGCGACCTCCTCCTCCTCCACCTCCTCCTCCTCCACCACCACACAGCTCTGAGTTGCTCCTTTAGCAGGGAAAGGCACGGTAAATTACTCCTATACACATACGCGTGGTTGGTTGCCGAAACAGTGTAAAGTGAGGAACTTCATCAGATGTAGAAGGGAAGCAAGATAAAGGTTGTGTATCATTGACCTGACACATCCCTGATGGTGGGTGGGGGGGGGGGGGGAAATGTCAAAGAAGGGGGGGGTGTACTACTACATATGTGGTGCAGACAAGACAAGATTACCGCTTACACAACCTTTTACATAAACACTAGCTACAACTGGCTATGATGAATTCCTCTCATGAATTCTCTGGTTTAACTTTGTATGATCAATCAATAACTGTAAAATACTTGTTATTAGTTATAGGTTATTTGTTCCAGTGCCAGTAGATAGCCTTAATGACAAGACAAATTACTATTAATAGTAATAATATTAAGAGTAAATTACGATAAAAAATATATATTTTGAATACTTAATTTATCTTCAATCATTCATACAGTGCACAATACATGTATGACTTGAACGAGTAATCTGAATTAATGTACTATCATAGCCATGCTGAATGAACCATTATCTATGAATCTATTAATGGTGAAACATGTTGAAATAGAGCAAGTTGTCCTTCCACAGGCCCCCATGCAAAAACAGAGTTCCCCTCTCAACTGCGCATGAACCACACACTTTTAATACGTCACACATTCACATATATACACATATACACACATACATACATACATACACACACACACACACACACACACATCTCTAAGCTGGGCAACCTGTGGAAAGTCCCAGTCTCCCATTTACCACGGCCCACGCTTGACACAGTGACAGAAGAACTAGCTGCAGCAGCTCTTGTCAATGGAGCTTTTCAGGCCAGGGGAAACCTCTGGCACACACACACACAAACACACACACACACACACACACACACACACACACACACACACACAAACACACACACACACACACACACACACACACAAATACACACACACACACGCCCACCCCAGTACCCTGGGTACAGCCAGTGACATACGCACAGGGCACCCCTCTCACACACGCCCACGCACCACGCCTCTGTAAATGTCAAGGCACGGGAGAAAGGGTTTATATTGGAGCAGTGGGGTATTTTTACACCTTTTTTCGTAACTACATCTCTTTCTCTCGTTCCGTCCTTGTCCCTCGGTCTCGGTCTCGGTCTCTCTCTCTCTGGACCTCTCTTGGTCGTTTTCTTTTCAGACAGATTTTCCACACACACATATACACACACACACACACATTTACTCTTTCCTCACCTACTCAAAGACATCCTTTCATGTCCATGTCCATTTCTATTAGTGGCTTCAAAGGAAACGACCATAATAGAAGATCATTGGTACCTTGTTATTTCTAGTTTCTGGTTTCTGCTGAAGGAAACAGTTGAGAAAGAGGTTCATTAACATATGGAAGATGATTTGGTACATTGATGGGATGTTCATGTACATTCACATATGCATGTGAAAGCATGGATTCATCTTTACTATAGTTGTGTTAGACAGTGTGGGAATTATTTTCTCTTTGCTTATGTATTTATTTATATACTAGCAGAGAGTATGCTTTCCCACAAGTAACTGTTATTTTAATTATCAAAAGACAAAGGGACTAATATTTGTCCAACAAATTAAACTAAATGACACAACACAGCTAACATGAAACTTTCTTCATGTCCCCCGCAAACAAATTCAACCCAAATCTGAAAAATATTTCAGAAATCTGACATAAAAACATTTGAAATGGATGAAACGAAAGAAAAACCAACAGAGCAAACAGGTCTTTATTGAGCAACTCCGATGCAGTAATAGTATTGTGTGTTTTGCTAACCTGCTCTGCTGCACTAAAGCAGCTGTTGTTTGTTTTCCCTGCATCCCCTGAATGTCTGTGTGCAGGAATGACGATGGCTGGCCTTGATAGGGTTGACGGGGGCCACAACAATGCCTGTCTCACTCCCTGCTGTCTCCCCCCAGGAGCCTAAACTACTAATGGCCCCCTAATGTCTAAATACCATTCTGCACACATTAGTCACACTTTCTCTCTTACGCTGTGTGTGTGTCTCACACACACACACACATACTCACACACACATGCACATGCATGCACACACACACACACACACACGCTCAGACACATGCATGTGCATGCGCACACACACACACACTAAAAACAGAAGCACTACCATACACAGGGGCACACACAAACACACACACACAGAAGCAGGGGTTTTATAAGGCATTCGTCACGGTGGCAGTGCTGCCTGTGGTTGGGTAGCAGACGGGGGCCAAGGCCAGGGGCCGCAGGTCTAAATTCTCCTGCACAAACAATGCATGTCAGAGGGGCCCTTCAGAGGCATTCTTTCAGGGGGGCGAAGACGCTGTTCAGAGTACAAAGAGAGGGCAGCCCAGACCACGCCGGAGGCTGCTGGGGACAGAGATGTGTGTATCTAGGGAGTGCGCATCCCCTTTGTAGTGTGTTTGTCAAGCATTCTGCGTGTGAACAAGTGTGTGTGTGTGTGTGTGTGTGTGTGTGTGTGTGTGTGTGTGTGTGTGTCTGTGTATGTGTGTGAGTGTGTGTGATGCTCGTAGTGGGTTAGAAGTGTAATACATGTCCGGTGCGAGAGGCTGAATGGATCAAACATGACAGCTTGGGATTTTGTCGTGTTTTTGTGTGTATGTGTGTGTATGTGTGTGTGTATATGTTGTGTTGTGTGTGTGAGTGTGTGTGTGTGCTGTGTTTTATGTGTCTGTTTTGTATGTGTGTGTTTCCATCTCATCTGGGGGAAGAGTGAGAGCAAGAAGAAAAGCTCTTGTTCATGTTTTTCTGGCGTCTTCATTGACAGCTGGATATCTTCATTATGGCATTAAGGCGATAAGGATGCAAATTTACGCCTTGGCTTGTTGTAGACTAGGGAGTAATTAACTTTTATAACTATTTAAAGCCTCATTAATCAGACTCATTAAACGCCATATACATTTCTGAGTGGTCATTAATCAAAGAATGTCCAGGATAATGTATGTGTTTGGAATTGAAATGTTTGTGGGTGGGTTGTGTGTGTGTGTGTGGGTGGGTGCCTGCATGCGTATGTGTGTGTGTGTGTGTGTGTGTGTGTGTGTGTGTGTGTGTGTGTGTGTGTGTGTGTGTTTATGTGCATGCGCGTGACCTTACCATAACTTCGTGACCTTTTCCCACACACATCAAGGAAGCTTCTGAATGACAGCCGGGGGGCTTTGAAAGGTTCTGCATCTTCCTCTTTCCGCCCACACACGAAAATCAATCAAAATTTCATTTGTGTGTGTTGCGTTGCGGAGGAAACGCCCTCAACAATGGCCTGGACAAGATGGAAAAAGAGGCCTCTCGTGTTCAGAGGAAAACTTTAACCTGAACATGAGTCAATAGAGTCCACTCATGAATGTGTAGCAGTATACTTGTAAACTTGTCATACATCTGGTAGCATGCTGTATAGATTATGATACCAACACATATCAACATGAACACACAAACACATGAACAAAATATTTTTGTTTGAAATCTTCTTAAAAGATTATGAGTTTCTCGTCCATTGCTTCACCTCCATTTTTTTTAAACTGTTTTTTTTTTTGTTCTTCTGTCTCCCTCTTCTTCTGTTCATCATTCCTCATCTAATTTTCTCTCTCTCTCTCTCTCTCTCTCTCCACCACCACTTCCACCATGCCATGTCTTTGGCTCATTTCCCAGATCAATGGAGTTTGTTTTTTCTCTCACTAACTCCTGCAGCTGAATCTAACAGATGTCCCCAGGGTCAAAAGGTCTGAGCATGACGCTGAAGAATCAAAGTCATATTTCAGTCCATTTAACAATTAGTGAGGCTCACAGCAGCAGGCCAGGACACAGGGGCCCACCGGGTGATCAGTACTGCAGGGGCCATCCATCAGGGGCCCGGGGACTCCACCACGTCGTCCACGCTGCGTTTTACTAAACCGCTGCGACCACTTTGTGTGTCTGTGTGACCTTCCCAAAGGAGACTGTAACCCAACACAAGGAGGGACTTTTAATTGGTTCTCGGAAACATCTCAATGCTGCTCTCCTACTTTAACTGACATATTCATTTGAGAGTTGGCGTATGAAATTCCCAGCTACACATATTGTGCGTATGCATAGTACAATACACAGAGACAATATGAATGAATTCATCTGTTAACATCAACCCAAAAAGACACAAATGGACCTTTTGGGCATCATATTCCCGATTGAACGTTCCTCTTCCTCTATTACTTAAAATAAATATATTATTATTATTATTATTATTATTATTATTATTATTATTATTATTATTATTATTGTTATTATTATTATATTATATTATTATCATTATTATTATTATTATTATTATTATTATTATTATATTAATAATTTTATGACAATAAACATTATGGAGTGTGGATTGTGGACACAGAGACAATAAGGGATTATAACACAACCCTAAAACACCACAGATGGACCATTTGAGCATTCCTTTGAACAGGCAAGAAGCCAACTGACCAAGGTCACTGTGATGGTGGTGGAGTGTGTGTGCGTGTGTGTGTGTACTTTTTATTACACACTGTGCCTTCTAAGTGACTGGAAAGTCCTGCAACGGGCTGGCAGGAGATGCAGGGGGATTCCACATATGAAATCACCTCACGAGGGCTTTCCTCAAATGCTCTTTTTTCTATCCAGTTATGCTGGACTCAACATACATACACACACACACACACACACACACACACACACACATATACAGACATACACGCAAATGCATAGATATACCCCCCCCCCCCCACAAACACACACACACAAACACACAATATACACACATACATACATGCACACACACGTATATGTACATTTACACACAACATATAACATGTGTTTTATTTTATTAGCGTTTTGATATGTGTGTGTTGTGCAACATTTGAACCTTCGTGGTTTAGAGTTGTTGAAAGCAGTGGGCTCCATATTGTGCAGAATCATGTAAAAGAAATACAAATATATATTGAAAGTTTAAAAAAATAAGTTGAAGTTTAGAGCACACATACACAGATTAAAAAAAACACACTGACCAAATTAGTCTCATTTATCTCACACACACACATACACACACACACTCTCTCTCTTTCTCTTTCTCACACATACACACACACACACACACACACACACTCGCTCACACACACAGACAAACACAGGCACACACACACACGCACAAAAAAAACACTCCACCCAAAATAGTCTCATTGATCACATAGACACACTCTCTCACACACACACACATACACACAAATATACATTGGCTAATTTCTGTTGCTCTTGGACCGAGACAAAACTGTGCAGGAAGCTGGCGGCTTGTTAGACATCATTTATGTCATTAAGATATTAAATAGGAGCGGCAGAGAGAAACACACACACACACACACACACACACAGACTGCTCTCACTGGGCTGTATGTGACTCCTCTGTGTGTCTGGGCTTCATCCTTCACCCGGCCAGGGGTGAGAGAGACCGGATAGACCATGACAACCGTAAAGACACTGTCTGTGATGCGTGAAGAATCATAACCTTTTTCTCACTAACGTTACGTGGCGATAATAGCGTGACCAAATATATTTATTCCACAGATGTCGAATCAAACCGCCAGGCTCCATGTATATTAATGAAGACAGAGCAACTCAAAACCAGGAGATGGAGGACCGATCGTTTGTCATTTCTTATAAAACAATTAGAAAGTATAATTTTTATTGGGCAGAACGTTTTCATAGTCTCATATTCTGACAGATGAAACACACCTCAGAGGGACTTAATATCCAAATGTAGTTTTTTTTCGTTACTATCAGTCGACATTAATAACAAACGTTCACTGCCATTCATGCTGAAAGGGTCTGGAACATTGCTAGCTAAACATAATATTACCTTAAAACGTGTAAAAAAAAAAAAAGGAAAAAAAAGAAAAGAAAGGTGTATTACTTTCCTATTACTTTCCTACATTCAAATTCAAGCCTCTATGGTTCTGTACTGTGTTTATCTGAATCATGATAAAATATAATATCTCAAAAATATATTTGGCTACCTCTGATTGGACAGTATTAACTGTCATGGTCCAATTCGAATCAAGTACATAATTAATTAGTAATAAGTAATTTTAGCTACATAAGTAATTTTAGCTCAATTTAAAGGATATGAACTTTCAGTCTTAAGTGAACCGTCATCTGGTCATTTTTAAGTCTTTTTAATCATTTGTTTTACGTCTTTTCAACATGAATGGGCTTCAGTCAGTAGGCCGAGAAGCAGATGCTGAATATGACTATACGTTTGTTATGGGGAGTGGAAATCTGTTCATGATGAGTCGTCCAAATCAAACTTGTATGGACTTTTAGGACATCGTTGGTTCACTTTTGAAATTCAACACAATGCAAAACAAATGTATGTTTCGCATATTTTCTTGCCCTATGGGAAGGTACACCCACTCATTCAGAGCGAATGTTTAATCTTAGGAATAACAATGCAAAACTCCCCCTATACCCTCACCCCCATCAACTACAACTCTCTGTTATGAAGTTGTTTCTGATTCCCTATCACAGTAACCTTATTAAATCTGGGCTCTCCTGCCACCTGTAATATTTAATGTTTTTTGCAGTCCTGCTGGGCTTTAGTGAACTGCTGTGGCTCCAGCACGGTGAGGCACATTTTCCATTTAGTTAGATGTTTCTTCTTAACCAGGTATACGGTCCCTAGAGAGAACAAGAGCTGGAAACAGAAAGGAGAATGGCCGTTTAACAAGAGAGGCAGCGAGAGAAAGAGAAGAAAATATACCCTGCCAATTCCACATCAGAACAATTACAGTTGACATGGCATGGATGTGTAGTTACAATAGCCAGGGCCAGCACTGCCCTGGTTAGTATGAAGTGAGCTAATATTTTCTATGGATGGAAATGCTATTTTTTATCCTTTTTATCCACAACACACATAAACAAAACATTTGTCCTTGATTCAGAAACAATTAAGTTTTGTTAGGACACACACACAACCGTACACATTAAAATGTCCACCTATCAAGGGCTGTCCACGTTTTGGTTACTTGCTACTTACTACTGACATTACCTAGTAACGTAACCATACCCATAATGCATCACAGTGACATGTTGTCGACAGTGTGGAAGTGTGGAGAAATAATAGATAATAATATTGTGGGGCAGGATAACATAGTGGCTAGCCGAACACTCCTGGATTTGATCCCCGATGTTTGCACACGACCTGTAGGCATCCTTGAGCAAGATGCTCAACCTCTACCTGCACTGTAATGACGATATGAAATCACTGTCTGAAGTCACTCTGGATAAAAGTGTCTGCTACAATAATGATATAATGACAAAATAACTAAATAGTAAAGTTTTAAGGTCTTCTGTAAGTCGCTTGCCTGTTTGAGGCAGCACCTTTGTTATGGTTAACCTTCAACCGGATTCGGATCAGCGGACTAAGCGTCTTGCATCCAGGGCCAGATTTGAAAGGCTTTAAGTTGAAGTATGTCACTGGGTTTCCATGATGTCACTCACTCAGCATCTGACTGGCTGATGTCACCTGACAGCATAGGAGCGTGTCTGTCAGACTGTCACCGATCATTTGGGGCCAAGTCAGGCTGAGTCATAGAGTAAATAGACAAAGGTGAAATACATACCGTATTATTGTTTTGGATTGGGATATGGATTTGGATCCGAATGAGGGTTTTTCTAGAAAAGCGGCACTGGATCAGGAGTAGCCTCCCAATTTTGTTGACAATGACAATAAAGGCTTTCTATTCTATAAAAGCAACACATCGGGGTGCTTATTAAATGGGGGGGCTGGTACACAGACCATCTGTGTTCAAGAAGAGACTAAGGGAGGTGTGGACAAAGAGAGGGAGTCTGCCCCTTATGGCTGGGTATATGGGGGGGTGGGGGTGGTAAAGGGGGAACCACACCTGTCAGGACCGAGTTCCTCTGACCTCCACATCTGACAGCCATTACCTCTCGGCGACGCTGCAAAAGCTCAACTCGCCATTACACCATTACACTGTTGTCGTGACGCCGCAGACATCCCACCAGAGACGACCGTGCTCATCAATCTTGGACTGTCTCACGCAGGCTTGGACAAACACACACATGACACACACACACACACACGTAGATGGACACATGATGGACAGACATCCTCCAGCGGGGAGTTTATTGTGCTTTCTTCTCCAACATGCGATGTGTTCATTTATCTTTGAATAATGTATGAAGCCACTCGGAAAAGGCAGCAGTTACACATTTGGCGGTTGTGCGGTTTATTTGGGTTCCCTTTGAGATGTGGAGGTGCCCCCCCATATTCTAGCAGTCTGTCAAACCTCAACCTCTCTCTCTTTCGCTCCCTCTCTCTCTCTCTCTCTCTCTCTCTCTCTCTCTCTCTCTCTCTCTCTCTCTCTCTCTCTCTCTTTCTCTCCCTCTCTCTCTCTCTCTCTCTCTCTCTCTCTCTCTCGCTCCCCCTCTCTCTTCATCTGCTGCCCCCCCCTTCTTTCTGTCTCTTCAGTAATGGCAGACACATTTTTCTAACAGGACCTTCTCGCGTGCCTGGGCTGAAACCCACAGTTTAACGTCTTCCATTACCGTCCGTGATGAAGACTTATCTCTTCACTACAGATTGTTGTCAGACTTGTTGAAGAGGCCCACGACACCAAAGAGAACGCTCTCTCTCTCTCCCTCTATGTCTCCCTCTCTCCCCCCACTCCCTCTGTTTCTTTCTCTCCCTCTATCTCCCTCTCTCTCCTTCTCTATGTCTCTCTCTCTCCCCCCTTCGTCTTTCTCTTCTTCTACGTCTCTCTCTCTCTCTCTCTCTCTCTCTCTCTCTCTCTCTCCCTCTCCATGGTGCTTTGTTTAGCTGTGAGACCTGTAGCGTGAAGTGTAAGCGCTGGGCCCCGGGTCACTGGATGCTGTTTGGGGGCCTTCTGGGTTGTCCCGGGCCTCTACTTTCCCAGCTCTCCCCCTGCAGCACCGTGGGTGTGTTTAGAGCCTGCCCAGCAGGCCCTCTCCTATTCTCTCTCTCTCTCTCTCTCTCTCTCTCTCTCTCTCTCTCTCTCTCTCTCTCTCTCTCTCTCTCTCTCTCTCTCT
The DNA here is from genome assembly GCA_030340625.1 of Merluccius polli. Taxonomy (NCBI): domain Eukaryota; kingdom Metazoa; phylum Chordata; class Actinopteri; order Gadiformes; family Merlucciidae; genus Merluccius; species Merluccius polli. The sequence continues at coordinate 66,066 of JAOPHQ010005415.1, forward strand.
ATCTTGCTCTCTCTCTCTCCTTCTCTATGTCTCCCTCTCCCCCTCTGCCACAAAGCCCCTCTTCTTCTTCTTCTTCTTCTTCTTCTTCTTCTTCTTCTTCTTCTTCTTCTTCTTCTTCTTCTTCTTCTTCTTCTTCTCACACACACACCGGGATGCAGAGACCCACCTACGGGACTGTGTGCATGTGTGTGCTTGTGTGTGTGTGTGCTCACGGACATGCATGTACATCTGTTAGCTTGTTCGTTGTAACCACATACATGCTACAGAGAGAGAGAAAAATAATCTACATCTCTCCCCTCCACTTCACCAGTGACCTAAACAACAGACGGGGATGTGTGTGTGTGTGTGTGTGTGTGTGTGTGTGTGTGTGTGTGTGTGTGTGTGTGTGTGTGTGTGTGTGTGTGTGTGTGTGTGTGTGTGTGTGTGTGTGTGTGTGTATGCATGTCTGCGTATGTGTGTGCGTGTGTGTGCGTGTTTCTAGGATCTTGCAGGGAGAATAAATCATTGAGCAAGACTAACCAAAGCACACGGCACCCGGGGTCTTATATCTCCCCCCAGCACGCCGGCCCGCCAGATAAAGATACTCCTCAGCAGGAAGACACACAGAAACCCCTCGCAGAGAATAAAAGCCTTGGCTCGGGGATTTAATAGAGAGTCCAAATTAACTGTGGGTCATGTGAGACCCTTGCCACTGCTGCTGTACATTGAGAGGGAGAGGGACAGAGAGAGAGAGAGAGAGAGATAGAGAGAGAGAGAAAGAGAAAGAGAAAGAGAGAGAGAGACCCCCGACTACATCACCTTTCTGGAGGACTGAGCAAATCAAGCATTCCCATGGGAACTCGTGGGCCAGGTCGCCATGCCCCGCCCCATCATGACATCATCTTTTATCAGCCAACAAGGGCAGAAAACCGGGACCAGACAGAGACATAGAATCACAAAAGAGTGTGAGTTTGGCAAATAAAGTTTTTTTTTTCTTCAAATCCTCAAGACTTGGCTTTGCTTGAACATGATGAGGAGATCGCAGAGTCGCCTGAATCTGAACCAATCAGAGCCCTCGGTCATTAACCACCTAAAGAGTGCATCTGTGCATCTGGCAGCTGCCGGCTTCCTGAAGGAATCCAAAATGAAAAGGATTTCCGCTTCCTCCCCCGCACCACCTCATCCACACCACCTCCTCCACACCACCTCCTCTACACCATCTCCTCCACACCCCTCCCCTCGCCTCTCCCATGGCTGGCAGCCTCCTCCCGGTCTCCAGGTCTAGGGGAAAAGAAAGCCATTCTGTGGCTCATCACGGAGCCCTGTGATTAATCACAATGACACAGGACCACAGCAGAGTGTTGGATCTGTCTGAGATGGGCCGGCCAGCAGCCAGACACTGACAGCTAGAGACTCGCTTGCTCGCAGCATATGAAGTCCAAAATCAATCGACTCACCGACCACTTCTGGATGTTGTCACAGCGGAGGCTGAGGCTATGCCGTCTGGGTTTGGGAAGGGACACCACGGACGCCTGGCCTTCATCTCTGGCTGGCTAGCACCCTCCTCTTCTCATTTCCTCCTCTTCCTCCCTAGTCTCCCCCAGTTCTCACTCTTTATTGCTTTTCTATCATTTCCCATGTTATAAATATAATGGCACATTTTTCAATATCCTCGTTCCATTTTCTATTATGTCCAGTTACATGAAAAAAAGAAAGCTTTTTGTAATTGAATATTGCCAAAATCTATTGACATTAATTACACACAGCCTCACATTTGAAATAGATGGAAATAGACTTTAAATACATGTTAAATAGATTAGGCTGGTCTCATAAAACATGATTTTTTAAGAAAAGTTATGCACAATTTATTAAGCAACCCTAACCCTAACCCAACCCTAACCCTAACCTTAACCTTAACCCTAACCACAAATAAATATATTAATTAAAAGAATCCTTCCGGGTGTCCAAATCATCGTAATATTCGTAATTACTAACAAACTAAAGATCATATACATTCACTGAGCGAAGATTATGAAAATAAAATGCACATTTCTCGCTAGAAATGTTATCAAAATGCATGCACAAAACTATTTTAAAATATAGCATTTTCCACTGAGAATAAAAGCTATGTCCGCCATTATTTTTTGTTCTGCACTGCAGGGGCTTGCGCAGGCGCACTGATCGCTGGACATTCATAGGATTATGCACGAAAAAAACTTGTTGTAGGATATCATACGAGGTGTTGTATGAGGATAAGTTGTACTGTATATCACAGCTGGACACATGTTTGGAGTGCTTTAGCATTATTGTATCCAAAACATATTGTGCGACATATGGATTAGTCTTTAGACTCTGTTTAAACTGGCCCTTGTAGTTGTAGGCCTAGACCACAAGGCAGCCGAGTAAATCAAGTTTCAAAGTCGCTCGGGCAGATCTCCGCTATTAAAGCAGACACTTTTAGTGCTATTTTGGGAGCAGCCCTTGGGGCCCAAATAAAAATATTTTTTATTGTCGCGGATCAGGCTTAAATGAAACACACAACATTCGAGCTTTGCTGAAACCGTTTCAGCGGAACGAGAGACGGCCGACTTAATGAGGTGGATTCGGTTGGATAATAATAGAAATGAAATGAACTCTGAACACGTACAGAACAATGAAATCATAGGCCCCTTGGACTTGGGAGGCATACGGAAGCACTTCTGAGGTGTATCCTGCTTGGCAATGGTTTCAGCTTTCATTCCACAAAACCATGATTATCCTTTTGCATTTCACCCCATCGCAGCTACAGGCAGACGTCCAGGCACCACGGAAATCCTTGGGGTCCATAATTTGCATTCAAGGATTTATGGCAACTCGTTTGATGACCGCCAGATCAAGTTCAATAACAGTACACCAACAAAAAAAATACACTCTAGGAGTGAATATCCCATTAGAGACTATGTTGGAGATATATTCAGATCAGACAATATATATTATGACCAAAATAGATTGTGTTTCTTTTTACACATATTGGTAGAAAGACACTCGGTGGGTCTTGAGTTTTGCACTATTCTATAAACAAAATGTCCTACACCCAAGACAATGATGAATGCTTCTGTTTCCTGTTTATATACAAAATGGATATACTTTGGCCAATGACCCTGACTGGTACAACTGTGTTGGGGGGGGGGGGGGGGGGGGGGCAACTCCACAATTGCCAGTGACAACAACTAATTATGTTTGTGATATAGTGAGGCATTAAAAAACCTTGATGTACCTTTGTTTCAGGAAAAAACTGCTGGATACAATTTGAAATCCCTCGCTCACACTTGTTTCATTCAGAATACCTTTTCCCGCCAAATTTGGCACGGCCACCGATAGCGCATTAAACAAGCCATCTGCAAATGTTTGGTGCCGCAGTTGGTTCTTCTGGGCCCTTGGAGAGTGGCGGTGTGAGTTATTGGCCCCTGTCCTGTTTGTCTTTGCCCTTCCAGGTTTGTATTGGCAGTGGGGCGACTGAAGAGAAACACAATCAGGCCCAGAGCGCGGTCCCCTGCCCCTCCATTCATCCATCACATCAAGGGCCCCTGCTTAATGCACGACGGCTCCTACAGGCAGCGGATGGCCCCTTGAGCTACAGTGCGGCGGGGTCCCTCTCTCCGTTACAAAGGTCGCCTTCAGGCGCACACCATCGCAGGTCAGATAGCACTTCCTATATGTTGACCCCTTGGAACATAAAAGGGGGGGGGGACAAAAGATAGGCATCAAAGCAACGCCCTGCACAGAGAAATTTGCTTGATAATAGCCCCTTGGCGATGTGTTTTTCCCCTTTCATAGCGTTGTTGTGTTATCGCTAGTTGGTTGTAGGAAAGCTTTGGTTTCCTTCATACTATCCAGCCGCTGATCTGATTAAAACACAGCTGCTGAGGTGTCGCCAACAACAACTTATAACTGCTTTTGTAGCTAATCCCATATTATCGATATTTACTTGAAATATAGTCCGACCTACACGGACCGCATAGAGACTCAGGCACCCCAGACCACCAGACAAATGTTCAAACAATAAATGTTTTGTGGAGACAAAACAGACTTTAGCTCTGGAGACCTTTTCCTTTCCCATATGTGGGGGTTTGGATAGGTAGGGAGCACCTCAGAGACCTGCTTTTAGTCCAAGCATAGCGTTTTCCTTGGCTCCAGTCTTACCACAATACTGTAGGAGTCGACTAAGAGGAAAGTAGGCCCAGCGTATACCATAACATTTCATGTTTGACTTCGTATTAAAGACATAAACAACTTTGAGGTAGGCAAAGCATAGGTGGACAACGCATACTTACACTTGAAAGAATCAGTATATATAGATATGTGCTGACAGCTTCTCACACACTCAGAGAACACACACAACCACACATACATGAGAAAGAGAGAGAGAGAGAGCGAGAGCGAGAGCGAGCAAGAGCAAGAGCAAGAGAGAAAGTAATACTAGGGGTCAAAACGATGTTATTAGCTTTTGACCTGTTGTCACCCCCCAAGGCACATCATCCATCTGACAGAAGCGCGTCCTCTAGCAGCACATTGAGGCTAGCCGCCTCAGCATCCATTTCCCAGGCTGCCCGTCACCAGCTCCACACCCCCTCCATGGTGGCATGGCTCCGGGCCACCGGGCTGGAAAAGTGGGGGGATAAGATAATCTGGCAACGTCTGGGGATCGGGGATGGGGGGCGGGTATTGTCCACACTGAGGCTAATGAAGTCCAGTCATGCTGTCTTCCTTCACTCCCTGGTCCACGCTCAACACACTGCTGCTGTCTCCCCGCGTGTCATCTCCCCTCCGCACACCCCACCTCCACCCTCCGCCTCCACCGCCCACCACTCCTATCATGAACACTGACAGAGAGGCTGGCAGGGAGCAGCTTTGATCAGTGTCTGCCTTGTCCTTCACCATTAACATCATCTCCCAACACACAGGGATGGCCCCAGCATCCTCCTCCTCCTACTTCCTCCTCCTCCTCCTCCTCCTCCTCCTCCTCCTCCTCCTCCTCCTCCTCCTCCACCTCCTCCTCATCCTCTTTATCCTCCTCCTCCGGACTTGAATGGATGGTCCCGTGGTTGCGGAAACAATCCCTGGCAAAGCCCACATGTAACGGCGGACATGGGACGAGTGTGAGGAAGGCCGGACGCGTTGGGGGTGGACGACATGCATGGCCTCCCACACCCCCCCCCTCCCCCCGCCGTCCCACCCCTGACTCTGTCAAGACCATAGCCTGGATCCACTTAACAGCTCTATCTCCTCCGGCACAGCTCCACGACTCCATTAAAATGTCTTCATGAGATCATGGCTACTGCTACTGCTACCTTACACACTCACTGACTCTGTGTCAACCTAATGGTTATTTAATGGTATTTTCCAGGTAACCCCCCCCCCTCCCCTCCCCTCCCCTTAAAATATTGAAGACATGGAGTTTAACTGTCAAAAATGAAAAAGAAAAAGGAGTGAATACAGTGAAAATATACAGGTTCACCAAAATTTGGCTCCAACTAATTTGCTTGTTTCCCAGTTCATTAGAATCAAGGTGCTAATGACATGTCAGAGAGATGCCCTGGCTCTGGGTTTAACATTGCCGCCAGAGCGTGACATCATCCGTCTCCCTCCAAATCTATCACCTGGCTGCTTTCAGTCATGTCTATGGCGTGAGGAGGAAGGAGGAGTTGGGTGTTTTGTATACACACTCTGCTTTTGTAGCTTTGATGGAGTGAGTGATCTTTGGTCCTCCAAGGTTCAGATGCTGGTGTGCACCTGACTTGTGTCTCTGGAGTGGGAGGGTTCCTGAGTCAGTCTGACATGGAGGAGGAGGAGGTGGAGGAGGTAGCCGAACAACAACAAACCCTGGCTCTGATCTGCAGTCCTTGGCCTTGGAGGTAGTAAACACACACACACACACACACACACACACACACTAGCAAATGCATTCGCTACACACACACACACACACACACACACACACACACACACATATATCCACGTACACAAACAGACACATATACATGGATGTGTTCACAAGTATATATAACATTGAACACATGTGAAATACATACATATAGACAGGGGTTAAATTGGGATTTCTTATGTGGGGGGGCTCTATAGGGGGTCCGGGGCAGGGCCGTGCAGGGGCTCAAAATCAAAAATGGGAGGATTTCTATTGCGCGATTGTTGAGCGGGGGGGGGGGGGGGGGGGGGGGGGGTTGCTACCGGAGGATTTCTGTTGCGCGATTGGGCTATGCTGCATATAGACACACCACACACACGCACACACGCACACACTTAATGGCACTGACACACACATTTTGCCTTGCTTACCCAACACATAAATGGGCACCGATCTCTCTCTCTCTCTCTCTCTCTCTCTCTCTCTCTCTTTTTCACACACACACACAGAGTAAAATATAGACATGCATGATAACATCTGACACCCGCTCCCTGCTGGTTGGTCTCTGTTGCCGTCGGGAACATGCCATGTGAATCACAAAGACCTGACCAGGACTGCGGTCTCAGCTTACATGAGGATTGAATGTTAACAGCTTGTGTCTACCTTTTAAAACCATTCATAAATATTATTTATATTTCACAAAAACTACTGACAGGAAGGCTCCCCGTTGAGAGGTTATGTAAAGAATGCAGCCGGGATTTATGAATACAAAAACACGTATTTTCAGAATTTGTTCACTACTCATTTAAATAGGATAGCAATTAGGAAGACTTGAGATCCTCTTTTCCAATTAGTTTAGTATTTACTGTTGATTTTATCTAAAGGGTTAGCATTTGGCTCAGGGAAGCCTACATGTTGTAGACTGCACACGTTCCAACCCAGATCCTTCAGCTTTGAGTCACCCAACCACTGCATTATGTGTGGTGTCCCACTTGTTCTGTTCACAAATCCGAGTGGTACACATGAAATGCCGCTGTACTCTCAGGCTTGTATAAAAGTCTATATCCCTGGGCCCGGTGTTGTGTTTTAACAACACCACTTGGGCGAAGCCAGGGGGCTGCCGACTGCAACCCAAGAACAGAGGCGGCCAGATAAAGGGAAGGGAAGAGATGAGGGGCAGTGTGGGGGGGAGGTCTAGCAGTGATAAGAGTGAGACAAAGAGAGGTGGAGATAATACAGAAGAGAAGAACAAAACAGAACAGGAGGTGGGAAGATAAAAACAGACGTAAGATTAGAGAGAGGACGTTGGGGTGGGGGGTGTTGTTTAAAGATAACAGTTTGGTAAGAGAGGAAGCAGTAGATCTCAGATTGTGTGGACATTTATGCAGCACCTGAAACAGGAGCTTTATATTAGTATAATATAATATAGTGTATAATGTTCAGTTGTTAAATTCTGCTGTTAAAAGGTAATAATAAAATATCACTGGAAATTCAGTGGAAAACCAGTGGATTGTAAAACAATACCAGCAACGTTTTGAAATGATATGGATTAGCATCGATTACAGACAGATTACAGCACACTTGTGACACCTTTGGTTTCGAGTGACCTTTTCAAATTCCAGTCGCTTGGAGATAAGTAGGTCAGGCCTGCTGTTGACTGAGTGTATTAATCAGTCCAAACTCACTGTGTTACCACATAACTCCTTAGGGCCGCAGCCTCCTCCATCAACACCCCTGAGTCTGTTTCTTAGGCTTCTGCTTAAGAATGCTATTATTCACAGTTGGGGAGGGGGGTGGGGGGTGGAGGCTCCCTTTGTTCAAAGTCATGAAGTTATCAACAGAGGGGGGGGGGGCGCCGCTGATATTAATTGAGTCTGCCTTCCTTAGAGATTGGCCACCCCTCGCCTGCGAATGACCTCGCAAGCATTTCCGTTGCGGGGTATAATAAACAGAGCTCTCTCTTATGTTCCCCAGACCACAACTAGAGCATATAATAAAGTGTGCTGTGGCCAAGAGATTGCCAAATTGTCAACTCAATTAAGAATCACAAGCATGTAAACGGAAACCAATATATATTTGACTTTCCAGCGGTCAGTAGATAGTCCCACACTGCTACTTTGCTAATGTGTTTTTCTAATATATGAAAAACATACAAACGTGACATCATCCCCAACGCCGTGGTCACATCCAATCAGAAAGAAATGGCCGCCTGAACCCCATGCTCTAATGGGAAATAGATATAGTGGTAATTTATCTGCACATGGGGTCCACTTTTATAGGTAAATGTCTCCCTTGACCTAGCTAAGCGATGGAGACAGAAGCAAATTGGAGCAAGGGTCATTGAGACGTGATCTGTCACGCTAGGCAGTGTGCTGCATGGCCTAGCTTGTACTTAGCAGTGCTGCTTTCCTCTTCACGGGGCCAACCTTCAGGTCCACAGAGCAGAAGTCAACCCAACAGAAACAAACCCCATGTAAAAACCTCAGCAGCAGGATATTGTGCTTAATGCGTGTGGGCATATCACGTTCTGGTAAAAGCAAACGTCCACCGCCACCAGCACACGCACGCACGTCACACACACAGTACGTGGTGTTGGATTCCACAAGAGCGAGCGATGCAGGACTGCCGACTTCACCTTCGCAAGCACTAAGTAAGCAGCCGTGAATGTGAAGTGAGGGTATAGGAAGTGACAAATAAGGGCGCTCTGATTCTTTTCACTGTTAAAATACCAAGAGTAAACCCCAGGCGTTTCATCTGTGTTTTTCCGTCAATATTATGCAACCCGCTGGAATTCCCCTTGCTCAAATAAAACCTCAGATTTCACTCGAATCACGGAGGAAAACATCAGCGTGAGGTCAGCGGAGATGTGCTCTGCGAACATTCCCATCTTTGTTCACCCATGGCCGTCGGTCTGGGCCCCATTGTGAAATCCGAATAATTAAAGGATTTAGCCAATCAATCTCCAGGCGCAATTTCCTCCATCCTGGCCACAGCCCAATGGGGTTTAAGACCCGCCTGTGGAGGTGAAGGTCATGGACCTATGGGACATGTTCA